>VWZU01014199.1:49396-78491 GCA_013397095.1 Sterrhoptilus dennistouni | reverse complement strand
TCTGACAGGACAAGACACTCCCGTGAGCCCAGCCCAGGCCACTGTCCCCAATATCTCCCATCCCTTGGGGTGTCCTCTTGGCCCGGGCACTGTGTGTCCCCCTGGCTCTGCTCTGACAGGCCAAAGAATTCCCCTGGCTCCTGAGAGCCCAGCCCAAGCCACTGTCCCCAACATCTGTCCCCTGGGGTGTCCTGGTGGCTCAGACACTGCCCCTCCTGCCTGCTCTGTGCTCCTGGTCACTCTCCTGGCTCCTGTAAACCCAGCCCAGGCCACTGTCCCCAATATCTCCCATCCCTTGGGGTGTCCTCTTGGCCCGGGCACTGTGTGTCCCCCTGGCTCTGCTCTGACAGGACAAAACACTCCCCTGGCTCCTGTGAGCCCAGCCCAGGCCACTGTCCCCAACCTCTCCTGTCCCCTGGGGTGCTCTGCTGGCCCAGAGAAAAAAAGGATGGGTGGTTGTTCGTGGCAGAGAAATGGATCCAGGCTGGCAAACCCCTGCTGGGTTGAGTTTTGACTGAGTTTTGTGTCTCTAAACCCTTTGCCGTTTGTTTTTTGTGCTGGCACCTCCAGGAAAGGCTGGATGAAGCTGTTGGGGCCAGCCCCAGCAGTGTCCCGGGAGAATTCCGTGAATTAAAGCTCCTCTCATGGAAGGGACACATTCCAGGCGTGCTCTCCTGCCTTTCCCCACCCCGGGGAAGGTGCAGATTTCACTCCCCAGCATTGTTCCCTTCCCTCCCCATTATTCCATCGTTTTATCCTCGTGTTCTCCGAGGCACTGGGGATTTCTAAATGGTGTGTAAAATGAACATCTGCCACTGGCAGGGCTGGCACATCTGGATCCATTAATTTTTCATTATTTCCCCGTGTTGGAGGTCAGATGTTCATGGCGAGAGATTCCACCGGTGGCTTTAATGTCTCTGAAGCAGATAATTCTATTTACAGAAGTGTTTTAAACCCCCAAACCGTGCGAGTTAACTGCTAGAAAGGTTTCATTTTCCAATTATGTATTTGTTTAATCAAGAATCCTGCAGAACTTATCCAAACACCAACCCATTTATGACTTATAAAAGTTTGGGGAGTGGATTATTCTTCTTCTTCTCTCTGTTGTTTCCTGGGTGGCTCTGCTGGGGTTTCTACCACCCACCCTTGTGCTTTTTACCTCTCTCCTGTTTTAAGCAGGAGGAATCAATTCCCTTATTGGCATTCAGAGTTTGGAGGCAGGATAAATAGAGGTTAAAGATATTAAATATACAAAGCTGATGGGTTCTTTTTTGGCCCATTGTCAGTTTTATTTGGTGCCACCAGGGAGGTGCCCTGACCCCAGAGGGGGAAATTGTGCTCGTGTGGTAAAAAAATTATCAATAAAACTCAGAATTATGACTTCACTGCTGTGCCCAGGGCTGGGGTTTCATTTTCCTCCCTGCACCCCAAACCAGCTCACCCCAATCCTTCCCTCCCTACCCAGGGCTGGGCTGATCCCTCCAGGTGCTCCCAGCAAAGCAAATGTCACCCAAAGGTCACTCAGCAGCACGGAGCTCTGCTGGAAGTGGAGCTTGAATTTCAATGGGGAGAAGAAAAAAAAAAAAATTAAGGAAGAAAGTTTTAATTTTCTTGGCATTTGCTGCGTGTGGAGCAGCATCGCCTCAGGCCGGGCTCGGTGCTAACAAAGCTCAGCCTCTCCCAGGCTCCACTTCCACCTGGAAGGACAAATCCAAGGACAGGGAAAGGACGAGGATAGAAGGGACTCAACTGAGCCTCTGCAGGGCCGCGTTTTAACCTGAATTCTGATTCTACCCCCAAAATCCTTTTTGTGTTCACTCCAGCCTTCGAGCTGGCCCAATCCACTCTGAATTTCAGAGATTTGTTCCCCCCCAGATGCCAATCCAGCAGTTGACATTTAACGCCCAGCTCGGCCCTGTGTTGGAAAAAATGAATTTATTGTATCTCCGTGGCAGGTTCTCCCCACTGTGCCTCCCCCCCTGTGCCAGATGCCAGCCTGGAGCAGCAGTGGCAGCCCCTCAGGGACACTGCTGGTGACAAATGTTTGCAGGAGGAGAAATGGAGTTTTCCTGTGCCTTGCTCAGGGCTCAGGGGTTTTCTGCGTTTTGGATTTGGGGTTTTACAGAAATGGAGTTTTCCTGTGCCTTGCTCTGGGCTCAGGGTTTTTCTGTGTGCTGGAATTTGGGGTGTCACAGAAATGGATTTTCCCTGTGCCTTGCTCTGGGCCCAGGGGTTTTCTGTGTTTTGCATTTGGGGTGTCACAGAAATGGAGTTTTCCTGTCCCTTGTTCTGGGCCCAGTGAGCACCCTGACTGCCCTGGGCTGTGGTGTAGGATGTGCACACAGTATTTATTCCATCCCCATCCCCATGAGCTGTTGGAACCAGGTGGGGCAGTGTTTTCCCAGGCCCCTCCTTTGGGCTCTTCTGCTCATGGCCCATCAATGCCTTGCCCAGGACTCACAGGGAACTCCCTCCAGGAGCTCTCTCTGTTTAATGGGCCATCAAGGACCCACTGCACGACTCCTCATCCCATTGGGAGATGCTCCGCCCAGGGGGAGGAGCCAAGCATTCCCACCTGCAGAGAATCTGGGATTTGGGACAGGACAAGCAGCCCTGAGCCACTGGATTCCCAGAGGAGCAGAGCTGCCAGACCTTTCTGTGGGATCACTGCTTCAGGAAGAGCCCCTCACCTGGACTGCTCCCACCACCCTGCTCAGGCTGTGTTCTGACTCTGTCAGTGCTCTTTTGTGTTATTGCATTTATTTTATTTTATTTTATTTCATTTCATTTTATTTTACTGTTTTTTACCTTTCATCTTATTAAATTGTATTTCTGACTTGGAGCCTCTCACTCGTTTTGCTTTCAAACCACGACACTGACTTTGGGCAGCCGGTGACCCATCTCCATTCCCGCACCTTCCCGAGCTCACTCAGCTGAATTAACTGCTCTGCAAAACTGCAAAACGCTGAGCTGGGCCCAGGGCCCTCAGCACCTCCTGCCTGGCCTGAGGTGATCCTGTTTGTCCTTGGGCTGTGTGCACATCCCCAGGGGTGAGCAGAGCTTTGCTGGGGAAAGGAAAATGTCCCAGCAGAGCAGAGCACGAGTGTCCCTCAGGTGTGACTGAGGAAGAGGAGCCTGGGCTGTGCTCTGCAGGGCTTTGGTCAGCCCAGCCAGGGGCTCGGGACACCCTCAGAGCAGCCTGGTGGCCTCTCCTTGCCCTTTTTCCCCTTCCCCTCTTTCTCCCTGCAGTGAATTTATCTCTGGGAAGGATTTTCCCATTGTCCCTGGAACGCTGCAGTGCCGGGTCAGAGCGGGAGCTGCTCAGTCAGAGCTGGAGGAGGATCCTCCTGCAGAGCCCGGGGGGCTCCCGAGGCACGGATGGATTTGGTTTTTTGGCTCTGAGGTTGCTCCAGGGAGCCCAAACCCCTCCCTGGAATGTTGCTCCATCTTCCAGAGAGGATTTGGACAGCCCTGATGGGATGTGAAGGGCATGAAGGATCCCTGCCAGGCTCTGAGTGTGACAATCCCCATATTTAGGGAATTTAGGCTCTGCCTAGTGCCTTTAACCCCTCCCTGTGCCAGCCCCATCTCTGAGCTGCAGGAGCCCAGAATATTCACAATTAACGCTGGGATTTCCAGGATGGGTTTGCTGTGATTTGAATTAAAGCCCTCAGAGGAAGGGTCAGTGAGGAATAAATCTGTGATGAGCAGCCCTTGGCCGTGGCTGGGACGCTGATCAGGGCTGGGGCCGAGCAGGACAAGGTTTGGTGACACCTGGGGTAGGGAATAAAACCCTTAAATTCAACTTTCCCCTGTTTTTTTAAGCTGCTCTGATCTTTTCCAGCCTTCTGATGTTTGCATTTTTGTAGTGGAGTTTCTCACAGATTTTCATGTACATAAAGTGATGTTATTGTGAACTGTTCTTGTTTATTGTTTTCCTCTTGATTAGGGACAATGGATGGACTTCCAGTTTGACCAGCGTGGTTGGAGAAGTGTCAACCTCATTGTCCAATCTGTGGTCACTGTCCAAAATCTACATAAATCGAGGTAGAAAAACAAACTTTTCTCTTTTTGCCCTGACGACTTAACTATGTGCGTGTCCTTCATTTCGTGTCCTACAGCAACACTCTGTGAAACCCTCCAGAACATTCCCGGTGCTGTTGGGAATAATAACAGAGAAAACGAGGTGATTTCCCTTGTCTGAGACAACAAAAAACAATCCTGGGAGTGTTGGGAAGGATGGAAGGAGCCGTGAAATTCCCATTGCAAAGCACCAGAGCCAGCAGCAGCATCCCTGGACCTGTTGGGAGCTCAGGGAAGGATTTTATTCCATGTGCTCCCTGCTCTGCCCAGGTACCACCCCCTCCCTCTCTTTTTTATTAATGTCAGAAGAACGTTTCCAGCCCCGCGGGGCACGGGAGGCATTTCCCAGCTGGGCTGGTTATTAATTCAGCCCCAAAAAATTTCAATTCCAGGCAGCCCGAGGTGAGGCTGTGCCCTCGGTGCTCTGGCAGGGCCCCGACAGCAACCTCTGCTGCCTCATTTCCATTTTTATCTCTGACAGCACCAGGTGCTGGCATGGAAATGAGCGTGGAGAAAACGGGCTCTGCCTGTCCCGGGTATTTCCTGAAGGATCCATCAGCTGTTGGGGAAAATGAGCCGGGGTGTAACTCACTCTTCAAGGAGAATCGGGGGGAAATTCTCTTTTAAATAAATTTTTTTTTTTTATTTCTGGCGCGTAAACCTTTTGCCGTAATCTCAGTAAACTCTGGAGCGGGGCTTTAATGAGCCTGGTGTTTGCAGAGAGCTGCGAGTGCCCTCCTTAGCAGGGAGAATTAAACAAAAATAATTAACAAGGGACAAAAGGTGCAGGGGAAGGAAATCACAGCGCCTTTCCCAAAGTCAGAACTTTAATTGACTTTCCGTGCAGCAAAGTGGCAAAGTTCTCTCCGTGGGAACGTTGGATGCAGAGGTGTCAGCGCTGTCACAACCCCTAAAACTGGTGACAAATCCTTTCAGGAGCAGTTGTCACTCCTCAGCAGAGTTTAGAAATCGAGCAGGAGCTGAAGGTGCTTTTTCTTCCCGCGCATTTGAATGTTGTTGGTGTTTCCACAAGCGCGAGGCCTCTGTTCCCTGTTTCCTGCTCGCTCCCATCTCCCAAACCTGACAGGAGACCGTGCTAATGAGCAGTAAATAATTTTTAGCCGTGGGCAAGTGTCTGAGGAGGAACCTGATGGTTCCAGGTAATGAGGGGGAGAATTTATCTGTGCACCCACCAAGCAGGGCTGAGGGAATCAGGGGCGCTGCTCTCAGAGGGGTTTGTCACCCACGAACCCGCTGACATTTCTCAGAAGAGCTCAGCTGCTAATTAGCATCTTTAAAAATCAGATTTTTTTTTTAGCCCCAGATGTCCCAGCAGCTCCCAGCAGTGGCTCAGGTATTTCTCAATGTTCCAAAGCCACGAATCTGGGTTTTGGGGTGGGTTTTGGGGTCAGTTTGGGGTTCCAGGTGTGGCTCCAGAAACTGCCCCAAGTTGGGATGGGATCAAACCAAGGTCAGCTCTGGTTGCTTTAAGGGGAAATTCTTTGGTGGGGAAGGCACCATCTCTATTTTTCTTATTTTAATTTAGCTTTTTTTTTTTAGATTTTACTTCAGTGGTGTTGATTTAGGGCTCTGCCTTGGAAACTCGCAATCAGCGCGGAGCTCTTTGCCACCAGCGCGTGCCAGGTTTGATGGGAATATTTGACTTTACTCCACTCAAAGCTAAATTAGCTCTCCTCTCCCCCCTCCAGAGCGTGGTTTTGGAGATGGGCTCAGCTTGGTGAGCACAGCTTTGAGGGCACTGAGGGATTTTTATATTTTTTTTGCTGTGGGAATTTCATCCCGGCCCCGCCGCGCTCTCCCCTCATTCCTGGAAAATCTCGAATAATCAAACGGGTCATTTCTGCTCGGGCGGCCGCGATTTATCGTCCCGCCGAACGCGGATCTTCTGAATGTTAATGCAAAAAATCCCCCATCAGCCCGGCTCACGCCATTCTGCTTTATGACCTTATTAAATCTCACACTTTCCCAACGCGTGGTGACAATTACCGGAGGACAGGCCGGGGCTGCTGCCACCAACACTCGGCGCTGTCAGCGCCACGGGCCGGGAGATTTACACCCCACGACAGTCCTGAGAGACATTTTTACACTCCTGACAGGATTATATAACAAGAGAAAAGGCCATTAACAAATACAAAGGAACGAGCGGGAGGGAGAAGGGCAGGTGAGGAATGGGGCGGTAAATCTGAGCTTTTGGCAGGTGGGAATAAAATCAGCTCGCTGGGAGATTTAATGAGCTGCTGGCCCCATGGATGGGGGAAATGCTTCACCCCATGGACAGGGGGAATGTCGGCATGTCCCGGGGTTTGGGGAGCAGCTGTGGGACCAGCCTGGTCCTCCATGAGGACTAAATTGTAATATTGGATTTTTTTTTTCACACTCCCGCAAAGCCGGGGGTACTTTTTTCTTTTTTTTCCCTTTTTATTTTTTTCTCTTTTTAAAAAAAATTTTATTTCCCCCCCTTTTTTTTCTTTTTCCCTTTTTTCCTTTTTTCTTTTTTTCTTTTTCCCCCCTTTTCTCTATTTTTCCCTTTTTTTTTTACTTTTTCCTTTTTTCTTTTTTCTTTTATTTCATTTTTTTCTTTTTTTCTCTTTTCCCCCCTTTTCTCTATTTTTCCTTTTAAAATTATTTTTCCTTCTTTCTTTTTTCTTTTATTTCATTTTTTCTTTTTTTTCTCTTTTCCCCCTTTTTTTTCCTTTTTTTTCCTTTTCTTCCCCCCTCCCATCCTGAGAATTTCTCAGCTCTCTCCCTGATTTCAGTGGCTGCTCTTTAGCAGAATTCTCCCAAACTCCGTAGGGAAATCACCCTTGGAGCAGAGTGTGGGGAGCTGAGAGCCCTCCTGGCACAGCCCAGAGCTGCTGGTGCTGCAGGAGGAGCTGGAATTATCTGGTCACGGCTCCAGAGCAGGCAGGAAAACACTCGAGGGTTATCCTGATTTATGGCACTTGTCCCACACTTCTACCTGCATTAATGGATGGATTAATTAATTAATTAATGCTTTTATTCCTCAGGGTGTCCTCACATAGGGAATATTCCTTATTTTGTGGGCAGGATCTCAGGGTCACCCACTGAGGGTTAATGGTGAGGATGTCCTGGGGGTTTCATCCCCCTCCAGTCCCTTCAGGAAAGGTTTTGGGGGCTGCTCTTGAGAAGGGAAATAAACTGAATTATTAAAACCACCCCCCAAACCTCCGTGTCACCCACCACTCCCAGTGCCCCCTTTGTTTGCCCCCAGCAGTGAAAGCACAGCAGGGCCAGGTGTCCGTAAAAGACTCTTTATTCATAAATAGCTGATAATTCCCATCTGTACATCTCTCTCCAAAGGCCCGGGGGGCCCTGCAGGTCTGAAACTCTACAGAAAACATCCAAAGTGTCCACTGCGACTGCTCCAGGACAATAGAACACAGCTGGTTGGCATTACCAAATATATATATATGTATAGATATTTATATATGTACATGTGCTGAAAAAAGAAGCCAGCGCAGCCTTTTTTTCCAAGGAGTCTTTCCCAGGTTATTTTCACTGTACAACATTCAGAATTTACATTGATAGAACAAGGCACAGAAAGTGTGGGATGAAGCCAAGGCCATGCTTTTTGAGTCCATGTTCTGTCTCCCTCCCCCACTCCTTCAGCTTCATCCTAAAAAAAGGGTTCAGGGCTCTGCCCTCCTTCACCCCAAACACGCCCAGCCCAGGCCAGGGAGGGATGCTCAGGCAGAGCAGCCAAGAACCGAAATTTCACAACCTACTCATTGCAAAAAAGAAAGGAGCAGAAGAGAAAAGAGGTCTCTCTCTGGAGAAATACCTGTGGGATTTTTTTTGTTTTGTTGTTGTTGTTTTTTCCCCTCTTTTTAGGAATTATTTATATTTTGGGTTGAAGTTCCTCCTCCCGATTTCACCTCAGAGCTCCCATTTTCACCTCAGAGCTGGTCCACAATTTTGGAAGTTGGAAAATGCAATGGGGGTTTTGTCATCTCTGGTCTGACACTGCTCAGACTGGTCAGCATCACATTTTACCTCATCCAAATGGACAGAAGGTGGACAGTTCATGTTTTTGAGGCCATTTATCACCTGGGATCAGAGTCACGGCAGGAGGAATTTGTTTGAGGGGTGGGAGGAGGCAGCTGGGTGAGCTGATGTCACTTTGCTGCTCCCCAGGCTGAGTTTGGGGTCTGTGTGTGCCCTGGGCTGGGGGAGGGTTGGGGGGTCCTGGGCTCAGCACTGGGGGCTGGGCTTTAGGTTGGGAGGGGAAAGGACACAAAAATCTACAGCTTCACCTAAAAATATCCCTCCCTGCCCCTGCAGTGCCCAATGGAGGCACCTGAAGGAATTCCTTGAGGAGACGTCCCGATATTCCCAATCCCAGAGTGGGGAGTGGCAATGGATGTTCCACATCCAGACCCGGGGGTGGCTCAGTCCTGGAGGGTTTGGGAGGAAACCCCAAACCTTCCAACCTTCCCCTCCTGCTGTGCCAGGCCTGGTGCAGGGTCCCTGAACCTCACAGCCCCTGGGGACGGGCAGTGAGGGCTGTGTGCAGGGACAAGGTGACAGCGGTGACAGCAGTGCCAGCAGTGCCAGGGTGACAGTGGTGACACAGGCAGCACTCTGCACTGAGGGCTCATGGGTCTGGGGGCACAGCCAGGGGTCTGGGGGCAAAACCATGGGTCTGGGGGTACAGCCATGGGTCTCCTGGCACCACCACACCTCAGTGGGCACACACCAGCCCAGGCACAGCCCAGCCCTTGGTGTGGAACACGGTGACACCAGCCCTGTGGGACACAGTGACACCAGCCCTGTGGGACAGGGTGACACCAGCCCTGTGGGACACAGTGACACCATCTCTGGGCACTCTGTGGCTCAGGGAGGGGACATTGCCCTCTGGCCCTCCATGGTGAAGCACAATCCAAGGCAACTCCACAGCTCAGTTTAAAGCAGCTTTTGCAACAGCTCGAGAACAATCCCCCCTCCCTCCCCGGCCCCAAAAACAACAGCAGAATTCACAATCTGCACTACTGAGCCCTAAGACACAAACTAGAGAGGAAATTCCTAACACAGACTGTGCTTTGGACAGGACACAGACACGGACACGGACAGGTTCTCCTTCACCTGGGGCAGCCCAGCTCTGCCTCCTGCCCTGCAGGTGCTGCCACCACCAAAGGATGCTCCAAGCCAACCTCCAGCCCCAGAGGGATTAATTTATTTCTGGGAACGAGGGGTTTGCTACCGTTTCTGCTGGTTTTGGCAACGAGAAGAGGCAGGGCTGTGATTCTGGGGGTGGGTCACAATCACCAGCGCCCGGAGGGGCTGCAGGAACTGCAGGGTTCAGCTCCTGGGTTTGCTCAGGAATCCTGTAAATCATTTTAACCAGATCACCATTGCTCAGGTACCCTGTAAATAATTTTAACCAGATCACCATTGGTCAGGAAGCCTGTAAATAATTTTAACCAGCCCCCCATTACTCAGGAATCCCATAAATAATTTTAACCAGACCACCATTGCTCAGGAATCCTGTAAATCATTTTAACCAGATCAACACTGCTCAGGAATCCTGTAAATCATTTTAACCAGCCCACCATATGCACTGTCCATTTGTGTTTGCTGTCACAGAAAACCCCCCTGGCCTCTGCTGGAGCAGTGTCCAGGGAGGAATTCCACCAGAGCTCACCTCAGGAATGAACAATCCCTGGAAAATCATTCCTGTGGCATGGACAGGCTGTGGGTGAGGGATGTTCACCCTCTGTGCTGTGCCACAGCAGAGAACTCCCTGGGGGAATCAGCCCAGGAAAGGCCAGAGAAATAACCCTGGAGATCATCCACGGTTGTCAAGGACTTAAAATCTCATTTCCTGTTTTCCACTCAGTTAATTACCAGCCAAGAACCGAGGCAGCTCTTTGCTGCAGTCTGTGTACTACAGGCAGAAAAGGCTGAAAAAAAGAAGATCCAGGTGGTGACCAGAAGCCCAGCCTGGTCCCTCCCTGGTTTAAATCACTGTGGACCTGAGCTGTGTCTTCTTTTGTGGGAAATATTCTCTAGAATTTATGAGGTTTTGAATGTTTTAAAACCCACCCAGCACTGCCTTGCAGGTGGAAAAGAAGAATGGACTTGCAGTGTGATGTGAATATCCCAGACCCTGCAAAAATCCCTTTATGGTGATTTATGCTGAATAAGATCCTCTGAAAGGCAGCAGCGCCCAGGCCAGAGAAAGGACCAGAGATACAAACCACGACAAAAGCACTTCCCCTGGGTTTTAAGAGAATTGTGTCGGGTATCTTTTTGGTCAATTACAAAAATCCCAATAAAATTTCCGTGGGAGTGTGGGGCGGCGCGGAATGGAAATGAGCTTTATGGAGCTGGGAGTCGTTTTTTAAAATGCAGCCATTACTCTGTGATGACTCACGGCACAGAAATACCTGGGCAAAGTGCTCGGGAAAGATGAAAATCTATCGGAGCAGATTCTTTGGTGATGTAAAATCGGAATGTCTCTTTCCCCCCTGAGCGCGGCCAGGGCGGCCACGCGGAATCTACAGGGGTGGGGAAAAAAAAATCACATTTCTCTTTCTTTTACCTTCTGGTTGGGGAAAATTGTTTTTCAAATGTCATAATTTATACAACAGAAGGAAGGAATGAATTTTTAATTTCTGGCCTCTAATCCTTTCCCAGGTGCTCCTCCACATCTGTGTTTTGGGTCAAATCGCATAAATATGTGCACAGATTTCCAAAAGGTCTTTTTAAGAGAAAGGGAGAAAGGAAATAAATATTTGGGGCGTTTCTGGTTCGTTCAAAGAACACAAGAGCATCAGAAGAGTCAGGAATAGGAAGGAAAACTCGAGAGTTGTTGATTCAGGTTCTCAAAGAGTGAGATCAGCAACAAGGAACAGCTTTAGCCAAAGGGCAGAAAAACCAGGGAGCAAATCCTAAAGGTTAAAATGCAACTGAGCCCTGCTCCAGTCACAGGGGAACACTTTCCTTCTGGAATTGTCCAGTTTGGACATTTATTACTTTTCAGGACATGAACTCTGGGGGATTGTGGGTGGAACTGGGATTCTGGTGTGGGGCTGGGGTCCCTTTGAGCTGAGATTTGGGGACCAGCCCAGGGGTCCCTGTAAGCTGAGCTTTGGGGGACCAGACCAAGGGATCTCTGTGAGCTGAGTTTAGGGGCCAGCCCAGGCTGGGTCTCTGTGAACTGAGCTTTGGGGGACCAGCCCAGGCTGAGTCCCTTTGAGCTGAGATTTGTAGATCAGCTCAAAGTTCCCTGTGAGCTGAGCTTTGGGGTCACGCCCAGGCTGGGTCCCTGTGAGCTGAGATTTGGGGGACCAGCTCAGGCTGGGTTTCTGTGAGCTGAGTTTAGGAACCAGCCCAGGGGTCCCTGTGAGTTTGAGCAGCCCAGGGGTCCCTGTGAGCTTTGTGCTGCACAGGGGAGTTTGCAGGGCTCCCAGGCTATTCCCAGGTGTTCCCAGGCTGTTCCCAGGCTGTTCCCAGGCTGTTCCCTGAGAAAGGACTACAGGGCTGAGCTCCCAAAGCTCCTTTTGGGATTTTGGCATCTCCCGTGGGTTTGGGAAGCAGAGCAGAGGACGCAGCTGTGGGGGATGACCCCACAACCCCTGGCCCGTGCTGGAGGGGGACACAAACCCAGCCTTGCTGCAGAGCCAGAGCTGCTCTGAAGCAACAAGAACAAATTCCCTGCTGGAGGCCAGGGCCGGTTTCCCCGACAACGGCAGCTCTCGCTTGCTCCTTCCCCGGCTGCCATTCCTTGTTTTTTTTTTTTTTTTTTTTTTTTTTTTTTTTTTTTTTTTTTTTTTTTTTTTTTTTTTTTTTTTTTTTTTTCTTTTTTTCTTTTTTCTTTTCTAATGCCTGACATTTTGTCCAACGAAGAACAGGTTTGTGAGGGGGAGGACTGGCAGTCACTGGAGATGTAATCCCAGCCCTGTGAGGAGCATGTGCTGCTGAAAGCAGTGACAGCTTGCAGCCGGTATTTCTGTCTGTCCCCTCTGCACCAGGAGCCTCCTGCCAGGCTGCAGGGAGATGCTGAGCTGCAGGAAATGTTTGCACGGGCCTCAGGATTCCCAAATCTCAGGATTTCCAAGTGTCAGCCTGTTCCTGAGCTGGGCAGGTGGTGACATTGGCGATTCCAGAGCAGCGGGAGCAAGGGCAGAGTTGTTGTTGTTGTTGTTGTTCAGATTTTCACACTGCAGTCCTGGGTGAAGGAATAATTCCAGACTGGACCTGCCCTGGGGGCTGCCGTGCTGCTCCTGGCCAAAACAGCCTCCCAAAATCCTTGTTTTGGTTTTTCTGCATTTCCACAGAGCTCCCAAAGCCTCATTTCTGTTCCTGTTTCTCCTGCCTGTGCCCCTGGCAGCCGCACGGGCTGAGGAGCACCTGGGCTGTGGTGAAGGATGGGAGTGAAAAGAAAGGCCAAAATAATGATAAAATGTGGCTCAGAACCAGCTCCACCAGCTGACCTCGCTCACAGTGGCAGCTCCTTTTGGTTTGGTTGAACTCACAATTCATATTTGTATGGAATGGATAAAAAAACCGAGGTGAATTCTCCAATTTGATTCTGCTTTTGGGGCTAAACGCAATTTATATCTAAACCAAGGTAACACAGCCAGCACTGGGTCCTGTGAAATTCCCAAATTGTGCAACGAAATCAAGGCCAGTGCCGGCAGTGCCCTGCGGGGTGTGTGATTTCAGCCTGAAACCAAACCAAGAGGAAGCTCTGCTCGTTTGCCTTCACCTTCAGCTCAACCACGGGGAGTGAAGTCATAAAAATAAACGTCTCTACGTGCTAAAACAGGGCTGGAAATTTCCCGTGTGTTATTTGGTTATTTAAATCCGCCCCCAAAGACAGTTTTTTGACTAAGAAAGTTTGCAGACGTAGAAAATTAGAAAATTCCTCTTTTGCGTGTGCACACACCCCCCCAGTCTCAGAGAGAAGGGGTTTGTTCTGGGATTTTGGTAACAGGGCAAAGCTCTGCAGCAAATGTACATTCATTAAGGGGCTGAATTTTTAAAACAAATTATTTGGATTACACACGTGAGATGAAATAATTATGAGATCTTCTAATTCCTCAAACATCTGAACAGGATAAGGCCAAATTTTTCAGTTTTCCTGTAGCAGACATAAAGTGACAACGTGATGGGATTTTTAAACCACTCCCGAAGTGAGGAACCTTTTAAACCAGGACTAACCTCCAGTGGCTCGAAATACCCACCACTGTTTGCTGATTTTTCACTAGGCATTACATGAACATGACTGTCCCTAAATACACAACAACATTTACCTCTTATGGCTCTGTGTCTCTCTTCCCTCCTGCCCCGGGACTGGCACAAGTCCAGGATTGTCTGGGGCACCAAAAGGTGGATTTTAAGTGGAGGAGGACAGTGAGAAGCTTCTTTTCCTCATCACCAGAGGGTTGTTTTTTTTTTTTTTTTTCAGCAGGGCTGCTTCTGCTCCTGGCACTGCCACTGCTCTGGGGTGAGTTCCATCCTCACCAACCCCTCCTGTCCCCTGTCCCCGCGGTCAGGGCTGGGCTGTCCGTGTGTCCTGGCGGGACAGAGGGACTAAAGGCCCTTCCTGCTGCAGGGGAACTCGGGCTCCTCGAGCTGGGGCTCTGCCACATCCGAGAGCTTGGAGTGTGTCCTCCCAATCTCCTCCAGGGCGCAGGCCAGCGAGTCCAGGTCCCCGTCGTGCTGGTGCCGCGCCTCCCACAGGTCCAGGATGACGGCGGAGGGGCTGCTCTGGGTGGCGAAGAAGGAGAGATTCCTGCGGGGAAAATGGGGGGAAAAAGAAGGGATGAGGAGCAGCCTTGGGTTGCAGCTGTGCCCTGTGCCCAGCACCGTCCACGGGCTTGGAAAGTAAAAAAGCTCCAGAGGAGCTGGGGGGTGAGCTGAGGGGATCCTGGGGGTGGTGGGTTCTTGTGTGGCACCTGAACAGCTCAGGGACGGTGACCATGAGCACAGGGTGTGACACCTGCCCAGCCCAGCACAGGGACAGTGACCACGAGCCCAGGGTGTCCCCAGGCCCAGCACAGGGACAATGACCACAAGCCTGGGGTGTGACACCTGCCCAGCCCAGCACAGGGATAGTGACCACAAGCCCAGGGTGTCTCCANAGGGTGTGACACCTGCCCAGCCCGGCACAGGGACAGTGACCACGAGCACAGGGTGTGACACCTGCCCAGCCCATCACAGGGACAGTGACCATGAGCCTGGGGTTGCTCCTCCTGTAACACCTGCCCTGCCTGGCACAGGGACAGTGACCATAAGCACAGGGTGTGACACCTGCCCTGCCTGGCACAAGGACAGTGACCACGAGCCCAGGGTGTCCCCAGGCCCAGCACAAGGACAGTGACCACCAGCCCAGGGTGCCTCCAGCCCAGCCCTGCTGCCCCTGGCATGGGCAAATCCCTTCTGAGCAGCATCACCAGGAAATACAGCAAGGATGTGACAGGAAGAGGAATTCACAGCAATTGATGGTTGTGCACATAAAATCACTTTTTATCTGTGATTTGCTATTTTGTTCATGAGTTTCTGTTCTGTTTTTAGGACCCTGCAGGGGTGATTTGCACAGAATTTGGTAAAACAAAGTGTTTATTCAGAACTCCTTTTCCTTTGGCTCAGATGTGGTTAATTGAAGCTCCCACGCAAAGCAAGAAGCCAATGGAAAGTTACTTTGCTTGATTTAAGTATTCCTCTGCTCCCCTGGGAACACATTTATAGAGTTTGTGACAATCAGAAAATATTTTTGTGAGGGAGCTGCCTCCGCCAATTTAATTTAGCCAAGCGGAAAAAGCAAAGCAAGAAGTAAATTGGTTTTTACAGCATCTTTCAGTTTTAATAATCATAATATTATTACTCCTAACAGCAGAGCATGACTGTCTCTTTTAAAGATGTCTTTCCCTTAAAAAAATAATAATAATAAAAAAAAATCTGCAGGATTCGTTTTGGAATAGGAAATGCCCCCATGAGCACCAAGGGGATTTTTCTGGGGGAATGTGCAGCATCCTGAAGGCTTTGAAGAACAGTTCCTGTGATGGACAAACCCCTTCCTTCTGCAGCCTGGGGCTCCTGAGGGTGGACAGAGGAATGTCCAGCCCAGAGCAGCTGAAATGAGGAGAGAGCCCCGCTCAGCCCCTCAGTTCCCTGCACACACACAGCTGAGGGAGCTGGCAGTGGTCAGAATGTGGATTCTCAGGCTCCAGGCAGTGCCTTGAGGCCTGTGGGAAAGACAAGGACAAAACTGTCTCAGTCTGGCCTGGGAAGTCATGAGGAGGAACCCAAAACAATTCCCATAAACAATCCCTGTGGATATCCTCCTCCTGCTGACACCTGGTGTTTTCCCAACTTGTTTGCTGGTAGAGATGTTTATGAAAAGGTGGTGCCCTAAAGGACCAACCCTATTCCTTACCCAAACATTGTATAAAAGAAGTTGTCTTTCAACAAAATTTGCTCTAAACCCTCCAAAAAAATCAGTTTTATGTGCTGTTACATGAGCCCTCCTGAATCGTAATGATAGACGGTCGAGAGGTGTTGCTCTAAAATAACCAATCATATTGATTGTACCCAAACACTGGATAAAAAAATCTGTCTCTCAATAAACTTTGCGCTGAGCCCTCCGATGAAATCAGAGTTCTACTGTCATTACATGAGCCCTCCTGAATTGTAACGACATGTTGCCCTGATTTTTTCAGCCTTCCAATGTTTTATATTCTTCTACTAGAGTTCTTACGCATTGTAACATAAACAAAGTCGATTGTTTTTGCCTTCCTCTCTGTGATGGACTTCTAGTTTGACCACTGGGGTCAGAGAGGTGTCAACCTCATCCCCCAACCCCTGATTAAACTCCAAAAACTATATAAAAGTCCAAATCCCAAATAAACTTCCTTCTTTCTTTTGCCCTGACACTGACTGTGTGAGGGTCCATCTTTTCGTGTCCGTCTGGCAACAACGACACACGCCAAGAACAGCAAAGAAACAAAAAAACAACCCCTGAAGAGCCAATAATTCCAATTCCAGGTGCCCCAAAGTGCCCAGGGCGCTGCCATCACCTGCTGATGCTGTTTTTCTGGGCCAACATCTGCCAGTCCTTGCCCTTGGCTCCGGGCGCGTCGAAGGTGGCGCAGATGCGCTGGCGGATGGAGCGCGGGATCTTGAAGGCCTTGGGGCCCAGCTGGGCGGGGAAGGCGCCGTCCTCGTGCCCAAAGAAGGTGATGTTCTCCCTCTCAGCCTGCAGGGAACGGGAGAGCAGAGCAGGGAGAGGGAGAGTCAAACCTGGGATTCCTTGGAAAATGAGTGAGCTAAGAGGTGCTGTTGTGGTTTGTGAAAGATCACCTGTGTCACCCTGATTTTTCAGCCTTCTGATTGTTTTTATTTTACTGGAGATTTCTTAGGCATTGTAGGATAAACAAAGAGTGATGTTTTTGTAAATAACACATTATTTTCTAGGGGGAAGGACAAACTGAGGGACTTCTGAGTTGACCACTGGAGTCAGAGGGGTGTTCTTCTTCTCGTCCTCCAATTTGTGACCAAATCCCAAAAACTATATAAGCTGAGATTCCCAAAATAAAGCCCCCTTTTCCTTTTCATCTCGCATCCTGATGGGTGAGCGTGGTTCTTTTTGTGTCCTCTTGCAACACACCTGGAACATCAAATTTTGTGCACGAAAACCTTTAAAATGGTGTTATTTTCCTTCCATGAAGGAAAATATTTCCTTTCCTTCCTTTTTGGTTATTTTTGCGTTACAGAGCCGTGCTGGGTTTCTAAACCTTTAATAACTTAAACCTGAAACGCGGATGCACAAATTTGTGGGTTTTTCTTTCTTTCTTTGGGTTTTTTTTTTTAAACATTTTGTTTTTTAAGCACCTCAGCTCCCCCAGCCTCTCCAGAATCCAAGTCCTTTGCGGATCTGACCCCTCTTTCCCCCGCGGAATCATCACACCAGCCTTGCATAACGGAGCCAAATTTCAGTGCATTACTCATCCCAGAGTGACACAGCGTCGATTATTAACCAGCAGTGGTGGTGCAGCCTCCATCCAACATTGGTGACACATCCCCAGGGCCAGGCAGGCTGAGCCCTGGGTGCTGCAGGAGTTGCTGCTGCCCTGCACGTGTGAGATAAGCACAGCGACCCCGGCGCTGCGGGATTGTCACGCACCGAGCGCCTCCGGGGCGGGGGGGGACTTGTCACTTGTAGATTTATTTTCCACTCGAATTATCCTCCCTCTTCAATCACCGCTGGAGACAGGCATGAGAAAACCTTGCAGAGCAGCAAATCTGCTTGGAGCAGAGCTGGAACATGCTCTGGGGACTTGTGTGCAGACAGGGCCTTTAAAAACGCAGCAGAGAGGGAGAGCAAGGCAGGAGTGACAGGGACTGGAGACACAGAGAGTGACAGAAGGGTTTTGTGAAATAACAAAAAAAGGGGCAGAAAACACTTGGGCAGTCCTGAGGAGTTTTTACACAAGATTTTGTTCCTGCTGCTCCTGCCCAGCTGCTGCACTCCCTGCTCAGGGAACAATGTGATTTAATGATTAACATGTATCCTTACGTAAAGTATAAAACTGTGTCTATTCCGAACCTCTGTTGGAGTCAAGATTTGGGTCTCCAGACCCCTGGCTCCCAGAGCTCTCCAAATAAAGCACCGCATACAATCATCTCCCGTTGTGAAAAACGAGGTTCACTTTTTTCGGTAAATTTTTAAGAAATGGATTTAATAAAAATAATTAAGACAATTAGGAGATAGAAAAAAAGCAAAGTACGGCCAGATGACTCAGCATTCAGTCAAGTCCACACTTTGATATATCAGAGACGTTCTTTAAATACCCTTTTTATTGCATCAGTTTGCTGCATATTCATATTTATATTTTAGGAACTGTTTCGCATGGCCCCTCCTTAGGTACACCTTTTTAGAGCATGTGTGTTTTTTGGCTGTGTCTTCATTATCACCTTCAGCTTGGGCTTTGGCCCACACTTTTTTCAAGATGGGAGCTGCTGATAGTTGGTGTATCAATAGCAGAGTCTTCTTTACATGTTCAATGGGTGTTATTTCGACCAAACAGACACTTTAAGCATACTCATATCAACTACTACCCCTATACCTAATTTTTTTTTTTACTAATAGCAGAAATAAAAAACTTATATCCTAAGCACAATATATCAACTACTACCACTACTAAGCCTATTATTTTTTTACTAACAACAGAAATAAAACACTTACATTCTATATCTTTACCACGACGTTATTGATCGTATAGCGCGCATCTTGCAAGAAGCCAACTTTATAATATACACTTACAACGCCCGTGATTATGTGTTTTTTCCTCGACTAACAGAGCAGGGCTTACCTCGAGGACGGAGGTCTGGAGGTGCAGCAGCAGCTCGTGGCCCTGCAGCTGCCTCACGCTGACGGTGCAGCAGAGCTGGCCCGTCCCGGGGCTGAACCGCTCCAGGGAAAACGCGCCCAGCAGGGGCCGGGGGCTGCCGCGCCACACCCGGGAGAACGGCACCTCCTGTGGGATACAGGGACACGTCAGGGATAGAGGACAGAGGGGAAACATCCTCAGGTGTGACTACAGCACTCTGCGGGGGTGAGTTCAGTAATGACCCTGGCAGGTCTAAGCGGTACAGAGACAAAAAATGAGGATTTTGGTAATGAACGCTGAGGTGCTGCGGTGGGAGAGAGCTCCGGGGGAACAAGGAATGGAAGACTCTTCAAAAAGGTGCTTAAAGACATTTAGAAAAATCCACTTCACTCCCTTCCCATTGCCAGGATCGGGAATCCGTTCTGTGTCTTCTTGGAATCACTTTGGAACCAGAATCCAAGGAAAGGAAATTCCCACTGAGAACGGCCCTGGAACCCTTCCCTTCTCCAACCCAAAGGGAATTCCCACTGGGAGCTGCCCTGCCACCCTTCTTTCCTGTCCCCAGCTCCCTCCCGTCCCCGCCCCCTGCCTGGATCCCAGCTGTGAGCAGCAGCAGCAGCAGCAGCAGTGAGATGCTCATAGTGATGAAGGAAACATTAGCAAAGCGTTAGAAGTGGAGCAACTGTAATTAGATTTTTTTTTTTCAGGGTGATCATCTCTGCTTTGACTCCGAGTGGAGGAATCGCTCAGCTGAAAGGAGCCGTGTGAGACAAAGCAGAGTAGCTGAGGAGTGCTGGAACAATGAGTGGTGTGAGTGTTCCAGAGATGCTTTCAGCTCCATTCTGCCTTTATCATCAAGCTCCTTGCAGACAGAGGGGCTGTAAATCATCTCATGGCCCCGGGCAGGGCTGGATCCTCCAGGAGAGGCAGGATGGGAGGCAAAGAGCAGCTGTGAGCAGCCAGAGGTGCCTGCCCAGCTCCTGCCCATCCCTGCACCACCCACGGCTCCAGGGATCCCCCTGGGAAAGGAGCCAAGCCCTGGGCAGCTGCTCCTGCCAGCCAGGACCAACAGGGCTCTGAGCAGAGTCTGCAGGAATCCTGGTGCCACCTGCCATCATCAGCTGCCTCCCCGCAGCTCCTCAGCATGGTTTCATCATCTCTGATTCTGTGATCCTGTGATTTCTTCATCTGCTCCAGCCTGGGAGCGGGATCCCTGCTTGTCTGGGATGTCATTTCCATAAATCTTCCCTCCCCACGGTGCCCAGGGAGGTTCTGGTGCTGGACCAGAGACATTCCTGGAACAGGCTGCGTTCAGTTGTTCCTGCCAGGCAGCACAAGCAGCTGCTCTCACAGGGTGGGACGTAGGAGACGAGCCCAGGGAACGCTGGAAGAAACTCCACGTGCAAAAAATAGATTTCTCTCCTCTATAAAAGAGGCTGGAACCAAACCAGAGCTGTCACCAGACTGTTCCCTGCGAGGGAAGCTCAGAGCCAGGGGAGGTTCTGCAGCTCCTCCTGGGAGCAGTGATGGTGTTTCTGAGCTGTCCAAGCCATCCCAGCTTCACTGAGTAATAAAATGTAAATATTCCTTTGGGTCAGGGCAGCGCTGGGTCAGCCTGTTCTGCCACAGAGGTTTTGCAAAGGATTTTTTTCCATCCCTGGGTCCTGCTCTGATCAGGCTCTAAGTGGCATTTGGAGTTGAGTTCCAGTCTGTCACAGACATTTATTCTTTGTGTTTGGACAAGGGATTAGGAGACAATAAATTAATCAAAGTATGGAGCTCTATAATCTGCTGAGGGCAGGAGTGAATTCGCTGCATTAAGAGGAAACTCCTGTGATTTTATTTTTTTTTTTTTTTGGGCACACACTGGCAGGTCCCTGCTGGAGAACTGGGGCATCCCAACCCTGCTTGGCTTGGCTTTTAAAACACAGGTGAGTGAGGAGAGCAAACAAAACCCTGCAAAGCTCTTCTCCCTAAGAAACTGAAAAAGGATTAATTCTTTTCATTCTTTAAATCGTAGCTCCAATTATCTCCACGTTGTTAATGAGGAGAGGCTTTCTCTGGCTGTGGGTCTGTGTTTATAACTTTCAGAGCCCATTACCCCTCATGTTTTGGGGAGTGTGGTGACACATTTAAAACAGGGGGGTTTTTTTTGCCAAAATCCTGGAGGATGGATAATTGTGTCTCTGCTGCTGGGAGAAGGGAGATTGTACATTCTAATTGAGTGCTGTATTTTAAAACCAGCCCACTCCGTTGTGCCAGCACATTCCTCAGGATTTCCAGCCATCAAAATCCTTGGAAATTCTTCTTTTATTTTGATTTTTTTTTTTCCTTTTCGGTTTTCAACAGCCTCTTTAATTAATGGAGAAGAGAAAAACCAATTTGCTGCTCTTCATCTCTAATGCTCGGTCTCCATGTGCTGTGATTTGAACTCGTGGTTACATTTAAATGTCATTTTTAGCCACATTTCCACAGTTGTATCAAAACTGGGATGACAGATATTAAGAAACATCTTGAGGAGTGGTTAAGCCTGAACAGGAGGAATATTTGCATTCTGTTGGAGGCAACTGAAAGGAGGGGGGGCAGGGAAAGCACAAGGCACATTTCTGCGAAATGACAAATTTACGGCGCTCTGGTATAAACGAAATCTGTGTTTGTCACAATCCAAAGGCAACATGTTTTCCTTAAACGCTCGGGAGGTTTACAGCTTTTATTTTAAATAAAAAGAGACTTGGTTTCCTCTGGGTTCTGTCCCCACAGGGCAAAGGGAAGCAGGGGAGGTGCAGGTACCTGACAGGCAGTGAAGGGTTTGATCCTCCACAGGAAGGGAGGCACGTCCAGCACCGACATCTGGAGGCTGCAGCTGTTGCCTTTAAAAGGCAAAAGTTTGGGTTCCTCCAGCAATTGCCCCCCTTGGAGCCTTTCATCCGAAACCACTTCCTGCAAGGGAGGAGGAGAGAATGTTGTCAGTGCTAGGAGCAAACCCCAAGTCCAATGGAAAGCCCTCTCTGTGGAGGTTGGGTGCACGGTGGAGTTTCTCTCGTGGGCAGCTGATGGGTTTGATGTTTGTATTTCCCAAAAGGCAAGTTTGGGCACTGCCAGCCCCATTTCTGGGCAGAGGACACTGAATTTTTAGCCCCAGTGCAGCCCAGCACAGCTGGACTAAGAGCAGCTTTGCTCAGGAATTTCTCTCAGGGCTTTCCAACACTTCAGGTGAAATCATTCACTTCCATTTCCCGCCTCTGGGGCACTTTTAGGATGGCTGGACAAGACCCTGAGCAGTGTGAAGGGCAGACTCCGGGCAGGGGGTTTGCACTACAGCCCTCCAGAGCTCTGTTCCGAGAGAAATTTCAATGTAATTCCGTGAATTTAAAACATAATGGCAGGAAAAAAAAAGTAAAAATAATCACCCCTGCCTGTACTTAAGCGATGTTTATTCCTGTGCTGTTGCAGTAAAAACACCAGTGAGGAAAAGGAAAAGGCTGCAGGAGTCTTTAAGGATCAGCAGGCGAGCAGTGTTTCCAAATTACCTTTCTTAATCCACATAAATTATATCAAATCTGTGTCCATCCAAGGGGTTTAGTGCTCTTCAGGACCAAAGCCGCTGCCAGAGGAGCCCCTGGAATCGTTGTGACCTTCTGTAAATTCAATGCTCGAGCTCTCTAATGGATTTTTATTATAAACCAATTTTTACGGGCGTTTAGGTTGGTTTAACCCCTGGTGGTTGGGTTCGTATGAAGGAAGGTAATTGGGAGACTTCAGTTTTTTTGGTTTCCAGCCGCAAAGGGAGCAGATTATTTTTTAATTTTAATTTTAATTTTTTAATTTTAATTTTAATTTTTAATTTTAATTTTAAATTTTTAAATTTTTAATTTTTTAAAAATTATTATTATTTTTTTAAATTCCTGGACTGTGTTGGATGTTTTTGGACAGTCTGTGAGTGCTGCTCTGCCTTTGGCTAAAAACACAAAGGACTCGGGTCCCTCCAGTCTTGAGGGCCAGGAATTTCCCAGAACTTCACAAAGGCCCAAGTCAGCTGCTGGGGGAGCAAGGAGAGTTTTCACAAAGGGAAAAAAGTCAAAACCAAGGGAATTTTGTCTTTGAAAATAAACCTGCACCGTGCAGGATTAATCAAACGCAGCTTGGCAACCCCAACTGTGGCATTTTACCCAAAAACCTCCGTAATTCCCCAAGTTCCCCACTAATATTGACCTGCTTTTAGGGGCTGCATCATTGCATTATCCAGGGTTGTCTCAGTATCTGCAAACACCCCGCTCTCCCTCCTGGGAGCGCAGAGAACTGGTAATTATTCTTCTGATCATTTCCTCCAGACTCATCAGGAAGACACCGGTACCCACTAATTGTCTAAGTGTTATAAAGAGGATAATTACAAAGCCATTGTGAGCCTCTAACAATCCTTTTGGTGCCTTGGCTTTTATTAGAAGCACAGAGGCAGCAGTAGGAGCCGTGTTTCCATTCCTGTGCGACAGCCAAGGGGGAAAAAAAGGGAAAAAATTCATCTCACAACTGTTTGCCTTTCAGCTCCCCAAAGAACAGCGTTTTGTCAAAGCCCCTGAGTTTACCAGGAGCCAAGAGAATGTCGTTGTTTTGTCCTGGAATGCAGCACAGGAAAATCGTTCTCCTCTCAATTGCCACGTGGGGATTGGGTTGAGTTTTTTTTTTTTTTAAGAGGAAATGCAGGATAATTGAATTTTTGTAAACCAAGGCTGGGTGAGTGTGGGTAGCTGAGAATATGGTAAAAAATGAGAGAGAAAACAAGAGAGTTTGGCTGCCCTAAAACTCTTGGTATAAATCCACAACTGCAAGGAAATTAAAGGATTTATTCCAGCACTGAAAAAAACCCCACTATCCTCCTTGGGTTAAAGCTGGGGCTGCCCAGGGGAGTGAAAGGATGTCATCATTTTATGGGAAAAGAAACAAAGCCCAGAGGAGCAAAGGGAAGGCGTTTACCTGGAATGCACAAGGGGTGTTATCCACACAATAAACCCTCAGATTGTAATCCAGAGAATTGCAAGACAGGCAGCCAAAAACGGCGACTTTCAGCTGTCGAACGGCGCAGTCAGAGAGGGGTTCCCCAATTAGGGCATAAGTTCCAAAGCTGTTTAAGAGAATGTGACAGGCATAAGGATCCAACAGGCAGTAGCAAGAAGTAGTTTCCTCTTCCACAGACATCACTTCCTGCAAAACGAAATTCGGGTTTAAAGAGAATAAAGCGAAGTCATGATCAACAGGCCTCGACAAGAGGACTCATGGCATTCATGCTTTATTTTTATTCAGCTGGAATGCAGAGCGTTGCTGAGAGCCAGGCTGAACTCTCAGGGAAGGGGAGAAAGGGGGACTGCTTCCCTGAGTAAATATTCCCAATTTAGCCCTGAGTCAGCAGGAGGATTTATGGCCATGCCCTGTGCGGAGCTCGCTGTGTACATACAATAATAATGATGATGCCTAAGCAATTTTAGCAGCTTTTTTTTCAAGTGCTCTTGACTTTCTGGCTAATTTTTCCCCCCAGTGTCAAGTTAAAAAATTACCTTGAAGGTTAAAGTCAATAAGCAAACCTTGAACAAAGGCTGGGGTTTGACTTCCTTCCAGAACACCCATTACAGACACGTTTTCCCTCCTGAAAAATTCCTTCTGCTCTGCTCAGTCCTGCCCTGTGTCCCTGTGTCCATCTGTCCCCATGTCCCTCTATCCCTGTGTCCCTGTGTCCTCTGTCCATCTGTCCCCATGTCCCTGTGTCCCTCTCCTCAGTGACCCAGCCTGTTTGAAGCTGCCCAAGGACTGAGTAAATCTGAATTAAGGAAATGGGACTGGGAATGGTTGAAAGCAGAGCAGAAAACCAGGCAGGGGCTCAGAGAGAGACAGGACAGAAGGACAGGAGGACAGAAGGACAGGCTGCAGCCACAGCATCCACGGCTGGGCTTTGTAGCCAGGAACTTCTGCCCATCTTGCTAAAACCCCCAAGATTGGTTAAGGAACCAATCCTGCTGCTCCTTCACAAAAAACCCAAACCCTTTTTGCCATAACCATTTCTCTCAGGTGTCTCCCTGCGCCTCCCCCTTGCCAGAACCTCTGCACGACCCAGGGTCAGCTCCACTCCCACGTTCTGGGGCACAGCTCCGGGCTTACCTCCCACTTCCCCTGCTGCGTCCTCCGTTTGAGGTGGATGCTCCAGTGCTGGGGGTCGGCGTGGGCGCAGTGCGGGATGGTCAGGGCACACGGGGTGTTCGTGGCCAGCTCGGGGGGCCCGCAGCTCACCTCGGGCCCCAGCAGCACCTCGGGGCCCTCGGGCTCCAGGCTTGGGGCGGCAAAGACAAGAGTGGCTGTCAGGGGTGAGAATTCACTGAAAATGTTTCAGCTCAAATCCAAGCGCCTCCCTCCCTCCATCCGCGCGTTTCTGCTCGTTTCCGCGGCAGCCGGAGGTGAGACAAACCCATCAGACCCCATCTAACTCCAATCAGCGGCCGGGCAGTTTTAGGGCTCTGCTGTTTAAAAATGCATTTTGAGTTGTTTAACCCAAATCCAGCGCTGGGATTTCTCTGTGCCAGCCAGCCCTGCTCTGAGCACCAGCTGCTCCCGTCCCCACCGTGCTCTGCCTTCAAACTCTGCCATCAGCAATGTTTTCGCAGCAGCGAAGATAAAACAAATTATGGCTTAAAAAAACACAGGCTCATAAATATTTTTATTTCCAGATTGAGTGTGATCTCCCTGCTTTGAAAACCCATTTGTATTCTGCAGGAGGAAGGGGCTCGGTGACTTTTAGGGGCTCAGGGGCAGGGATGTGTTGGATGGAGGGCCGGGCCAAGGGGGTTCACCTGGGCTGAATTCACGGCTGCATCCTCTGCCTGCTGAATTCCAGAGATGTGGAACCTGCTTTTCTTCCCTCCCACTCCAACAAACTGAACCCAGCCCCACATCCACATGTTTCCTGGATTTCTTGGAATAAATCCCTGGGCAGGAGCAGTGCCAGGGTGGAGGAGACTCCCTTGGACACTGAACCAGCAACTGAAACCTCTTGCCCTGCTGGTTTTGTTGCTGTTTAGTTGCATTTTAATTTTGGTTAGTTTTGGTCATATTTTAATTCATTTGGATCGTGTGACCCCCATGATTGCCTTCTAAATTTCTGGGCATGCAGGTCCCTCTTCAAAGGAAAGCAAATGGCGTTCCCAAGGTGAAAAACGGCAGGAGGAACCTCAACCAAGATGAAAATTAGGGGTAGGACCTCAACCAAGATGAAAATAAGAAGATACAACAATAAAACCAGGATATCAAAAGGGGAGAAGCCCCAGCTGACTTGGAAAATGCACTTTCCAAACTCCATTCCTGCTGAAGAAAGGCTGGAACGTCCCAGCCCTTCCCTCAGCCTGTGTGAACAAGTGTTGGTGAGAGGGACACTGCAGGGGAGAAAAAAAAAATAAAAAGGCACAAAAAAGGCACAAAAAAGGGCCAATTTCTTTTTTCCCTCTCCCAAGTGTCACAATAATAAATTCTGCTGAAGCCTCGGTGCTTCTGAGGATTTTCAGGCTAAAAAGGAAAAATCCAAGCAGCCCCAGAGCCCGAGGTGCAGGTGCTGAGTTCCTCCTGAGCAGGGAGAGGAGAAGGGAGCAGCAGGGACAAGAATTCCACAGATTTCACAGGAGCAGCACTCCAGGAACAATTTTGTGTCCCTTTCAGGGTCACCCCAGCAATGGGGGCCAGGAGTGATTCCTCCTGTCCCATCCCAAAGCCACGAGAGGAGGCAGATCCAGGATCCTGGAGCTCTCACCTGGACTCCCTCTGGGTGACGGCCAGGTAGATTTCCCAGGAAGTGTCCTCAGGAATGGCTCCGTGTGGGATCAACAGGCTGACCCCTGGAAAAGAGCAAGGGCAGGAATGAGCCGTGGGAAGGGCAGGGATGGAGGAGACAGCCCTAAGGGAATGTCCCTCTGAATTCCTGCTGGTAATGTTCCTCTGAATTCCTGCTTGGGAACCTTCATCTGAATTCCTGCTTGGGAACCTTCATCTGAATTCCTGCTTGGGAACCTTCATCTGAATTCCTGCTAGGGGATGTCCCTCCGCATAGGGAATGTCCCTGTGAATAGGGAATGTTCCCCTGAATTCCTGCTTGGGAATGTTCCTGCGAATTCCTGCTAGGAAATGTTCCCCTGAATTCCTGTTAGGGAATGTTCCCCTGAATTCCTGCTCGGAAATGTTCCTCTGAATATGGAATGTTCTTCTGAATTCCTGCTAAGGAATGTTCCCCTGAATTCCTGCTTGGGAATGTTCCTTTAAATAGGGAATGTTCCTCCAAATTCCTGCTTGGGAACCTTCATCTGAATTCCTGGTTGGGAATGTTCCCCTGAATATGGATTGTCTCTCTGAATAGGGAATGTTCCCCTGAATTCCTGCTTGGGAACCTTCATCTGAATTCCTGCTAGAGAATGTTCCTCTCAGTTCCTGCTTCTCATGGAAACGTCATCAGATGAAAGGAGCATAAATTATCAAAGGAAACAAAGCTGTTACTTTTCCCTTCAAGGAAAAGACGTCTCATTTCCCAAAGAGCCTCTTGAAGGCTCTTTGCCTCTTTCCAGCTTTGAAACCAAACCTGATCCTTGTGGCATCCCAAGGAATCTCTTCCACCCCTCTGTTCCCACACATCCCACTCCTGCATCCAAACAATCCCATTCTCCTTTTGCAACACCAGAGTAGCTCAGAAGATAACAGGGGAGTTTCCCACTGGAATTAAACTGCTTTTTTCTCGCTCCCAGGAGAAAGGCAACATGCTTGGCTTTGCATCTGAGCCCGGCAAGGCACTGGGTCCATCACCCTGGAATTCACAACTGCCTGGCACAGCTGATCTTACATAAAAGGCTGCAGGAATTACATAAATTTCGAGTGGACCAAATACATATTTTAATAATCTAATTGATGGGGACCGTCGTTACATAAAGCAGCTAAATATACAGTGTGAGGGAATTCTTAATTCATGCCTTAACTCTGCAGTGTTCCCTCCTCAGCCTGTGGAGAGAGAGGAAAACATTCCCCACGTTGTGCAATGCCCGGGCTGTCACTGTTATCAATCCTCTACAAACACAAACCACGTTTTTGTGGGTTTTTTTTTATGGTAACCTTTTAAAGCCCCCGTTTTTGTGGGACAGGAAGGATAAAGCTCTAAATCATCCAATCCAGCCAGGGAGCAGCAGATAATCCTGGAGCCACTGGCCAAACGAAAACAGAGCTGCATTTAAAGTGAATAAATGTCACTGGGGTTTGGAGCGTGATAACCCTGAGCTGGCAATGGGGTGTCTGGATTTTTGTGCTGCCTTTTGAGGAGAGAAAAACGCCCGAGGCAAGGACTGGGATCTGGGGGGATGCAAACACAGCCCTGGGGTACAACTGCAGGGCTGTGACCCCATAGCCTTGGCTGGGCTCTGATCTGCTGCTCAGCTCATTCCCAAACAACCCTGAGGGTCTGAAACACGTCCCACGGAGCCCTGAGGTGACAAAACTCCTGACACAGAGAAGAGGGAACAACCCAGTGCCCAGCCTGGGGCAGGAAATCCCCTGGTGTGTGAATTTGGGGAGGTTTTTGCTACAAGAAAGGGGAAAACAGGAGGGGCGGGAGCCTGGTGGGCAGTGGGGCTGTCCCTGGGTCTGGCTGCTGTCCCCATGTCCCCAGGCAGGGCTCTGGGGCTGCTGCAGGAATGTGATCCCCTTATAGAAGATCCCAAATCGACCCTTCCCGGAGAGCCTCTCCTTTGGAGCAGGATCTGAGCCAGGCACAGCTTTGATTAATGTGACTTTCATGCCGAAGACATCAAGAGAAGCAGTAATTTAAAACAGCTCAAACAGGCATAATGCCTCTCCAGCCCTCAGCCCAGGCTTCCCTCTGATCACCCGCGTCCTGTGTGGGCAACGTGCCCTACTTCCCAAAATTTGCATCAACGAGGCCCCCAATTCTTCTTTCCTGCCTTTTATTTTTTTGTAAATTTAATTATAAAACACCACATCAGGCAGCCTGATCTCGAACTCTTTGATGTGCTTTCAGGAGAAAAGAGCCACCCACCTGTGTTTGGGACCACCAGGCGTCCCCCCAGGTGCCCGAAGAGGGCTGAGCTCCTGAGCTGGCTGCTGCTGGAGATGGAGGCCAGGCTCTGGATGAACATGGCCTTGTTCCTGGCCTGGAGGGTCCCAAAGGGCCGGGGGCTGCCCTGGGGGAAGGTGCCAGGGTGGGCTTTGCCGGGGAACTCGGCCCTGTCGGCCACGCCCAGGGACACCATGAAGGAGCTCTGCACCTTGACCTTGATGTCGGCCAGGGGGTTGAAGAGCGACGACTCCGTCATCAGCTCCTTGTCCAGGGGGTCCTGCAGGCAGATGGGGCCGCTGTAGGTCCTGCTGACTGTCAGCTCGGGCTGCAGGGACGAGTTCAGCAGCAGGGAGTTACCTGTGGGGACAGAGGTCACCTGTGGGGACAGGAGTTAACTGTGGGGACAGGGACGGGGGTCACCTGTGGGGATGGGGACAGGGAGTTACCTGTGCAGACAGGGACAGGGGATTACTGGTGGGACAGGAGTTACCTGTGCAGACAGGGACAGGGGATTACTGGTGGGACAGGAGTTACCTGTGCAGACAGGGAC
>VWZU01014199.1:4885-34675 GCA_013397095.1 Sterrhoptilus dennistouni | reverse complement strand
TGTCACTGACCATAGACCACCGTGGTGACCAACAGGCCCCCAGCTCATGTCACTGACCATCGACCACCACGGTGACCAACAGGCCCCCAGCCCATATCACTGACCATAGACCACCACGGTGGCTGTCACTGACCATAGACCACCACAGTGACCAACAGGCTCCCAGCCTGTGTCAGTCACTGACCATAGACCACCATGGTGACCAACAGGCCCCCAGCCCCTGTCACTGACCACAGACCACCACAGTGGCTGAGAGGCCCCCAATCTGTGTCACTGACCATAGACCACCACGGTGGCTGACAGGCTCCTCCTCTTGGCCACGATGTTGGCTGCCATGCAGGTGTAGTTGCCCGAGTCGGAGAGTCGTGCCTGGCGGATGATGAGGTTGTGGTCGGCCCTGGTGTCGATGTTCTCGTCCAGGTTGGAGTCAATGGGCTCCTCGTTCTTCAGCCACTCCACCTGGCAGGGAGGAGCACAGGGAAACGTGGGGCAGGCCAAAGGCACCTCATCACCTCATTAACTGAGTGGGGAAGTGCTTCCTTTGGCTGGTAACTTAGAAAAGCTGATTTTCCCTGAAGGAGCACAGAATAAACTCTCAGCCAAGAGAGAATAGGAAATATTTTTACACATTGCTCCTGCACTGTGCATTGGATGCTCAAACACTTGGACAACGACCAGTTCTATAAAACAGATAATAAGGGTTATTAATTCCACTTTTTGTGAAGAAACAGGAAGACGAAATCGCCTGACAGGTCACACGGAGGAAGAGCAGAGTCATCATAACGGATTCCCAGCTGACACAAACACCCTGAGAACAGAGGCCATTAGTGTTTGCTGCCACGCTCCATAAACCCCCTGAAATGCTGTGCACGAGGTGTTCCCATCCATCTTCCCCAGCTCACCACCCCACGTCTCTGAGCACACCCAGCACTCGCCTGCAAGGCGCCTTTCCACTCCAAACGCGAACAGAAAATAGTTAAGGCATGGCTGGCTGCTGTCACAGGGGAGCAAAATTAAAAATAGAAATAAAAATCAACGGATTCTATTAAAAGACCAGAGAACAGAGGGGTTGTTTTAACAGCTTTCCCAGATCTGGAGGAGCTCTGGCTGTGCCCTGCAGTCAGACTCCCTTCTCCACTCCCTTCAGATGAATAACCTTGTTTAGCAACTTGTGGAAGGACTTGGAACTTTGTGGTAATGAGCTTATGGCTGTGGTAGCTGCAGGCATTCATTAGCACTCAGCTCTGCGCAGATGGGCTGCAATTTGTACATTTTCCAGTTCCTAAACAAATCTGCAAGCGCTGACCATCAGAGCCAATTACGTTTGGTGCCAGGCAGCAGATTCCCCTCCACAGCAGCACTCCCGGCTCTGCTGGGATGGATCCAGCCCTGCACAGCCCGGCCAAGGGCTGCAAACCCACCTGGAAGAGGCTCCAGCCCTGGGCCACCTCATCCTGCAGGGAGTTAAACCGTGATTTGACACCTCTGTGCAAGTGTGAGGCACCTGAGGGCGAGGTTCACACGTTTCACACCGAGAATGGGGAATTTGGAGCTGTGTGGTGCCTTTGCCATCTCTCTGTCCTCCTGTACCCAGCCCTCCCTCCCAGCCAGGGGACACTGCCCTCGTGCCTGCAGAGCCTGGGCACAGCTCCAGGGGCCAAGAAACCAAGTCCAGCCATGCCAAACCCTTCCCTGGATAATAACCCTGGGAGTGTGTTCCAGCCAATCCAAACTATTCCCTGGACAATATCCTGGACTGTTCCAGCCATGCCAAACCTTTTCCAGCCAATCCAAACCCTTCCCTGGATAACATCCCTGGAGTGTATTCCAGCCATGCCAAACCTTTTCCAGCCATGCCAAACCATTTCCTGGACAATAATCCTGGAGTGTGTTCCAGTCATGCCAGACTTTTCCCTGGATAACTTCCCTAGGAGCGTGTTCCGGTTATGCCAAACCTTTCCCTGGATAATAACCCTGGGAGTGTGTTCCAGCCATCCCAAACATTTTCCAGCCATGCCAGACTTCCCTGGGAGTGCGTTCCAACCATCCCAAACCTTTCCCTGGACAATATCCTGGAGTGTGTTCCAGTTATGCCAAACCATTTCCTGAATAGTATCCCTGGAGAGTGTTCTAGTTATGCCAAACCTTTTCCAGCCATGCCAAAGCCTTCCCTGGACAATATCCTGGAGTGTGTTCCAGTTATGCCAAACCATTTCCTGAATAGTGTCCCTGGAGAGAGTTCTAGTTATGCCAAACCTTTTCCAGCCATGCCAAAGCCTTCCCTGGACAATATCCCCTGGACTGTGTTCCCTTTTCCTGTGGTCTAAGACACAGAACAACCAGCTAATCCACTCACCATTCAGTTCCCCTTCTGCAGTTAACCTTACCAGTAATTATCCGAGGGGGTTTCAGCACAGAAATTAGGAATTCAATTTAAATTATGGAGCAGCCGCATGGGCATAAATCAAGTGACAGGAGTTCGATGGTGAACACACTTTATGTGCAGTGAAATGGGCAGAGAAATGACAAACACGGCCAGCATTCCCAGAGTTCATTATTTCACGAGTGTGTTTATAAATTCTGACTCTCCTCAGGCCAGGGGGGAATTTTGGGGAAGTTCCCTGTCACCCTCACCCACTGAATCCCGTGTTTGCTGACTCTGGGAATGTGTGTGGGGGGGTTTGGTTTGGCGAGCAGAAAACATTAAAACATTTGCATTAAAGCAGAGCATTTAAAAGAATGATGATCCCAGCAAAGGGAGAACATTAAACAGACGGGACATAAACACCAAAGTGTCGGGACGTGAGATCAAACCCTGATTTCTCAGGGAGGATGGCACTGCCAGGGCTCCCCCCAATTCCAGCCCCCCCTTCCCCTGAAGAAAACCAGGTTTATCCAAGGCCACCCCCCTGCTCTGCCTCAGCAGATGGAGCCTTTCAAAGACGGGAGGACCAAGGGACGGATTTATGGGATAAAAATACATTTAAAGGAGTCGTGATGACAAAAGATGTTTGTCGCTGGCAGGGATGTGACCTTTGGGAGGCTTCAGCCCCCGCACAAACACTCACAAAGCAACCAGGGGAAATAAAAGCAGCCAGGAACCTCAGACATCTCCCCACTGGGATGAGCTGTGGGGGTCTGGGCTGCAGAGTCTGAAGAGCAAACTAAAAACTCCTCAGAGCTTCACTTCCCTCACCGCGGAGCTCACACAACTGCTTGTAACAGAATTAAATCCTTTTCCTTCTAAGAACTAGCCTGATGATCTGGAACCAGACTTCAAACCTGCTATAAAATGCTGTGGGTTTGTAGAGAAAGATCTGGATGTTTTCCTCTGGAGTTCAATCTGCTCAGGGCTGACCCCCTGGCTCAGTTTCCAAGGAGGGCTGATCACAGCTCCGGGCAGGCAGGGGTTAACTCGACCCCTCTCTGGGTGGCAGCAGCCCAATTAGCATCATCATCAATTCGCCCCAATTACAGAAGGCAATTATCACAGGCCGGCTTATGGCATTATCAGAGTCAAATCAGCTCAGCCCCAGAGCCCGGGCAGATTATGGGAGTTAGAGAACTCCTCTCCCTGAAAAACAAACCCAGAGCCCCTCACCAGCCTCTCTGCTGGATATTCAAACTTCCCAAGAGCTGGGATGGAATTTTTGGCTCTTTTTGGTGGCCTTGTGGGAGATTCTAACCAGGTTTAACCCCCGAGGCAGCTCCCAGCCCTGGCGGGCACAGCGAGGATTTGGGAGGTCCAGCAGACAAAATCCTGTCCCTGCTTTGGGATCATCCTCTGCTGCCCCATAAAACCAGCCCCGTGGTCAGTCCCAGACACACCCACACCTCAGACAGGGCAGCGACAGGACAGACAATGCAGGGACAGTGCCAGCTCCTCCCAGGGGACAACCAGAACGATGCCAGATAAAACCTCTGAGGTTTGAGATGGGGAAGGTGACCCAGGGCACACAAAGGGCTCTTGTGGCACAGCCCATGGTGACGGTTTTGTCTCTCCCTCAGGTGGAAAAGCAGCAAAAAACCTCCTCACCTTCCTCTAACATGGAACTCCTGCTCCTGAAAACTCAAACTGGAGGAATCTTTGTCGCTGTTCCAGCTGGAATGAGGATGAGGATGAGGATGAGGATGAGGATGAGGATGAGGATGAGGATGAGGATGAGGATGAGGATGGGCAGGGCAGCTGCTCCTGTCCCTTTGTCACATTTAATCTCCCTTTCCACCCCGAGACTCACACCAGGAGGGGAAACCTCCCCCAGCATGGATTTAACACAAACCCAAGGGCTGCACACACTCCTCCCTGCCTTTATTATCTTTATTTTATCAACACCATCACAAGCCATTAATCCTGTGCTGGAGCCCCACACAACACCCAGAACAGGTCAGCTCTACCTGCTGCGGGTTTTTTTTTTTTTAAATTAATCCACCGAGAGAACTCTGTTCTCGAATCATTTAATCACAGCACTGTCACACCGGGCTGGTAAGCATATTTTCCCTTCATTAGATTGAATATATAATCTCATTACAGGAATCTGACACGCTGACTAACCCATAAATCAGTGCTGGGGAGGCTGGAGGAGGCTCTGCCCTGAGGGGATGCACTTGGGGGTGGCCAGAGGGACCAGCTGAGACCTCCCCGGTGCTGCTCACACCCTGTTTTGTGTTGTTTTTTTCCCTCCCAGGGCAGGCAGGGAGGGTTTTTCTACACAAAATCCACCAGCAAGGGCAGAAATCCTCGTTTGTGGCCACCACAGCTCCTCCTGTGAGCTCTGCTCCCTCCAAAATCCCAAATATCCACACCCATGGAGGATCCAGAGGGGGGAAGGCAGGCCAGCATGGGAGGGGGTGACTCAAAACGCAATTAAAATGAGATTTGGAGTCGTTATAAAGGGAGAGGTGACAGCCTGGACGTATGCATCAATTTTTAGTGGGAGAGGTGGGCAAGGAGCTGACTCAGCCGGGCTATTTTGGGTCCCTGGGATGAGGAGCCACTCCTGAAAATGCCACTGCTAATGGTACCTTGTCTGCTCGGTGAAGACACCACCAGATCCCAAAGAAGTTTCATCTTCATCCCTATTTTTGGATTGTCTACTGTTAACTGGAGCACTGGTTTTTTATCTCTATGCACAAACAAGGAAGAAATCAGCATTAAATAACCCCAAAGGTCATCAGGGATGGGATGGGGCACCCATACTGTGATCCTGGGGCAGCTCCAATCCCTGACCCTACAAAGCTCAGCGCTGGAGGTGAACCCCACTTTTTGTTTTGCTAAATAACTCCAAATTGATACAGAGAAATCCGCAGGTCTCGTTTGAAACTCATTTGAAACTGGTTTGAAACTGCGCAGGTATTTGGACATAATATAACATATTCGGGCAGTGTGACAGATGTAGTGTATAAATTAGTGTATAAAATATTGTATTAAAAGCTTGGAGTATTAAAAGCTGCTCAAGGGCATCTCCAAGATTCCAAGGCCCATCGTGCAGCTGGGAAACCACAAAATTTGCAACAGAAATGACAGGGCCAGGCTGGAAATGGCCCATTCATCAAGGATGGACTTTTACTTCATGGCTACTCAAGACCTGATATCAGGTCAATATCAAACCTGATATCAATCTTGGTGGAGGATCCGGAGGATGATCAAATCAGCACCCCAAAGGAAGGGTCCAGGAAGATTATTGGGACGTCTTTCATATTTATGGAAAACTCTTTCAAAACCTAACTCGGGAATAAAAATATGAATATTCGGACTTTCAATAGACGCAGCCTCTGGACAGAAAAACTGTATAAAAGTTGTACAGACCCAGCATTCGTGGGCAAGGTTGGATGGGCACCCTTGATCCTGTCACCCTGTCCACCCAACATTCGATCGATGTCGTCCCATTTTATTGCGGCTTTTTAAAATTGATCTTGGAAAATCGCTAAATAAATTCTTTTATTTTGGATTGGCTTCTAATCATTTATAACCGGCAGTAATCAAAGAGCTGCTGACACCGAAAACCCCTCTCTAGATAAGGCTGATGGTGTTTGCAGGGTTTTGCTGTCCTGATGTCCTGATGGACACTGATATAGGAAACGCTTGGAGATAAGGGAATCGTCACAGGAAGCTCTCAGTAATTGAAACCAAAGCCTTCCCAGGCTGTGATTTCACCGTCCTCTCGCCTTCTGCGGGATCATCGATACCTGATGATGTTCCTTTTCCTCAGCAGCCTCCAGACGGAGGCTAAAAATTAAATTATCATTTCAATAATGCAACTGTGAGATCTTACAGGAGTCACAGAGTGACCTGGGCTGGGAGGGACCTGAGGGATCAGTGAGCACCCTTTAGATCCATTCAAGAATAATTTTTTTTACACTCTGTGAACAGAATTTAACCCCAACCTCGACAAAAATACAACTGTTGGTTAAGGAACATATAGAGGCACCCGTGGAGGGCAGGGAGAAGGAACTCTGCAGAGCTGAGATATTCTAGAAACACGGGGGTTTATTGCAAGGGTCGTGGGTTAAAGGGCTTTGCCTTCAGCCACCAGCCTGGGCTGGAGGGAACCCCAAAGAGAGAGGGGGAGAGAGAGAGGGTAAGAGAGAGGTAAGAGGGGTAAGAGGTAGAAGAGCAAGAGAGGTGGAAGAGTAAAAGAGCGAGGACCTTCCAATCCATTCTATCTATGGTTCTATCTATCTATGGTTCTATCTATCTATTCTATTTATGGTTCCAATCCATTCTATCTCCTTTTGTGTTGAATATTCTAATTTACAGTGACCAACTGGCGCCAGATACAAACCCTACAGACTTTGCCTGCAGCCCATGAGAACTGCTCTATCACCATATCATCCTGTATTCTAAACTCTAAAGAGACTTTTCTTATCCACCTTTTCCCTGATGCCTTGGCAGGGTGGAGAGGGGCTGCACCCTTGGGTCCTTTTGTTTTCTGTCCTTCCACCCATCTCCAGCTCATCCCCGTCTTCCTGCCTGCCATGATCACATCTCAGAGCTGCCCTTCATTTCTATTTCACTCACAGGTTTTACACCTCCAGTATTTCTTTATCAGACAATCATATCCACAAGCCCTTCCTGTCCCATCTTTCCCAACAGGAACTCGCCGTGTCACTGAGCTCTAAACTCAACAGGCAGCGGATTCTCAGCTCCCGCCATCCCCTTTAATTCTGTTTACAATTAAAAGAAGCGTTGAGCTCTGTGCCCAGGGGCAGAACATCCCCAAAACCATTAAAGAGTTTCAGAGTCACCCCTGGTGGAGCCTCCAGCTGGTTCAGCTCCCACCTCCATCGCCGAGAACTTCCCGCGTCCCCGCAGGAGTCACACAACCGTCCCCGTGATTACAGACACAATGATAAAGCCTCACGACTGATCCTTTCATGTTCGAGCGTTTCGAAATTAAAAAACATTTCTGACAACAGGGCCGGAGAAAACAGACGGCGCTGCAAAAGCAGCACATCAAACCCGGAGAGGCCCCAGAGCACTTGTCTGCATGAAAAGGAATTATCTATTCCGGGGAACTACAAAGTTATCTCCCTTCTTTTTTCTTTTCAGTTTAGCAATCTAATTCAGAAGTGCTTTGCTCCAGCATTTCTGTTTCATGACCCCGCTACCTCCTGGCTGTATTGATTTATTCACAACCAGACGAGTCTCAGAAGGAAAACAAACATTTTTATTTTTTTTGTTTCCCTGCTGGAAGAAAAACCCCCTGGTGTCCAATCGAGGGGAGATGTGGAGGGGATGAGGAGCCCCCCGGGGCTGCAAAAGGGACAAAATCAGGGGGAGAGGCTGCTGAGGGGAGGGGAGAAGGGCTGGGAGTGCCATTTATTGGGGTAACTGCTGCAGGGACACAGGGGACAGCTGTGGTGACAGATTTAACCCTTTCAGCATGGTGGAGGACAGGGAAGAGCCCAGAGTGTCCAGCAGGGTGTAGGGGTGGGCAGGGGAGCTCACCCAGGGCTGGGAGGGTGAGAGGAATGACAGATTTGTCTTTACAAACAAATTCTGGGTCTGCTGGTGGATAAAACCAGCACTGAGAGAGAAAAGGAACAATGGGGAGGATTCCACTGATCAATGGATGGAAAAGAAGATATTTGCCTTTACAAACAGGGGGCTAGCTGGTGAAGGAAATTGGATATTGGATGATAAAAAAACCAATGGGGAAAAGCCATAAATTCCTTAAGAATTAAAAATTAAAAGGGGAGGGTTATACATTAAAGGGGAATTTTAGGTATTGGGCACTCTGGGAAGTCTGGAACTCTCAGGTCCCTCAGCCAATGGGGACAGAGAGAGGGAAATGGGGCCAGGAAATTGGGATAAATAGGAGGCTGAGTCCTCCAAAATTGGGGAGACCCCAGGGGAAACACCCCATGGCCTCTCCCTTTATTGGAATAATGTCAAAGGACTCCTCTGAATCCTTTTTGGACACAAACTCCTGGTGTTTGTGGGTTAATTTTCCTAACGTGGGGAAGGGCTGGAGCAGCTCCAGGCTGGAGGAGCAGCTCTGCCCTCAGCCCCTGGAGCACCCCTGGAGCTCAGAGCAGCCCAAATCCCCCTGGTTTGGGGGATAAATCACACAACAGGAACTCCTGGGGCAGCAGGGAGGAAGGGCAGAGTGCAGCTGGAAGTGTAACAGCGCACAAAAAGAATGGAATTTAGAAATAGAACTGGTTTCGTGCTGCCCAAAACAAACCCCTCAAACAAACCAGCTTCAACTGAGGCCAAGTTTTAAAAAATAAAAGGCTGGCACATCATCAGCCCCATTGCTGTAAAATCAGCCCAGACCAGCCATGACAGCTCTCAATCTTTGCTGAATGGGAAACCATAAAAATGATGAATTTGCTCTTGAAAGCAGCTAAAACCCTCAATGTAAATATCAGCTCAATCACAAATGAGACATTGCACACGCCCGGGCTGGGCCCTGGGAGTGAAATATCTCCGGTGAGGAATGAAACCCATTTATTGCACTTGTAACTGATATCCCTGAAAAGCAGAGCAAACACGGCTGTGCTGCAGAGCAGGATCCAGAGCACCTGGACAAATCCGGGCTGTTTGCACTGTCAGGAAAATTAACCCACAAACGCCAGGGGTTTGTGTTCAAAAAGGAGACAAAGGAGTCCTTTGACTTTATTCCAATAAAGGGAGAGGCCATGGGGCGTTTCCCCCGGGGTCTCTCCAATTTCTCCTATTTTATCCTAATTTCCTTCTCTCTTTCCCCATTGGCTGAGGGACCTGAGAGTTCCAGACTTCCCAGAGTGCCCAATACCTAAAATTCCCCTTTAATGTATAACCCTCCCTTTTAATTTTTAATTCTTATGGAATTTATGCGGTTTCCCCATTGTTTCTTTCATCTCCCAATATCCAATTTAATTTCTCAGCCAACCCACAGTTTGTTCGTAAAGGCAAATGTCGCCCTGATCTTTTTCAGCCTCCTGATGTTTGCATTTTTGCAGTGGAGTTCCTCACAGACTTGCATATAAACAAAAGTGATGTTATTGTTTATCATTCCTTTCTGGAGGAGGGATGATTGATGGACTTCTAGTTTGACCAGTGTGGTTGGAGAGGTGTCAACCTCATTGTCCAATCCCTGGTCATTGTCCAAAATCTATATAAATCAAAATAAGAAAACAAACTTCCCTCTTTTCACCTTGACGACCTGACCGCGTGTGTGTCCTTCATTTCGTGTCCTACAGCGACAGGCAAATATCTCCTTTTCCATCCATCCATCCATCCATCCATCAGCGGAATCTCTTGCAATGTGCGTTTTCTAAAGTTCTGTATGATTTTTTATTATCAAGTTCCTGTAATGGCTCATTCCCACCCCCCATTCCTTAATCCCGGTCGTTATCTCCTCTCCCTCCCCATTGTATCTCCTCAATATCCCTGTCCCAGTGTATTTTATCTTTTATTGTATCTTATCCCTAGACACACCTCGGTACTTGAGAACCCTGATGGCTCAGCCAAAGTTTCCGGTGTCCCCACACCCCTTTTGCCCCAAAAATGGCCATGTCAACCCCCCTGTACCTAAATCACTCCCCTTCATTTCCATCAGTATGGGGATGGGGAGGTAAGAGCCAAAAATAGTCACTCACACTCTCATACTCTCTGACACCAAGGCTTTTGCCCTAAATAAACACCTTCCTAAATTCCACCCAGTGTGAGTCCAGTCCTTGTTCCAAGCAAGGTCACATCTCTGTCTGAAATCTGGACCCAAAGAAATAACTCGTTTATGTGGTATCTGAAGAGCAGCTCAGGAAGACCATAGGAATCCTCCCCGTTGTTCCTTTTCTCTCTCAGAGCTGGTTTTGTCCCCCAGCACACCCAGAGTTTGTTTGTGAAGACAATTCCGTCGTTTCTCCCGGTGCTGAGCAATCCCACAGGAATCCAGCGGGATTCAGGGCAGGCTGTAACTCTCAGCCTCCTTTGCCGGGGTGTTTTACTGCAGCCCCATTATCCCGCCCCGTTCCAGCCCCATAAATACACAAACCTATGGAAAACAGGCTGCAACCCTCGCAGCTTTTGAGTTTTATGTGGGTTTCGCCTGGTGTTGATGTGCTGCCCGGAAGAGAAATGATTTCACATTTCCATTAAAAGCCCTGGCGGTAAATAAACCCTCCGAGCTCAGGCAGATATTCCTGGGAACATCCACAGCACTCCATTAAAACGTCAGGATCCGTGTTAAACGTTTGAAAAAAGCAGCGCCGGATACAACACGTTTAAATCTGAAATATCTGCATATATTATGCGATAAAGATATTTTAAGAGCGTTTCACAAACCTCTGCAGAGCACTCAGCAGTAATAGTTCGGGAACAGTAAAGTATCAGCAATCGTTTAGCACAACAGCTGCCCTTTTATTGCAGAGGAAACCCAAACCCAAAACAAAAACAAAGCAAACAAAAAGAGCCCAAAACTCTTGAGAACTCCACCACAAGCAGAGCAGAGAGGAGGTGCAGAGCTCCTGCTAATGCTCAAATATCAGGTTTGAGTTGATATTTCACTGGAATTGAAATTCATGCATGAGGAAAGGGTTTAGGGTGAGTTTTAAGGCTCAGGTTTGCACCTCGTGCTTCACAGTGGCCTTGGCTGCTGCTCCCCATCTCCAGCCCAGGATTTCCAGGTGAGAATCTGGAAATTCCAGCTGGGAATCTGGAAATTCCAAAGCCCCTCAGCATCCTTCAGGTGAGGATAAGGCGAGTCCCAGCAAGCTCAAATTAGGGTTTGGGTTAATTAATTTGGAAGCCTGAGATTTATAAACATTGATCTCTGATATCAGGGTGAGGTGGCACTTCCATCTCAGGGCAGGGACGTTTGTGAGGGACAGGACAGAGCAGTGGTGACAGAATTTGTGACATTTGTGACCCCCTGGAGCAGCTTTAGCCCCATTTCACAGCACCCTCACCCTCACATTGCAGATTTAAATGTCCCAGCTCCACATCACACCCAGGCCTTGAGGAGGTGATGACCAAACAGCTCCTGGAGCTCCACTCCAGTGCAGGGAATGCATTTAAACATTGAAAAAAAACCCTGATTTTCAAGCCCACTGAACGAAACAGGAACAAGCCCTGACAGCTGAGAAATCCAGAGCCCGTTTGTCACCGCCAGAGGTGACAGCAGTGACACTCCCCAGCACACCTGCCTGGAGGATTACCACCTACCAAAAACACCTTTTTATTTCCCCGCTGCTGTACCCGACAGAATTAATATTTTACACTCTGAGGCACTAACAAGGCCGAACACACAGCCCGGAGATTATCCCCGACTTCATTAAACGGGTGTTGACCGAGGATTTTCCAGGTTGCAGCTCAGCCCTGCTGTGACAGCAGCCCCGGGGCTGGGGGGAGGCGGTGGAGGGGGGAATTAACGGCGGTGAGGCAGCAGCAGGGCGGAATTCATTGTGTTTGCTGAGTGCTGCGGGAGCTGCCGGGTCACCCTGAGCCCTCCTGAGCTGCTTGGGGTGACACAACGGAGCTGTCCCTGCTCCTGGGCTGTCCCTGCTCCTGGGCTGTCCCTGCTCCTCCTCCAGAGAAAACGCTCCTGTCCCCATTCCTGAGCTGTCCCTGCTCCAGGGCTGTCCCTGCAACTCATTCCAGAGGAAACACTCCTGTCTCTGTTCCTGAGCTGTCCCAGCTCCTCATTCCATAGGAAACACTCCTGTCCCTGCTCCAGGGCTGTCCCTGCAACTCATTCCAGAGGAAACACTCCTGTTTCTGTTCCAGGGGTGTCCCTACTCCTCCTTCCACAGGAAATGCTCCTGTCCCTGCTCCAGAGCTGTCCCTGTTCCAGAGTTGTCCCTGCTCCTCATTCCAGAGGAAACACTCCTGTCCCTGTTCCCGAGCTGTCCCTGATCCTCCTCCAGAGGAAATGCTCCTGTCCCTGCTCCAGGGCTGTCCCTACTCCTCATTCCAGAGGAAACACTCCTGTGTCCTGTTCCAGGGCTGTCCCTGCTCCGGGGCTGTCCCTGCTCCTACTCCAGAGGAAACCCTCCTGTCCCTGTTCCAGAGCTGTCTCTGCTCCAGAACTGTCCCTGTTCCTCATTCCAGAGGAAACACTCCTGTCCCGCTTCCAGGACTGTCCCTGCTCCTCCTCCAGAGGAAACGCTTCTGTCCCCATTCCAGCTCAGTCCAGAGGGAGGAAAGCTCTTATTCCCACCTCTCTCTCTCCCCTCTCTCTCAGCTCTCACCCTCTTGTTCTCTCCCCTTCTCTCTTTGGGGTTTCCTCCAGCCCAGGCTGGTGGCTGAAGGCAAAGCCCTTTTTACCCACCACCCTTGCAATAAACCCACGTGTTTCTAGAATATCTCAGCTCTGCAGAGTTCCTTCTCCCTGCCCTCCACAGATGCTCCTACAACTCAGGCTTTAGGAATCCTCTACAAATCTGTTTCCCACACCTGAGGGTCGGGCCTGGCCCTCAGCCCCAGCCCGAGGACACAATTCCTCCACAAAATTCCCAAATATCTCCCTGGGGAGGGAGCCCAGAGCTGTCTCCAGCCCAGCAATGGTGGAAGGAAAGGCTCTGGTCCCACCCAGCCCGTGCCAGCAGAGACTCTCCAGAGCTGAATCAACATTTGCCTCAGCGGGGGATTTTTCAGCTGCTCTATTTAAATGCTGAATTTTCCTTTTCATTTCGATGCTTAACTCATAAAAACTGAATTTATTTGGGTTGGGTGCCGATGCCTGCAAGCACAGCTGCTCACCAGCTCGCTCTGCTCGCTATGTAAATGCATGAGAAGAGGATTTAAAAGCCTTTTCCAGCCTGCCCAGCCCCGGGATTTGGGGTTTCTGCCTCTCTTACTTGCTGTGCTGGTGCAGCCAGGCTGCCCCAAAGCAGAGCTGGGTTAAAAAAAATAAAATTAAAAATAATTTTTTGTAGAGAGCTCTGGAGATCAGAAACCTGCTGCAGGGGCAGAAATACATCCAGGGTGAGTTATAGGGACAGGAATATATCCATGGTTGATTATAGGGGCAGAAATATATCCATGGTGGGTTATAGGGACAGAAATACACCCAGAGTGGGTTATAGGGGCAGAAATATATCCATGGTGGGTTATAGGGGCAGAAATACATCCAGGGTGGGTTATAGGGACAGAAATAAACCCAGTGCAGCAGCTTCACCCTGAGCCTGCCCAGCCCAGTCTGGGGATGCCGAGGCAGCCCTGGGAGAGCTGAATTTTGCTGCTCCTCATTTGTAATCCCTGGATTTTGCTCTCCCTGCTGTGTTACTCAGCTCAACGAGCATTTACCAGACTGAGCTGAGTGAGCAGAGCAGCCCCAGAGCCCCTCGAGCTGCCATTGCTGGGAAATTCACTGCCACAGGCTGGGTTTGAGCCATTTCCACTTCACACAGGCTCAGAGTGGGGATCCAGCCCTTTAATCCCTTTTCTCCTGACTGGTTTTACACTCATGTGCAGAAATGAACACGTGTAAAAGCAAAATTAATCCGGGTATATTCCCATTGCTGCTTCTCCCTCTGGAACAGATGGCAGGGACAGGCACTGCTCCCAACAAAACTCCATCTGCAGGAATTCTGCCCAAAAATCCTCCCCGGAGGTTTGATTGGGGTCCCTGTGCCATTCCTGCTGTCCCACCCCACAGATAAATCACTAATTAATGGGATTGGCACAGAGGGGCACCACTGGCCCAGGGATAAATTCCTAAATCCTGGTGAATTCTTGTTCCTGCACAAAGGATTCCTAAATCCAGATGAAATCCTGAATTCCTGTTCCTGCACAAAGGATTCCTAAATCCAGGTGAACTCCTGAATTCCTGTACAAAGGATTCCTAAATCCAGGTGAATTCCTGAATTCCTGCGCAAAGGATTCCTAAATCCAGGTGAATTCCTGAATTCCTGTTCCTGCACAAAGCCCCAGTGCCATCAGCAGCCCCGGGAGAGGAGGAGACATTTCCTAAGGACACCAGGAGCTGCTGGGAGCAGAGACCAGAAATGTGGAGAGGAGCAGTGGGAGAGGAAGGTTCTCCCTCCTGGGGAGATAATCCAAGGTAATTCCAAGGAAACTGTGCCAGCCAGCGCTAGAATTGGAATAACCAAACTCTCAGTGTTCCTGAAGCTGTACAATTGGAATAACCAAACTCTAATGGCGTTCCTGAAGATAACCAAAATAACAACATCCCCGAGGTTCTGCAATTGGAATAACCAAACTCAAACTGTTCCTGAAGCTCTGGAATTGGAATAACCAAAATCTAACAACGTTCCCGAGGTTCTGCACTCGGAATAATCAAACTCTACGTTCCTGAATCTCTGGAATGGAATAACCAAACTCTAACTGTTCCTGAAATTCTGCACTTGGAACAACCAAACCCTACCGGTGTTCCTGAGGCTCTGAAATTGGAATAACCAAGCTAACAACATTCCCAAGGTTCTGCACTCGGAATAACCAAAATCTAACAATGTTCCTGAGGTTCTGCAGTCAGAATAACCAAACTCCAACTGTTCCTGAAGTTCTAGAATTGGAACAACCAAACTCTACCAGCGTTCCTGAAGCTCTGCAATCGGAATAACCAAATTCTACATTCCTGAAGCTCTGAAATCAAAATAACCAAACTCTAACAACATTCCCGAAGCTCTGCACTCGGAATAACCAAAATCTAACAATGTTCCTGAGGTTCTGGAATTGGCACAACCAAACTTTAACAGTGTTACCGAAGCTCTGCACTCGTAATAGCCAAACTCTAACTGTTCCTGAAGTTCTAGAATTGGAACAACCAAAGTCTACCAGTGTTCCTGAGGCTCTGGAATTGGAATAACCAAACTAACAACATTCCCGAGGTTCTGCAATCAGAATAACCAAACTCTAACAACATTCCCGAGGTTCTGCAATCAGAATAACCAAACTCTAACTGTTCCTGAAGCTCTGCGATTGGAATAACCAAACTCTAACAACATTCCCGAGGTTCTGCACTGGGAATATCCAAGCCCTCGCCAGGGGAGGGGCTCTGGCAGGCGCAGGGTGGGCTGGAGCTCCCTCCCCCTTGTTTCCCGTCCTCTTTGGGTTGAACAAACACCGACAATGCCCCAATCAGCGCCCACTTTGCATCTCATCAAACGCCAGACGAGCTCCTTTGTCCCGAGTTATTTCCAGCCTCGTGTTTCCATCCAGGGCTGTATCCAAACCCTAATGAAATCAATTCTTGGATCAAAACCAGGGATCCGCTGCCAGCCCTGGGGTTTGGAACCCTCAGCGCCCACAGAACAATCGCTGAGGGAGAGATTTTGTGGCTCAGTTTGTTGTTTTGTGGCTCAGTTTATTATTTTGTGGTTCAGATTGTTATTTTGCGGCTCAGATTGTTGTTTTGTGGCTCAATTTGTTGTTTTGTGGCTCAGATTGTTGTTTTGTGGTTCAGTTTATTATTTTTGTGGCTCACTTATTCCCCAGCCTTGTCTTAATCAGGGCAGGCTGTCCTTAACTTGGAAATAAAGCTGAGTTTATCCCCCCTAGCCCAGAGCTGGGCCTGCTTTAACAGATTTAACCCACTTTTTAAAGACACTGACTTATTTCCAGCAGACTCTTTACCTCGATGAGCCCAGAATTAGCCCGAGCCTTTATGGGACGTTTTATTGGCCAAAGCAAATCTGACCTGGTGAGATTTACCAGCTTTATTAGCAGCAATAACAATTTTACCGTCAACAGCGGTAAATCAGGGGGTCGTTGGGAAACTCCACCACTTTTATCTTGGAGCGAGCAATTAAAATGTCAGGTTTTCATTTGGACATAATTCCTGCCTTCCACAGACTCCCTGTTTAAGCGAGGGATGTAAAGCTGCCAGGTCAAAGACATCGGAAATTCTCAGTAAAATTCAATCACGCCGAGGCTGTTTGGGGAGCCACACCTGTGGGGGTTCGTTTTGTCTCCAAACCAGATCCATTTTCCAGAGCAATCCCGGCAATTCCCTGCAATGCAACATCCATTTCCCTGGTAATGGGTGAAAATGCCACAAGAGCTGAGCAGGAATTGGAGTGACAGAGCAACGCACACCAGAAACCCGGACACAAATCCACTGAGCCCATCTCTGCCTCATTTTCCTCTCCTTTAGCACTCCTGCCTCGCTGATGGCTTCTCTGCTTCTTTTCTCCTCTTTATTTCCAGGGACATCTGCTCCAATCCCTTCTCATTAACTAAAATCACACATTTCTCTGGAGTTTATTTTCCTTTTCTTCCCCCGGTTATTGCCAACCCCAGCCACGCTGGGGATGAGGGGCAAAACCAACTCCTGAGTGATGCAGCTGCTCTCATTTCCCAGAAGGTGCTGCAGAGAACTGCAGGGTGCAATTAAAAAAAAAAAAAAATCAACATTTCCTTGGCTTTTAAAGCCCCTGCAGCAGATTTTTAAACACGACCCGCTCCGAACCTCTCCCTCCAACCTCCTGGTTGTTGCCATTTTAAGGCATTCCTGTTGTTTTCCTGTTAAGATCCAGCTCTCATCACAAAAAGCCTGCTTAAAGCTAAGCCAAGCCCCACCAAATTATTACTTGCAGCAGATTTTCTCTCCCCAGCAACCATTTATCACAATATTTTTAGGTTTGCCTTTTACTTTGTCTCGTTTTCTTTTTTTTTTCGAGGAGAAAAGTAATTCCTGGGAAAATGTGCAACAATCTGCTTTTCAGTTTGGAAGCACAGGACTCGAAAATTGTCTGAAAAAAATAGGATTTCTCAGCAAACAGTCCAGAATTTGGATTAAAAGCCACACTTTTGTAAATCTAGCGAATTAAAAAACACTTGGAGCATTCTGGGGGAGAAGAGCATTGGGACCAGCACCTCCAGCACCCCACAGGAGCTGAGCCCTTTGCTTTCCCATCCTTCCCCCATCCCAAAGCTTTTCCTGATGCCCTGAGCCCATCGTAGAGCTTTCCCTGGTGTCCCTGTGCCCATCCCAGAGCTTTTCCTACTGCCCCTGTGCCCATCCAGAGCTTTCCCTGGTGTCCTGTGCCCATCCAGATCTATTCCTGGTGTCCTGTGCCCATCCCAGAGCTCACCTCGGCAGCGGGGACGCCCTCGGGGGGTCGGCAGTGCAGGACAATCATCCCCTCGATGGGAACCTCCTTGCCCTGGGGGTCCTGCTCGAAGTTCTTCCGTAGATCTGCGGGGGTTGGACAAGAATTCGTCAGGATTGGCATTCCTTGGATGGAAGAACTCATCACCCTTGGCATTCCTTGGGTGGAAGAATTCATTATGATGGGCATTCCTTGGATGGAAGAACCCATCACCATTGGCATTCCTTGGGTGGAAGAACTCATCACCCTTGGCATTCCTTGGGTGGAAGAACTCATCACCATTGGTATTCCTTGGATGGGATAATTCATCATGATTGGCATTCCTTGGATGGGAGAACCCATCACCATTGGTATTCCTTGGATGGGAGAACCCATCACCATTGGCATTCCTTGGATGGGAGAACCCATCACCATTGGTATTCCTTGGATGGGAAAACTCATCATGATGGGCATTCCTTGGATAGGAGAACTCATCACCATTGGAATTCCTCGGATGGGAGAACTCATCACCATTGCCATTCCTGCCCCACAGCTCCGAGGGGGCTGCAGGGTGAGTGACCCTGGCCCCAGATCCCATCACCTCCAGCTCTGTTCCCATTCCTCCCCTCTCCAAACCCTCCCGTGTTTGACACAACCCATTCCAGAATCCCCAAGCCCAGGTTCCAGCCATCCATCCCATCTCCAGAGCCTCCCAAAATCCAGAGAGCTCCGTGCAGGAACAGCCTGGGATCCTCGGGGTGCTGTGGGTGGGTCGAGGGTGTTGGAATTGAGCTGGGACTGAGTGAGCCCAGCCTGGCTGAGCCGTGCCCTGCTGAGAGCAGGGTCTGACAGCCCAGAGTGTGCAGAGCTCACCCCGAGGAGGAGAAAGGGGCTGGGAGCAAGTCACAGGATCCCAGAATGAACCAGGTGGGAAAAGACCTTTGGGATCACCAAAATCCACACTGGATTGCAGCCCTGGTTCCATGCCTGAGGTGTTTTGGTTTTCTGAAATTCCCTTCCCAGGGAATTTTCTGTGAACAGGAGAAATGTTTTTGTAGCTGTACCTTTGTTATTCATTCCTTTCCCCAGGAGGGACTTCTCCTTGCTGTCCCTCTGCTCTGACCAATGGGAGTGAAGAGGTTTGTCTTTGTGTCACCAATCCAATTGGTCTGTGTGAAATGGTATAAAAGGGAGACATCCCAAAAATAAAGGAGTCATTTTCAGCCTTCTGGATCTCAGAGTCTGTGTCTTTGTGGTGTAAAACAACATCACTAAAGGACCAACCCCATTCATTGTACACAAACTCTGGATAAAAGAATCTGTCTCAATAAACTTTGCTCTGAGCCCTCTGAGGAAATCAGAGTCCTCCATGTCATTCCATGAGCTGCCCTGAATCCTAATGACACCTCCCTGCTGCAGGATGCTCCATCAGGAGCTCCCAGAGTGTTCCCGGTGTCTCAGGCTCCACGGTGGGGATTTACAGACTCCATTCCCTGCTCACAGAGGCTGATGAAATAAAGCCCTGGCTCTGCATTTTCCAGAACACACTGAGACTCCTCTGAGCGAGTTGCAGAGAGATGCTCACAGTGCCTGGGAGCTCCTTTCCATGATTCTTTGGTAATGTCGATTTCCCCCCTCCAGACAACCAATTTCTTCTCCAGTGCTCTCTTTAAGGAGGCATTCATTAACAGCCGGGCTGCGCTCGTGCCTACAAATGCCTTTATTAAAGTGAAAAATGGAGCAGGATCCCTTTGCTCTGCCTTCCCCACCATCACAAAGATATACTCACCTGCTCCTTCAGAGAAATATGAAGTGCTGCAGCACTGTGGACTTGACTCACAATTCAGAAACTTCGGGGTTTCAGTGCAAAATCAAAAAAATATAAAAGAAAAAGGGAGGGAATAAAGCCACGGGTTCTTCAGTGCCCGTCCCAGAAGTGCTGGGAGAATGTTCTGGGTTCTGTCAGAGATTTCACCTGCAAGGTCTCATCTCTGACCCCCCCAGGGTGTTCCCCAAGCCACAAATCCTACCCCAGGGCGTTCCTGCTGTGCCTGAGGAGCTCCTTCACCTCTGCCCTCCAGAATTGCTACTTTTCCCATCAAAACCCTCAGCTTTGAGCAGGAACAGCCCAGGAAGGGGCAGAGAGGAGCTCAGCTCTCACACAAAACCTCCAGGCCAGGCTGAAGAGCCTCTCCAGAGCTCTGTGGGGTTAATGGGGTCTCGGGGGCACTGACTAGAAGAGCTGGCCCCACAGTGAGGGGTTGAAAAGCCCCAGCACACTCCTGCTCCTGCTCCTGCTGAGCCTGGCTCAAATTGCCATTTTGTGGGGCTGGGAAATCACAGCGCCGAGAAAAGTCAATAAAAATTCAATTCAGATAAAGGTCTTTTCAGCTCGGCAATGCAGGGGAATTATTGGGCTCAGTGTTATGACAGTTAATGCAGTGAAATAAAAAATTGAATTTACACGTATTTAGACATTCAGGCTAGATCAGCCAACACACAAAAAAAAAAAATTCCAAATGAAGGTTTTCTTACACTGTCCTTTTACTTCTGACAAATGTTTGTTTTACCCTGTTAAATGTTTATCCTGGTAAAAGAAACCTTTTTATATTGTCAGGAGCTGCTGGAACACTCCCTGGAAAGTCTCTGCTCAGGTTCTCCCTCTGCTCCTGCCCTCCTCTCCCAGGGAATATTTCTCCTGACAGGAAAAGGGAGATCTGAGTTGCGATTCAAAGGAAAAGGGGTCACCTCAGGCCAAGGGCAGCAATCCCTGAATTCTCTCCTGGCAGGGGCAGTGTCAGGCTCTGGTTGTGCCAGGAAAACATCCCAGCTCTGATCCCAAGGGTGGGATGAGGCTTGGAGCAGCTCCCAGTGACAGTTCTGTGTTTGGGGCTGTCCCTCTGGCTGTGGGATTTGGGACATTTCCCCTTTTGCAGCTCCCAGTGACTGCTCTGTGTTTAGGGTTATGTCCCTGCTGTCCCTCTAGCTGTGGGATTTGGGGACATTTCCCCTTTTGCAGGTCCCAGCAGGGTCTGTGGCATCAAGGACATGAGGAGTGGACGATTGTCCCCCACCTGCCTTACCAGCACCATGGACAGCAGCCCCATCGTTTGTCCCCAACACCAGCCCAGGGCCCTGCAGCGCTCCCGGGTCTCTTTGGGATGGGTTTGTCCCCACAAAGGAGGGAAAAATCCCAGCAAAGGAGTAGCAATCCCAACAAGGGAGGGAAAAATCCCAACAAAAGAGGGAACAATCCCAACACAAGAGGGAACAATCCCAACAAAGGAGGGTTTGCCCCAACAAAGGAGGGAACAATCCCAGCAAAGGAGGGACAATCCCAACACAGGAGAGATCAATCCAAACAAAGGAGGAAACAATCCCAACAAAGGAGGGACAATCCCAACAGAAGAGGGAACAATCCCTACAAAGGAGGAAACAATCCAAACAAGGGAGGAAACAATCCCCACAAAGGAGGAAACAATCCAAACAAAGGAGGGTTTATCCCAAAAAAGGAGTGAAGGGATCTTTTTCCTCTGCTGTCCCCTGTGGTTCCCGGGATGTTCCTGCAGGGATGGAGGTACCTGACCCCATCCATGGATGATATTTAACCCCATGGATAATATTTAACCCCAAAGGCAGCTCTCCCACCCCCAGCAGCCCCACAAAAGCAGGAATTACTCACAGGCGATGCGCACCGACGCCTTCCTGCTCTTGGAGGTGCCCAGGTGGCTCCAGGCCACGCACTGGCACCAATAATCCTCGGGGCCATGGAAATCCTCCACCTGCTGCCTGGTCACGTTGATGGAAACCTCCCGCACCTTCAGCCCTGGGGGGAAAAGGCAGAGTGTCACTGGATGGACACGAAAAAATCACATTCATCTGTCAGGGTGTGAAATGAGAAGGAAGAAGAAGGCAGTTTATTTGGGTTTAGGGTTTAAATAGGGTTTGGACTTTGACCAGTGATTGGGGAATGAGGTTAACACCTCTCTGAGCCCACTGGTCAAAACAGAAATTCATCGATTTGTCCTTCCACCTGGAAAGGAATGTATTATCTACAAAACATCAGTGAGAACTCCAGTGCAGAAATGTAAAAACATCAGAAGGCTGAAAAATCAGGGTGACAGAAGAGAATCAGCAGGGACAGGCAGGGGGGTGAGGCTGAGGGATCCTCACCTCTCCTGTCACCAACAGTGCCCTTCTCAATCAGGGCAGAGCCGTAATTACTGCCACAATAATGTTGCGGCACTAATTAAATTCTGTAAGATGAGTGGGTCAGGGTGCGCTGAGTTCCAGGAATTATCCCCAGGGTGATCTCTGCACCTCCTCCCTCAGAATCCTCACCTCTGGTGCCTGTTGCAAGCAGGACACAAAAAGAACCACACTCACTTGTCAGTGTGAGAGTGAGAAAAATGAAGACTTTATTTTGGGAATCCCAATTTATATAGTTTTTGGGATTTGGTAAAGGATTGAGGGATGAGAAGAACACCCTTCTGACCCCGGTGGTCAAACCAGAAGTCCATCACAGAGAGGAATGTGAAAACAATCTGCTTTGTTTATGTACAATCGTGAGAACTCTCCAGACCAAGAATTAAAAACAATCAGAAGGATGAAAATCAGGGCAACAGGTGCCTCCTTCACCCTGGAGGTTTTGTGGAAATACATGGGACAGAGAATAAACCAGACTTAATTAGAATAGCTGGTTTGATAACCAAGGTGCCATGGCAGGAACAAACAGAACTTTGAAGATTACAGGAGATGGGATTAAACCTGCTTAAGGGAAGAGATTCAATCAAACTTCCACAAGGAAAAGATGTTGTAAAAAATGTCTGTGTGATCTTTCACCTGATTATTGCACTGGAAAATTATTAACCTTCCTGAAATGGTACACAACCTTTTGGAAAATCTGAGTAAAATCGAATTCTGATCACCCAATCAATCTTCCCGTCTCTCCATCCATCATCAATACTGTTTGTCTGGAATTCAATCATGCACAATAAAATGTCTTTAAATGGCATTTCCCTGCCCTTGCGAACCTCCCTCCAGCACAGGAGGGGCTGAGCAGGTTTGGCCCCTCAGACCAGGAGCCTGAAGGTGAATTCCAGACTTCCAGAACCCTCCCACACCTTTGTGTGGCACCCCGGGGACATTCCCCAGACCTGCAGCCACCTCGGCCACGACAGCCTTGGGAGAGGAAACCCAATCCAAACCCGGAGCTGGGAACCATTTGAAAGAGTCAGAAAAACATTAAATCGAAAACCAGAAAACATTCAGGCCTTGCTCTTCCTCCTCTCTCCTCCAGCACGGTCCCCAGGCAGTTATTTCCCCTCCACTGGAAATGGAGGCAAAGCCAATCCCGTCGTATTTCATGCCTGTGGAGTTTATAAAGCAGCAAGAATTCTAAACCTGAACTCCATAAAAATTGGCTTCCACTTAATCTCAGGCGTCATTAACAGCTGGGCAGGCACTGCTCAAAGGCACTGGGGAGTCACTGTGCTCCTCTGGCAAGAGGAGGGATGGGGTTCACTGGGGATGCTCCAAAAGGGGAAGCTCAGGCAAGCTTTAAATCCTGTGCAAAAATACAGAATATTTGACGCTTTTCCAGCAGCAGGAAAAGGGGATTTTTTGCTTCTTTTCATTAAGCCTGGCTTACAACGAAACCCGAAGACAGGGACAAACCCTTGACAGCTCCCCAAGTTGTCTCCACAATCCCTTCAGCCCCTCAGATATTTATTCCCCCTGCAACAAACAAGCACAGGTTTTCCTGGCTGCTTTTATTTGCATTTTGTTTTCTCCCCGTGTTGGCGCCGTTTTTAACAAAACTGTTTACAAAAGCCTCCCTTTTATTTCCTGACACGGTGACAACAAACCCCGAGGAACAAAGGCTCTGCCAGAAGACCCTGCCAGGAAAACGCAGCCCCTGAACCAAACCATCCCTGCTCTGGCAGCCAGAAATCCTGGGGGTTCTGGCGTTAAAAGGATTTGCAGAGTGATTCTGTGCAGGTTTGAGGTGGGAGAAGCTGCAGTGAGTTCCCTCAGAGGGGATGGGAGTGCTGGGGACACAGCAGGGCTGAGGATTTGGGATCCCATTTCCAACCAGGAGCAGGAAAACCCTGCTTGGGTTATCCAAAACTGTGCTGGCCCCACTGACAATCCCCAGATCCTGCTCTGGGGATTTTGGGAAGCAGTAGAGAGAGACAGAGATGTGGGAGCTGCCCCAGCAGAGCCCCTGCTCAAATGTCTGCATTTTGATACCAAACAAACAAAAAAAAAGGTCATCACTTGATGATGAATTTTAGAGAAACTGAAGCCATTTCTTGGCTCCTGGGTGCTGCAAATTTCTGAGCAGGCGTCGGTGAATTCAGGCATTTACAGCTCCAGATTTATTAAGGTGGAATATTCTCCAGCCCGGCTCTTCCTCTCATTGACACGGCGTTTAATTAATCTATAAATCAGCCCGTATTTAATGTGGCAAACAAAGAGCGCACGGGCCAGGGAAAGATGCGCTTCAGCGTTTTCAGAATGGGCCAGGCAGGAATTCAGGTCCTCTTAAAGGTCTCCCAGTTCACCCATAGACGGAATAAACGCATCCAAAAGCTGCAGAATCTCAGAATTGTTGGGGCAGGACGGGACCTCAGGAGTCTTTGGGGGAAGTTCTGTTTGTTTATGGAGAAAGTGCAGCTATTTCCATTTGTTTTAACAACAACGACAGAGAGCAAAACCCACGGGGAGGAGAGGAACATTCTCCCATTTATCAACCCCGTATTTCACCAGCAAACACATCCAGCACCTCGGGAAACGCCGGGAAAAATCGTTCACGGGCAGCGACACCCGGGGTGAGAAAATCCACGCAAATCAAACCGGGCACCTCNCGGGACCTCGGGAGTCTTTGGGGGAAGTTCTGTTTGTTTATGGAGAAAACGCAGCTATTTCCATTTGTTTAAGCAACAACGACAGAGAGCAAAACCCATGGGTAGGAGAGGAACATTCTCCCATTTATCAACCCCGTATTTCACCAGCAAAAACATCCAGCACGTCGGGAAAAATCCTTCACGGGCAGCGACACCCGGGGTGAGAAAATCCACGCAAATCAAACCGGGCACCTCAATAAACCTCGGCGACACTTCACCTGCGGCTCCGATAACTCCGATTAGCGCCGCCAGCCCGACCCTTTAAATTATCACACAAATTAGAACCATCATCTTTTGTCTTTACAGCAGAGCCCGCGCGGAATATCAAGTGCTGGCTGTGGCACCGAAATGCTAATGGGCTCTGCTGGATGCTCGGGCTGCTCAGACCCGGCGCTGGCAGCAGATGAATAATTGCTCTCCGTGTACTAAACACGACGGAGCTGCAGAGAACTTGGGCATTTGTCAGCTTTATTTGTTTAAATGAGGAAAAAAAACACTGACAGCGGTTATTGCTGTAATCCTTCCAGTTATCAGGAGAGGAAAGTCTGCGAGCGAGAGGCTGAGCCTCTGCTGAAGCCCAGCCTGGAACAGCCGGGCGGGTTCTGGAGCGTGCAGGAAATGCGGCAGAGGGAAATTAATCAGCCCTTAATTGCCACGCTTTGATCAAGGCGGAGTCCATGGGCTCGGCTCCCCCTCGGTGAGGAAGAGAGAAAAAAGTCCCTGCTCTGCCAGGCTTGGGAATAAACAGGAAAAGCAGCACAGACAGCGCAGGGACACTCCAGGCAAAGCCTTCCAGACATCAAAACCTGAAAAAAACACTCCCAGTCCTGCTGCTCCTCCTCACAGACACTCCTGGCCTGCTCGGAGGTTTTTGTTCTTTGCCTGTAAAAGCAGAATAATGAAAATCTGGGCTCTGTGCTCGTCAGGGTGGCAGAGCTCACGCGAGGGGAGTCCCTGACTTGGGACACCCTGAGTGCCACTGCAGCCCCTCTGCCAGGAGCCCCCCGGGCACCTTCCCTCCATCAGCACCAAACCTGCTCCAACCAGAACCAAATCCCCTCCATCAGCACCAAATCCCCTCCACCAGCACCAAATCTGCTCCAGACTGGGCTCTCCTCGCTGCCTTTCACCGTTTCCCCACACTCTCCCAGGGCTCTGACCCCACACAAGGATGGAGAGGGTCAGACCCTCCCAGTGCAGGGAGGCCCCAGAACCCCCTTTAACCCAAATCCCCGTTTTTGGCACAACTCCCAGAGCAGTTTTTTCCCAGCTGGAGCCCCCAGGGCAGCAGACCCTGGACTCCAGCAACGAGGGCACTCCCAGTCCTGGCCATAAAACCCCCCAAAAACCCCAAAACTCAACAGCTGCTGCTCCCTGAGGGCTGAGGAAGAGTTCCAATTTAATTCCTGGTTGTGGATGGGGATCATGGTGAGAGAATTCCCTTCTGGGCTGCCTCTCTGTGCATTTTTGTGCCCTGAGGAGCGTTCTGGCACCTCGGGAACACCTGGGCACTTCCCTGCCTGCACCAGGATGCCAAATAATTGAAAAACCAGGATGGGTTTTGGGTCCAGACCTTTGGGGCATCTCCACCCCTGGGCTAAATCCAACCTGGGAGCTGCCCCTGGAACCAGAAGAATTTTCTCCCAACCCAACCCATTCCACAATCTCTATTGCTCTGTGTCTCAAACCTCAACGTTATCGGTGTCATTTAAAGCCCAACTCGTGTTGCCAATCCTGGTCTCGTTCTGTTATTAACCCAAAGCTCAGGAAACGTAATTGCAGCGCTCGCGGAGAGATTTTCTGGAGCCATATGGGAGGGAAGCTTTTAGGGACGACATTTCTCCCATATTGATTCAGCAGTGCCTTCAGAAGTAAAGGTTACGCCTATTAAATTATTTCTGAAAAGGTAACTGCGAAAATTAAAATTCATTCAGATTAGCATTTAGCCAAAAAAAAAAAAGAAAAAAACACCCTTTAATACGAAACTTCTTCAGAATGTGTCACTTCAAAAGAATGCCAAGCACCACTTTAGGAGGCGCAACTTCTTTTTAAATGGCTTTTTTTTTTTTTTTTTTTAATTTTTCCCCTCTAAAAAAAGGAATTTCTTGTGTTGCTGGAGAAGGTGTTGTACACAGAGCTCTGCTGCCAAGGCTGGGGGTTGCCTAGCAATGCTGGGAGGGGAGAGGGGAGAGAGAAAAAACAACCAGAATTGTGCAGCCAGAGCATTAAACTGGTCTGCAATCAGCTCGATGAGAAAAGCCACAGGTTCTCCTTGGAGCTGATAAAATCTCCTGATCGGTCCCAAATCTCTCGCTTCTTCTCACCCACATGCACTGGACATTGTGAGTTTCTCCTGCTTGAGTTGTTTCCACCCCAATTCCTGTCCTGGATGGGGCTGGGGGTGAACCCCAGGGTCCAACCCAACAAAAATCCCATAAAAACTGGGGCTGGGGGTGAACTCCAGGATTCAATCCCCAAAAAATCCCATAAAAACTGGGGCTGGGGGTGAACCCCCGGGGTCCAACCCAGCAAAAATCCCATTAAAACTGGGGCTTGGGGCAAACCCCAGGGGCAACCCAGTTGGAGACCCATAAAAATTGGGAGTAGGGGCAAACCTAAGGGTTCAACCCCAGAAAAATCCCATAAAAATTGGGGCTGGGGGCAAACCCCAGGGTTCAACCCAACAAAAATCCCATAAAAACTGGAGTTTCCCTATTTCCAGCTCCTGCTGCAATGGAAAGAGAGGAATCCCAGGCCCCTGCAGAGCCCCTGGCGGGGCCAGTCTTGGGACTCCCGCTGGGATTCCTGCTGGAATTTCTGCTGCGATTCCTCTTGGGATTCGTGCTGGGATTCATGTTGGGATTTCTGCTGCGATTCCTCTTGGGATTCCTGCTGGGATTCCTGCTGGGATTCCTGCTGGGATTCCTGATAGAATTCTCCCTGAGATTCCCTCTGAGAGTCCCCTTGGGATTCCTGCTGTGATTCCTGATGGGATTTCCGATGGGATTCCTAATGGGATTCCCATTGAGATTCCTGTTGAGATTCCCCCTGGGATTCCTGCTGGAATTCCCCTGAGATTCCCCCTTGGAATTCCCCCTGAGATTCCCGCTGGGATTCCTGATGGGATTCCCCCTGGGATTCACAGTGGGATTCCCCCTAGGATTCCCCCTGGGATTCCTGCTGAGATTCCCCTGGGATCCCCCCCAGTATCCCCCTGGACCCACCCCATGAGCTCTGGTGCCTCACCCGTGCTCTCGTCCAGGCTCTCGTGGGACACGTGCTCGTTCTGGTGCACCCACTCCCCGTTGCACTTGAAGAAGATCTGCATGGCGGGCGCGGCGCGGCACCGCAGCACGATGGGGTTGCTCTTGATGATGTAGGAATCATCCGGCTCCTCCAGGAAATGGGGCAGCGTCCCCGGGGCTGAGGGGATGGACTCGGGCAGGGCCTCGCTGTTCTCATTTCCTGCAAGAAAAAGAAAGGGAAATTCATGTTTTTCCACATTTCTTCTATCGCCTCGATTTGTTGCTGGGGTGAAAATTCAGCGTTGAGTTTTATTTGGGTTTTACTCTGGGAGTACCTGCAGAGCTGCTGGGTTGGGCTTTGCAAGGACACACAGAGAAAAAAATGAAATTATTGAAGGGTAAGAGCGGCCAAACTGCCACCAAACTGCAGCAAAGCTGCCCCACAGGTCGGGAACTGAGGCTCCAGAGGCTGCAGGATGTGAATGGAGAAATGGCTCTGTTTCACACCAAAACGACACAGACTCTGAGATTCAGGAGACTGAAAATGACTCCTTTATTTTTGGGCTGTGTCTCCCTTTTATACCATTTCACACAGACCAATTGGATTGGTGACACAAAGACAAACCTCTTCACTCCCATTGGTCAGAGCAGAGGGACAGCAAGGAGAAGTCCCTCCTGGGGAAAAGAATGAATGACAAAGTTACAGTTTACAAAAACGTTTCTCCTCTTTACAGAAAATTCCCTGGAAAAAAGAATTTCAGAAAACCAAAACACTTCAGGCACAAGATCAGGACTACAGAGAAGTTTTCACCACTCCTACACATCCCCTCAGAGCTGTGAGGGCATTCCTCCAGCAGGGGATGGATGAGCCCAGACCCCTCAATCCCCGAATTCCCGAGGCTCTGGAGCAGAGGCTTTGCCTTTAGAAGAGCTCCCACCCACTCAAACCCTCCTGGCTGCTGTCAAACCCGGGAAATTCCCATTGATCTCCAGCAATGCTGGAATTTATCTCGGCACTTCGTCGTTTTTTTGGCGACAATTCAGAGGGAAGTGACAAACGCGAACGAGAGGGGATTGATTTCTGCGGGAGGATCAGAGATCTGGATGAGGTGTGAGGATGAAGGCTGCGGGATCAGAGAGGGAACACGGAGGGCAGCAGGGAGGGCACTGAACCCACAGCAGCGGAATTAAGGCAGATGAGAGGGAAGTTGTGGTGCTGAGAAGGGAAACCAAACCCTTGAAGGAGACGACAGAATAAGGAGAACACTGTTTTATTTCTGTTAAATCCAGGGAGCTGTCCCTCAGCACGGAGCTCTGTGTGCGCTGGGAAATCACAGCCACCTTCAAACGAGCTCGGAGCTTTCATCCCCCTCTCAGGGTGCTTTATAAAACATTATCACAACTCTCAGCGTTTTACTCCCCAGCGTTGATGCCAATTTCCATCTTGTCAATCTGCGGCGACGCCGCGTCCCCGCGGGATTTATTGAATCGGAGTTTTAGAGGGAATAACAAAAAAATGTCCTGAGATTTTGGAGAGGCTGGGAAATTCCAAACTCCCACCAAAGGCTGGAGTGGAGGGAGAGCAGCAGCTGAGCCCCTCAGGATCCCCCAGCTGGAGAACTCCCGCTGACCCCGAGTTATTCCACTGAATTTGCTATTTAGGGCAAGGCACAGAGCGGGAAATCCCAGCCCCACTGAAATCCAGGGATTTCTCCGGGCAGGCTGTGTCTGGGTTTTGTGGTCTAGGGCTTTTTTTTTTGGGTGCCAGGGAGATTTTGGGGCTGGGAGTGGCTCCTTCCAGTGAAAACCTCATCACCTTGATCTTCAGCCTTCTGATTTTAGTTTACACATTTCTACTGGAGTTTCTGATGCATTTAACATAAAGTAGATTTGTTTTCTCATCCCTCTCTGTGACAGACTGCAGGTTTGACCACTGGGGAGAGAGGGGTGTTCCTCTTTTGTAGGGGCATCTGTGGAGGGCAGGGACAAGGAACTCTGCAGAGCTGAGATATTCTAGAAACACGGGGGTTTATTGCAAGGGTGGTGGGTAAAAAGGGCTTTGCCTTCAGCCACCAGCCTGGGCTGGAGGGAACCCCAAAGAGAGAGGGGGAGAGAGGGTAGAAGTAGAAGCGGGGTAAGAGTAGGGGGAAGAGAGCAAG
>VWZU01014198.1:229176-309645 GCA_013397095.1 Sterrhoptilus dennistouni | reverse complement strand
TTTTTTTTTTTTTTTTTTTTTTTTGCTGTATGTCTTTATTAATATAGAATATAAAGAACCTTGATTTTTTTTTTTGTCTCATACTTCTTGTTGAAGAATTTCAACATGCTACCTAACCCTGAAGGCTTAGGGGATAAGATGCTTAAATTACAGTGGATAAGTCAAAGTAAATTAACATTGGAGCAGTACTAGCACAAAATGTACTTAAACCCCAACAGCTTTGGGGAGAATTTATAGAGACTACTGGGAGAGTAGAGTAGAGAATTTCTAGAGAATACTGGTAAGAGACTTGACCTAAAGTACCTCACAGAACTTGATGCCCATGAAATAATGACAGTTTACTGTAAAGAACCAGCCAGGTATAAGAGAAGTCAGTCTTTTCCTTTTCTCACTCCTAGCTTAGCCTGACCTCTTCTCCTTAGATTGAACTCACTGCATTTTATTTACGGGAGAAGGACATTTTGCCCAAAGGGAGCAGTTAAATGCAGTCAATACCTGTTCCATTTCCTAAGATACTCTTAAGTCTCACAAAGAAAAAAGTTTTACAATACATGGTTGAATTTAGAAAAAACTGTCTGGAAAGTCTGTGTGACTAATGAGCACTTCTTGATTTTCAGCTCTCTTCAAGTAAAATTGCTGCAAACAATACAAGACACATAAATAGGTGTCTCCTGCTACTCTCAACAAAGTCTTGAATTAAAAAGCATCAAATGTCCCCCCAAAAACAAGCGTCTCCTAAGTCCCTATCACTGTGAAGAGTGCCAAGAAAATTTGAGAAAGTAAAATTTTCATCATTAATAATCTTGATCACTGTATTGTAGATTAATTAAACAAGAAAGATGGGAAGGAACCATAAGAAACAATGTTAGGTTTCATCACAGGACAATGGGAGTGTAGAATTCATGGCTATTACTGCGACAAATAGAACTACTTTTTTTCTTCTTCTTTCATCTATTATTTTTGAAGTAAGGTGAAGGGAAAAAAAAAAATCAATGAAAACTATGATGTGCAGACTGTCAACCCACAACTTCTGGTTGAAGATTATGTGTCTGGAAGGCTTTTAATATCTGTAATCCTACTAGTTAGATAATATAATAAACAATGGGTCAGAAAAGATTTGATAAATGTTCCAGTGCCCATAAACTGGTCAGGGAGTGCTGCAGTGGAGGCTGTCTGCTCAGTAAGCAAGGACACCTCTTTGTTCTCAACTCCACTTGAATGGTCTCATTCAAAAGATGAACTACAGTTTTCTTACAGGAAAAATACTGTGAATAATACCCATGTATTACATTTCCAGTGGTGTTTCTTGACTGATGAGAATGGTGTTATAGTGACTGGCACTATATTGTGCTATCCATATCATCTGTATTGCCTTGTTATATGTATCAATAGCATAATTTGTAGTCTGTTCATAAGACTAAAGTGATTGCTAATTATATGTGTTAAACTAGCAGCTATTTGTTTGGACAGACACTCAAGCATAATAAGAAATGATATATGAAATCTTCCTTACCTAGACTAGAGAGGAAGAACACAGAATATTGAAATGTGTTCCCATTAAACACTTGTGTTAATTTAAATAAACAAAAGTGTTTGTTTTTCATGAAAAGAAAAAAGCAATGAAAATAGCCATGACATATTTAAAATGAGCCTTAGTGGCATCAAGTACACCAGGTGCCCTTAACTATTACACTCTCCTTTATGTTCAATTGATTTAAATAGACTATGAAATACAATAATAGCATAGGAGTATGTAGTGAAACACAAAAGGCATGGACTATTTTTAAACAGCTTGGATAAACAGGGTTTTCTATTAGCATAAAAATAAAGTGTCGGCAGCATATTACTCACTGGTATTACCATGTGCATTTGGCAACAGTGCATTGCCTTCATGCTGACACTTGCAGTGTGTCAAATACTACTGTCTTTCCAAACAGAAGATTGTCTTCAATTCCAATTAAAAATTATGTATTAGGCTACAATGAACCTGTAATTCAATTCTGAATGCAAATTTTACTTTAATTATTTAATCTCTGTGGACAACTGTTGTCTAGAATGTTATGAAACAAACGTCAATCACTACCCTAATGAAAAGTGACTATTTGAAAGCACTGAATGGTGCTAAAAAACATCCATTTGTTCTTGCTGTCCATGTTTAATGCAAATGCCATGAATTCATTTGTGAACATCATAATTTGTGGTCTGCTAGGATCAGGTCTTTCCCACAGAAAAATACAGTCCTCAAAAGAACATGGGCTCAAATACAATGTACTTTTTGCTGTGAAGGCTCTAACTAAAACGTGCAATGATAAAAGTTTAAAGCTAACCTTGCTCTGAAAGTTATAATAATCAAAACTGATGACCAACATATCAGTTGCATGTGGGACGTGGCTGAGTCATGGAGTTTTTAGTGCTGGGTTAACAGTCAGACTCAATGATCCAAAGATCTCTTCAATCTACATGGTTCTATGATTCTATAGTAGGTTTTCAGCAAAAGCTGATCAGGTTCAATTTTTGGAACATAATGAATTTCTAAAGGAGCTTGCCCTTTAGAATTGGTTTAGTACTGGTTTCTCATAAAACAGGGAATGCATAGGTTTTATTTTACTATTGCATTAGTGTGACAGAACACTCTGCATAGCAAATTCTACATATCTGATAGATAGTAATAAGGAAGACTGACTTCACCCTTCAGGAAAATCTGAATAAAGTAAAGTGAGCGACACAGACCACAGGATAAAATTTAAAGAACTGATTAATAGGCCTTTTGTAAGGATCAAGTTTTAATTCCAACTGAGACCAGGTTCATTGTTTGTTTGGCCTGTACTGATATGCCACTGTAGGTGATAATTTTTCCCCTCCTCTCTTGTTAGATGATGCCTAAACACTTTTTCCTTTGAGAAAATAAGTGCTGTTTATGGATGTGGAGGAGATTTTTCACTAGTAGCATGTATAACACTGATCTCTTCTTTAGTCTTTGCTTGATGGGTATGTATCTACTGGTCATCCTAGCAATAATTTCTGGTTTCCATTTTGTACAGAAAAAAATTATATAGGAAAATTCCTTTTTTACTCTGAGAAGCAGGACAGTTTATGTGAGTGTATACTTTTCCATTCATGATCTATTTGTTTTACATATGAATTATATTCCAGATGAAATTATTGAACCTCATATGTCACATTAACATTTGACTAGAGATTAAAATCTGCAGAAATTTGGAAATCAATATAAAGTTGTCCTGCAGACAAAATATGCTCACCAACAGTAAACTCTGCTGATAAAGTGAGTCCAGTAGTTAGCAAGTTCCCTGAAGGACACCAAACAGTCCTGTCTCCAAGACCATATTTCTTATCTCAGGGTGTTAAAACAGAAAATTGTAAAACCAGAAAATTCATACAATGAATTATTATATGTGCATCTTTGTCTTGCAAGGACACAAGTTCACTTTACTTTGTGCAGAAATTAAATTTGTGTAGTAATGAATTAATGAATTCAACAGTATTTCAGCTATATAGTGTCTATATTAAAAGCAATTAAAAATAACTAGCAGTTTTTATGCATTTCTGTCCCCTTCTAAAACTGTGTGATTTCCCATCATCTGTCAGATTAAACATTACAGGATCTAGTGAGATGTCCTTCCAGCTGAGGACAGCTGACTACTGCTTCAGTTCCTCAACAGGAAACTTGTTCTTTTTGTGGGCATATAGGTTGCTGTGCGTGTTGTCAGCTCTTCAGGCTGATTACTTCCAGCAGCAGAAGAAAGATGGAAAATCAAAGCAATTCAAAAGCTTGGGTCAGTCAGTCTAATAGACTTGGGAATATTTTTTGAGAACAAGACAGTGGATTAGAATATTGTTAATTTTATTGAGAGCAATGAGTTACTAAACTACCATAGACAAAACTTAAATGTCCAAGTGCTTTTCTCCATCCACCCATCTTGTAAGACTTCAGAGTAAGCTTCCCAGAACAACCATGTTTAGCCTATTCTTATTTTCTAATAGCTCTCCATAACAGCAACTCCTTGGCCTGCTACAAAGATCAATAGTTCTTAACTTCTTTCAAGCAGCTGAAGTTGAACACTGAGCAGAAACTACCTAATGGGGACTTTATTGGTGTGCCAGTCACAGCAACAGACATCCAGTATGGGGAACTCAGTTCCCAGCTTTACAAAACATAGTACGAGTATAGTTGGGTTCTTTTTCCCTTTAGGAAAGGACTATGAACTTCAAGCAATTAAAAAAAAACCCCAAAAATCAAACAAACAACTAAAAAAAAACCCAGTAGTCTTCTAGGCATCCCATTCTTTAAGAAATTGAATGATTTTCCAGTTCCATGTTGACTTAAGCATTTCCAATACAGAAAACAGGGAGAAGGTGTTTCATATGATGTTACTTTAACATATGCATCTGCACTTCTGTTTCCTTTTTCTTTATTAAACTCTGGAAAATATTAAATGCATTTATCTATATTTTTTCCTCATTTTTAATATGTTCTTTTTATCTTTCAGTGTATTACTGTTAGTGTACACAATGGTAAACCCAGACATATGCTAGTTTTTTTTATAGTTACTAAAATAACTACCACCAAGTCTTACAATTACTCAGAATGTAGTTTGATGCAATTAAATCAATTTCAGTAATCTGTCTTCTAAAAACTTCAGTCCTACATTTAAGAAATCCTGAAATGCTCAAGAGGGGCATTTCTGGAGCAAGGGAGAGAACTTAAGGAGAAAGGCAAATGAACATAATTCCTGCCTTTTACAACCAGATTTGTAATCTGGACTGTCCAAAAGGAAGCTATGCAAAACCTGCAGGTCTTGCCACCATGTTTACACTAAAGATGGAATTGCAGACAAGTCAGTTTGAGTTAGGACATACTGCCTACATGACCTCTTAATTTAAAATATGACAGCAATAATTGTCTGTTGACTAGTTGTGTAGTTATTGTTTTGAGGAGGGACTGAAAATGGCTGATTAGAATTTAAAAGCAACTTCTGTAATATCCCATCTCCAGTCTTTTATCACTTTTTAAACTATTTACCTGAACCTGTTTTAAACATATCTATTTGTAATTTGTGATAGCTGTTGCCCTTATTAGTCATCCTATTAAAAAATCCAACCACACAAATAACAAAAAACGCCTGAAACCTTCCAAACAAAAACTACATAGGTAGTTAGCTGACATTTTTATTTGTACTTATTTGAAATTTCTGTCCCTGAAGACCAACACCTGAGCTTTCTGTACGTTTATTGTTTAACTACTGCTATTATATTTAATTTAATGTAACAACAGCAAAAGAGATTGCAGAAATTTACTTGGGGAAAAAATATTCATTTGAAAAGAACTGCCTACATTTAATTGACCTGAACTTTGATAGAATTTATAGACAAATACTTACTTAAAAAAATTTAATATTTATTTAGGGTTTGCCAACAACCCTGAGAGTATGTTCTTTACCCAGCTCCAAATGTGTGTTTTATGCCACATTAACTAGGAGAAACAAGTTTCTTGTCTCAATAAAAAGTGGCAAGTTATCTGAGCAGGGACATTTTATTTTTCATCCTAACCTCTCTTTGCTTTTTCCATGTAGGTAGTGAAAATAGTGGCCAAGTTTTCATGACTAGAGCAGACAAAAGCCAGCAACTGAAACAGAGAATCACTGAAGTTGGAAAAGACCTCTGAGATCAGGTCCGGCCTTTAACTGGACACCACCCTGTCAGCCAGACCCTGGTACTGAGTGCCACATCTAGGCTTAGGAACATTTCTAACATCCTGACTATTTTCCAGTGTTCAATCAAATTCTTCTAAGAAAGCTCTGTAAGATGGAACACAAGCTTAGGACAATTTTGTAAAATAGAAATAAAAGTGCATATTTTATTGTTAATGCTATTTATAACAGAGAATCCATACATTTTTCTTCTACTTTAATGAAGTGTTCTTTCTACAAAAAGTGATTAAGATAGTCTATTTATTATCTTATAAAAGCTCACAACTTTACTGATAATATTTTTGTATGCCTTAAAAATAATAAAGCTTAGATTCCAAGGTAATATGCCTAAGTACAGATTTAGTTTTCATACATGCTGTGTCAAAGGCCAGAAGTGATTTTATGTAATTCATTTACTCCTACTTTTATTCAGATGGATTCTTATTGTCCATTGAAAAAAGTAATTTAGTTCCTTATGTATTCAGTGGTATGCTCTTGTAATCTTGAGTTTGGCAAACAATAACAGTTACAGATTAAACTATTCAACTTGAATTAAAGTTGGCTATAAAAATATTGTACTTCTTTTCATTAAATTATTAAAAAAATCAGAGACTGCCAGTTCCAAATTAAATATTTAGATTAAATATTTAATCTAGACTCAAATATTTAGTTAAAATTCTGCTGTGTGAAATTGAAGGTCCTTGGAAAATCTTCTCCTGCTTTATCTGTATTGATCACATTTGATTTCCAAGACATGCTATTTGGTATTTTTCTTGTGTCTAATTATATAAAGTTTAAATTAAAAAGGTATACTTCTAATTAGCAAAATTAGAATTTTAATTTGTTTATGCTTTTAGATTGCAAGACATTACTTTTTTATTATGAATTTATTATTATGAATTATTATTATTAACACTATTATTATTATGAAAACTTTTAAATTTATATTTATGGTTGCTAACTAACAAAACTCCTAAACTCAAATCAACTTTTACCTTTTAGTATAAAAGAGTAAATTATTTTCATTCTATCTTCCTAAAAATTCTCCTGAACTTTTAAAAAAATTATTGAGTTTGAAGAGGAAGAAATCCTTTTAATTGATTATATATATGGAGATGTGGAGATCCTGCTCCCTTAAAACATTTAATTATGTCCTTGCCATTAAGAATACGAATAATCACACCTCAGTGGGGCTACTTATAATTAACTATCTGGATTATAGTATGAATATTGAAAGACTTAATTCACCACTACCTTGAGTAAGGAATAGCCATATGTAGTATTTTTGCAAAATGTAAAATTATGTATCATATAATATCATAGTATCTATATGTAAAGCACTTCAACAGATTTTTTTCTATTTATAATCAGTATTATACTGCAAATCATTTAAAGTATTCTATCAAAAGGAAGCACCTAGAGTGGAACCAGAAAAAAGTAAGTGGCAAAATATAATCTAAAGTGACTCAACATTTCCCATGGTATTATTTTCCACTGCACTGGTCTAAAATATACTGACAGTTACTGTTCCAAAAGGGGGAAAAGCTCCATAAATAATAGGTAGGTCAAAGAAGTTCTGTCTAATTGGCCTTCTAAAAACTGAAGCAAATGCAAGATAGAGTTTATTAGAATTTCAAGTGCAGAAGGGTAAACGTTAAAACTGCATTAAATAATTTAAGCAAAATAAAACATTTAAAATTGAAAGTATTCCATGAACTACATGTTACAAAAAATAAACCAAAAAAGAAAAGATGCTATAATATGTCTCTGGGACATCGTCTGGGAAGATGGCAATGAGAATCTGATTTCTAGATAGATTTGCTAAATGAATGATGACATGAAGAACAGATAGTGATATCTGCCTTGGAGAAAGTAAAATAAAACATCTTTGTTATGACAATGCAAGAGATAGGCCAATACAATTTCATATTCATGTACAGTAACTCTGATTTATACACATCATAATTTTTTTTAAATCACATTCATTTCTTCATGTTCAACATACCTGGAAGTTGATAGAAAAAAAAAAAATCAGCAATATGTGTTTTAGTCAGTCTAAAAACTGGTTTATCTACTGATTCCAGTGGCATGATATCATTGGGATTTTCAGTGGGGAAAAAACAATGGGGAGTGGGATCTGCAATAGATACATCAAAAATTGGGCAGCATAAATTACTGCAGATTTACCTACTGGAATTTGGAAACTCCTTCAACTAATAAACCTCCCTAGGGCCCCCAGACGTAATTAACAAAAATATATCTGCACTTCCTAAACACTAAATTTGGATTTCCCTAGCAATATCGGCATTCCTTCAGCTCAAACACAGTATCTGTTAAAACCAGAAAAAAAGGGGTTAAATTTCCCAGAACATATGTCCGGGCTGCTGCATGAAGGAAAGCCTGTGTAAACACAGGTGGGAAAACAGATGGAGAAAGGAAAAGATAGCAGGGAGACCAGTTTTATCTTGTGTCCTTTGTGGTTGAGAGGAATTTTGCCAGTGACTACAGAAAAGAGCAGGATGAGACCACAGTGAACAATCAGGCCTCTGTCCACCAGTGAGAAAGCAAATGAAGTAACAGCAGAGTCCTGAACGTGTTCCCAGAAATCCTCCTTTGAGTAAGCTGTGCTGAGCCTTACTGGTTGGGCAGTGAGGGATTTATTCCTTTCTTCTCCTCTCAGCAGGCATGTCAGCCCTGCTCTAACACACCAGCTCTTGGGGGCAAAATCAGCAAGTGCCTGTCAGGACCAGGACTCCCTGTCCTCAGTCTCTCCTCTGACCCCACAGGGGCGGCGGCTGGAGGGGCACAGGACCTCATGAAAACACTCCTGCTCATCAAAGTCCTATGCACTGGTTTTGGGACAGCTTAAAACTTATGTTGGCAGGGGTAACAATCTCAGGCAAGTTACCAGTGGTTGAAATCTGCTTTTCCACTTTGTTCTCCCAGCCTGCTGTCTGTAGCTAAGTGCATGGGGACAATGATCCGACTGACTCTGGGGTGAGGGGTATGGGAGAAGTAGAGGGTCACAAAGTGTCAGGGGGCAAAAGGCCTTTCCAGAAGAGAAGGAGAAGTTGCAGGGCCTGATTTTACTGTGATGACTGAAGTAGCCCTCAGACCCACACATCTGAGTAAGAGGAAGGAGGTAATTGGAAAGGGTTTGTTTTATTAAAGCAAACATCTCTTTACGTTATTACACGGCTGCATGTTTGATGTGATTAGTTACCAGAGATTTCAAATTACCAACTTACATAATATTATTATGGAGTGATTCTGAAACAATTTACCACAGCAGAAATCAGAATATAGAGACAGCGATGGTAGTACATAAATTTCTATCAATATGTATTGGTATAGGTAAATTAGATTAAATTAGGCTTATTATATACATTAATAATTCTGCTCTGTAAAGCCCCAGTAACTGATGAACTAATCTCTTCTATAAGCAAAAGATTCATATTCTTGTGCTTCAGCTCTAAAGATTTCAAAATCTTTGCATTTTGCTGATTTTGTATGTATAGTGAAGCATTAATACACAATCTGCTCGGTAATTCCTCCTGTCACAAGAATAGCAATTTCTAATCCAATCACCTGGTACTGAGAGGAAAAGGTTCAATAGGATTAAAACCTGGCAATTTCCTTCCTACCATTTATTACTGGGATTATATAATAAATGTGTTTGAACTACCAAGATATTAAAGAGAAAGACAAATATGCCCTGAGACAGAGAAAGCAAAAATGGGGGATCTGTCATTATTGACTGCTGTGTACTTCATGTTTTCAGTATTGTAAACTGTAGATACTCAGGACCAGGGACAAGACGACAAAAAAATTAAACCACTTCATAATCACAACATCCTCAAAATACAATTGCTTACATTTTTTACCTGCCTCCTGATTCTTATTCTCCACCCCAGGAAGCTGATTTCAAGTGTGTCAATCTCAAGCTTTCAATTCAGCTTAACTGCAAACACATGTGCAGTCAGGTTTTCCAACTCGCTCTCCAAAAGGGTAGGTGTAAACACCTTCCCACTCTGTCCCATGCCCACAGTGTCTCCCTGCACCTGCTCTGTCTCCATTTATTTGCACCACTCACAACTTGACTCCTACCCACAGAGTCCTCTCTCTGTTGACATCTATCTCACTCCCCACACTTCCCTATAGTTTTTTCCTATGTGTTAACAGTCCACACCATCCATTCATCTCTCCTGACCTTCATTCACATATCAGTAACCCTGCAGAGGCAGCTAGAAGGAGATCTTAATTCCTGGGAATAAAGAATTGGTTATATGGTCACATCCTGATGGACATCAGTGACAAGTGGTGTCCCTTAGGGATCCATACTGGGACGTAGTGTTGTGTAGTGTCTTCATTCATTAAATAAATGAAGGAATTGAGTGCACCCTCAGCAAATTTGCTGATGAATCCAAACTGAGCAGTGTGGTTGACACTCCTGAAGGATGGGATGCCATCCAGAGGGACCTGGACAAGCTCTTAGAAGTAGCCCTTGGGAATCTGATGAGGTTTAACAAGGCCAAGTGCTGGTGCTGCATCTGGGTAGGGACAACCCCTGGTACCAGCACAGGCTGGGCATGAACAGACCCAGAGCAGCCCAGAAGGACTTGGGGGTGCTGGTGGGTGAGAGGCTGGACATGCCCCAGCCATGGCACTCACAGCCCAGAGAGCAAAACGTGTCCTGGGCTGCATCCAGAGCCCCGCGGGCAGCAGGGGAGGGAGGGGATTGTGCCTCTCTGCCCTGCCCTGGTGAGACCCACCTGGAGCTCTGCATCCAGCTCTGGGGTCTCCAAAATAGGAAGGACTTGGACCTATTGGAACAAATCCAGAGGAGGCCGAAATGATCAGAAGGTTGGAGCACCTCTCCTATAAGGCAAGGCTGAGAGAACTAATTTTTTTTCAGCCTGGAAAAGAGAAGGCTTTAGAGCTGACCTAATTGAGATCCTCTGGTACCTGAAAATAGTCTCCAAGAAAGAGACTTCTTATACGAGCATGTGGTGAAAGGATAAGGGGAAATGGCTTCAAACTGAAACAGAAAAGATTTACATTTGATACTAGGAAAAAAATTATTTACTGTGAGAGTGGTCAGGCACTGGCACAGGTTGCCCAGAGAGGTTGTGGATGCCCCATCCCTGGAAGTGTTCAAGGATGAACACTTGGATGGGGCATCCATAACCTCTCTGGGCAACCTCTCTCAGTTACGTGGTCCAGTGAAAGGTGTCCCTGACCATGGTGGGGGGAGCAGAACTAGATGATGTTAAACATTACATACAACCCAAGGCATTTTATGTTTCTATCATTCTGTGGTAATTCCTATTGAGGGCAATCTTATTTCCTCCCATATGAAAACTCTATCAGTGTCAGTGTGAGAAGCTTCTCTTGTACTTGTAAAAGGAAAAGATGCATCTACAGCTATGCCTACAGTGGCAGCAATTCCATTTCTAATAATGGGGAACTAGGAGCAAAAATTCTAATAATGGGGAACTATTAGCAAACAGAGAGTAAAAAATGAAGGAGGAAAATGTTTGCTTTAATAAAAAAATCCACTGATGTTTCAAAAAAATAAGATATAGTTCAATTAAAAATAAATCAAATAAAAGCTGCTATAGAATAGTACCAGAAACTGCTTTCAAATTCCTACTAGCACTTGGAGGAGATATGTAGGATGATAGTATCCTTCAACCAGCAGTCTGAAAAAAATCCACTTACTGGGATGAAAATCAGCATCCTACACACTGCTGGGCTAAAAAATGCTCCTGTACAGAAAGTTTAAGAAGATTACATTTATGAACACACATCAAGGTCAAGGGACAGAATGCTGTTCCCACAGAAATACCGAGAAATAAACCACAAGATCTCTGTGGTTACAGTACTGCATTTACTCCTTCCCTCCCAAAAGGAGAAACCAGTGAGCGCAGATGAGGAAGGAGGCAGACAGTAGTCAAGCCCAGATCTTTCTATTGTCACCACTTTGCATGTCCCTCAAAAATGAACAGAAAGCATACAGCAGAGGTGTGGTCTGATTAATTTATTCCTACTGTTTGTTATCCAGGCATACTCTTTTTGAGAAGAATTACCAACCAATTGTAAGGTTTATCTAGTTTCTTATTAGAGCAGATCTAAGCCTGTTTTTAATTAAATACAAAGATCAGGCAAGAGAATTTAAATGTTCAACATCAGTCGTCAAACCTCAAGATACCTCCTTTTCTTTACTGCCACTTTTAGCTTTCCAGGCTTTTGTTCTCCCAACAGTCTCCATTCAAGTCACTCCCAATCAATATTCGTGATTCTATTTTGATTCCTCTTAAATCTTGGCTTTCACACCAATCTCCAGTTCTCCCACAACTTAAGGATTGCTGATTTTTATTGGTAAGTTTTTTTAACCTATTTTTTCCTTATACAATGTTGTTTGCACAGAAATACTTCACATATTAGGAGTCTGGTTTTCAAATCCAAGGCAGGATGCTGGTGAAACCCTCCACTGTTCTGGAGGTGAGTCTACAAATCTCTCCAGAGCCAAGGTCCCCAAGTAACTCAGCTCTGAGACATACCTGTCACACAGAATTTAGCATCTCTGAGCTGGGATGAGGAACTTTCAAAACATAAGACATTTAAAAATTGAAAAAGGATCTGTTTAGGCATGGCATCCTGCCACCTATGTGCCTCCAGGTGCTAATATTGATGTATTGTGTCAGACACAAGTACCATCTTAAACATAGTGTCAACCTCAGATTTCTCACGTGTCCATGAAGCAAAAAAGGGGTTATTGGTTTCAGGATTTGAATGCAGCCTTGATCTTCCAATTTATTATTTTATCACTATGCAATATTCCTTATGCCTGCTTTGGTCAGGAAGCTTTACTTAGACTCTGATACATGCTTCAGGGAAAGTGGGTGCTCTCCAGAGAGATGAAAGTTTTAGAACTGTTTTTTATTTTCTGCTTTGACAATCCAAGCCTTTTCAACTCAGAGACATCTGATTTGCAGCTTGTTTTCTCTCTTTTCAGCTGCAGTCACAGAATTATAAAATCACAGAATAGTTTGAGTTATAAGGGACCGCAGGATGGTCTAGTTCCAACACTCTTGCCATGAATGGTTGGGATGCCATTCACTAGATCAGGTTGCTCAGAGCTCAATCCAGACTGGCCTCAAACACATCTGTGGATATCCACAGGGCATCCACAGCTTCTCTGATCCAGATAGGTCTTTCTTCTCACCAGCTCGAAATACACTCCTGGAAATTCACAATATATTGTGTTTTGCTACAACAGATCTGAGACACACCAGTTTGGATCTCGGGGCATTTCGTCTCTCAGGTTCTCGCTCTCTGTGTACTTGTCTTTTTTCACCTCTCCTCACCCCTCCAGACTACAGCAGCAGCTATTACCTTCTGCTTGCCCCAGCAGGCTTTGGATGCATTACCACCCATTTTTGAAACACCTGTCTCATCCCAGCTGCAGTTTGGATGAGTAAAAGTGCTTTAGTATGCAGTGTAGTAAGTTCCTGTAGTGTCTGATATTGCAAGTAGCTTTTTTTTTTTTTCTGGTCTGCATTCCTGTTAAGAAGGGTAGCAGTTGAACAGGATGAGCTAAATAGTTGTTTGCACTGCAACAATAGGCTGACAGTTATGTAAAATACTTTCATGTGCAATCTCCTCTGATCCTCTGCTGGTTCAGAGGAGTATTATGGCCAGATTCAGCACGCAGTCTCTTGCAAACTCATTTTCATAAACTAGGGCACTGCTAAGCATAGAGGAGACCAAGACCAAGGTTGCTCTGTTTCTTCATCCTCAGCATTACCTTTCCTTTCTGCTTAATCCCCTGTCTTCATCATCTACAATTTAATCCTGTGGGATAAGCACAAGACCTCTTTACCAAAGTGATTCTACAAATACTGGTGATACAAATCACCTTGCAGAGGCTACTTTGGAGTGACAAGGTCTTCTGGCCAGATCAGTAGAAGTTGCTTTAGCGTATTATTCTAAAATGGGATTAGTTAAGTAACTCTATAGCCCAATTGAAATGCTGAGCCCAATTCACTTATCTTCACTTCCCCCTTCTGTACACCAACTAAATGGCACTGATTAGGCTTTCAATTGAGCATTTTCTGAAAGGCATTCAGGTCAGTTATGGGATCATTCCTGGAATTCAACAGCAAATTAATACAATGACCAACTAAATGTAACTCTCATAGGCAGCAGTGGCACACACACAAATATTTAAGCAGCTTCTGAAAACCAGCCTTTCTGCTGCTTATGGAAGCAGACACCTATTCTATTGCACAAAGAAAATTTACAGTCACAGGGAACAACTATTTTATATCATCTATTATTATATGTAAGAAAAGCAATTGCTTTCATTAAAATATACATATTCTGATGCCTTCATCTTAGCAAATAACTATTTTAAATTATGATTACCAGATTAATTTAATTAGGATTAAAATTAATGCCTGATTTTTCTTAATACACATTTGTTAGAGAGCTCTTAGTCAAATAGGAAGTCCGGTTTCTCACCATATATATTGGAAGGATAAACACTGATGTGTGCTAAAATTCAGTGAAAAAGCACTAATGACATCTTGAAATATTCATGAATTACAAAATACCCCATGTAAATAATGCTTTTCTATTCACTGCCAATTTTGAAATTCTTAATGATTTTTACCTTTAGATTTATGACTGAAAACATAGCATTCTTTCTTAAAGATTAATCCTGTCAATTTTACCTTTAAAAAGCTATAAAATTACGATGCAAATTATTATATTTTTATTTCAATATTTTCTGTTAAATAACAGCCATCTTAATCCAAACTAACTTCAAAATTCTGGAAAGTCATTCTGCATTTGTAATAACTGTCCTCATAAGAGTAAGCAGACTCTGAATGTTTTATTCAGAAATATTCTACACACTCTTCACTGCAGTTTGAATTGTCTAGGCAAGTGACTCTTAGCTAACTTATTTGGAAGTCTTTGTCTGTTATCTGTATGTGTTTTGTTCTAATGCATTCACTCCAGTGTTATAATTTATTTTTTCCTACTCACCTCCAAAGTAAGACCCATCTGTCAGCTTCAGCTCCTTGTTGGACTTGGTGATGACACCAGCAACACCATGTTGAATGAAATACATCTTCTTACCCACAGCCCCTTCTCGGATAATATAATCTCCAGGTTGGAACACCTCAAATCTCAGTTTGCTTAGCATGGCAGTCACAAAATTTGGGTCTGCATTAGCAAAAAGAGGCATTGTAGCCACCAGCTTCCGACAGTTGAAGTTGACAATCTCCTAAATGGGAAGGAAAAATCATGATTATACTGGTCAATAAATATGTTCAATATGATGGGCATTTAAAAAAAGATGTTCTGCTTTCTTAACAAAGAATTTCTTTATGCTCATATTGGACATTTCTGTGTCTCTGTGCTTACTTTATTATATTTTCATCTGTTCTAGGGAAGTGATTGAAACAAAAGTGCAGTCTGACCTCTAGGTTTAAAGGTTTTCTTCTGGTGACTTTTCACACGTTATTTATTATTCCCACTGGAGTATAAGGGGACATTGACAGAAAGGTAAAAATTAAATAGGAGTTACATTGCTTGAAAACCAGATTGGCTGTTGCAATAACTGTATTAAGTGATGAAATTATGCAAGCCCTGTGTTTCCAAATATTACACCAGTACCATCTTTCTGTTTTGAACATATCCAGTGGTAATATAAATATATATTACAGCTAGCTAGTTAAAATCAACAGGAAAATTTCCTGCACAATTTCTAATTAATTTTATAAACACAGAAACATACATTTCTGCCCCTTAAAGAGATGTGTATAATGTAGATCTCCATACGCAGAAAGCATGACTATTTTCCTAGGGCCTTAAGGATTTCTCCTACCAAGCAAAAACTGCATTCATATTTACAGAGCACAGTATGAGTACATCTACATGAAAAGATCAGTACCAAAAAAAGCTGTAAATGTCATAACTGCTTTAAATAAATAAAACCAAAACAAAACCCTATGAACAATTTATGAAATATTTTCAAGCTCATTCTTGCAGACCTTACATTGTCTTGGGAAATTAACATGGTCAATTGCCATTACAGATTTAACATTGTATTGAAAAACTGAGACTAATCAGTATTACACACAGAGAAGGGCTGAGGCAGGCAACATCTACTGAGGTAGCAAACCCAACATGACAGAAAGAGCAAATATAATCATCTGTGTATAAATACAAACAGAGCAAATAAAAGAAAAAATACAGCCAGCAATCACTTCACTGCTTTGCTAAACTAAATATGCCTTTATTGTCAAAGGAGTACCCCTAGCATTTCTTACACTAATCTAAGGCTACAAGATTGATGTAAAGGAGACATTTAACCTACCAATGCTCTCATTCCCATTACTGCATTCCTGCTGGAAGTGGCTCTTCCAACTTCCAATGCATCTGCTGTCTCATATATCTCAAATCAGTTCCCTTGTATCTGAGAGAGATGTGGGAATCCCCCTCCGAAGGGAAGCCATTTGCTACTGAAGCAACTAACAGGTGGATTAAGAGTGAGGAAAGGAAGAAACAATCACCTTTCCCTGAGAAATCACATCCTTTCCAAATAAATCAAGTGGGATATAGAAAAGTAAAATGGAACAAAAATGTCTCACCAGGTACCCTACAAACTAGACTCCTATGTAAAAAAAATTGTAAATTTGATGTAAGATATCTTCTGTTTCCCTGAATTCAAAAATTTTCTCAAGCAACAGCATGTGAACTGCCAGAAGGGTGACATTCAAATCTGTGAATACTGCTGAGTCAGTAGGTCAAGAGGGGTAATGCCAAGATACTCTCTAAGTATATTCTTTATGAGGCAATAAGTAACATAATGAGATTCCAACTGTCTGTCTTTCTAAAGCACGAGGAGAAGCTTGTTTTCCTTTTCGTTTAAACTCTACATTTCTTAGTAAAGCTCCAGCCATCACCTCCCTCCCAAAGGAAAGTAATTTGCTTCTCCCACTGCTAGTAGTGTGGTGGCATCCCATGAGGAGCCCCAGACTACATCCTCCATTCCCTGTGAGACTGCCTTGCTGCTGTCTCCACTGATCCTGGCAACAACTAATTACTTGTCTTGTCTTGCTTAGGGACTTTTCAGTAGGCCTGCTGCTTGTTTTCTGCTTCTGAAAGTGAATAGCTTGTCTTGCATGCCCAGGAGGCAGAGAAAAGAAATTACTAAAGAAAGAAAAAATTGACTGGAAATTATATAGAAGCTGGTGGGTGAGCACAGAAAAGGCTGGGAGAGTAGAAAGTTCAGCTCCAGTCAAGATTAGGAAGAAAGAGGAAAATAGACTTAGGTGGAGTAGTACTACGAAACTGAGAATGGGAGGAAAACAAAAAGAAGGAACACAAAGACCTTGAAAAAAATGAACAGAAAAAAAAAAAAAAAAGGCAGGAAACCTTGACTTTAAAAACAGGTTGAGAATGGAAATTGGTGAAAAGTGAGAACGCAGGAACACAAAACCTGGAGAACAGGTGTCTGGAGTTAAAGCTGAGAAGTAGGGCAGTAAGTGTTTATTTAAACAAAAGGGAAATTGGAAAAAAAAAGGTTAAGTTATCCACAACATATCTTTCAAAGTATGGTAGGAGAGATTTTGATATATAGAGAGGGGAGAATTCAGACCTGGATGACTCCTTTGTGCAGACCCAGTCCTACTCTCCCAGAAAGGAATTAATCTCATCTTGGGCATCCCAACAAAACATACCCTTCAAAGAGGATTTTCACCCTTGGAATCTCGTGTCCTCTTCTGGCTCAATCTTCTGCCCACTTTTCTCTGGCATTATGTAATCTGTATCTAGATATACCCATGTATACACACACATTATCCTGCTCAGCCTGAGTTGCCTAATGAAGGTACCAACATAGCTACAAAACCACCCCGCTGAGGTAATTTCAGCTGTTATTCCTAGTAATGCATTCATTTTGTTGATTAGTTTTCTGTGAAAGTTTGTGCTAAAGTACAAACTTCCCTTATTTAAGATGTTAGAAGGTGGAAAATTACTGAGGGAGAAAGAAATGTGTCATTTTTAAGTGCTTTGTTTTTCTTTAAAGTGTTCTTTTATTTAAATATGAGATCATTCAGAGCAAGTAAAATACATTTCCCTGAGTCTTAATCACAGGCAGTTCTGCAATTTCAGGTTCTTGTGTATTACTTTAAATATCATCCTGGGGAGAAAGAAACAGTAAAGATTATGAAAGTGTTTTATATAACTCAGAAAGTACTAGGAGAAAAAAGTTCTGTGTTTTAAAAGAGAGACAACAAAAGAGCAAACTGACAAATTAAGAGTTGACATTTTGAACAGAGAAAAATCTTTCACTCATATTTTTCTTTTAATTCTTTGGCGCTAGACTGGAACCAGACTATGCTGCCCAATAGGATAATTAAATGAGATTTTGTCTCACCTCTGCTTGAAGAAAATACCAAATGAAGCCTAAGGAAAGGATCAGGGAAAATACCAAACGAAGCTTGAAGAAGGGATTAGGAGTACATTATATAGCTGAAATGGTTAAAGAGCAAGAATGAATCAGACCTAAATGGAGCAAGTGTTGATCTATTCCAATTGCTGTCTCTTACACAAGAATTAAGTCAAGAGACACAATGGTCTTCCTTTTATAAGAGATTGGTTAGGTAATTACACTGGCTTCTGCTCCTTTGTAGTATATTGGATTTATTACTCATCTTGACCTTCCTGGATTTTTTTTTTCAAACTGATGTTAAAGCATCAGATATTATCATTTTGTGTGGGTTTAATATTTATTGATGGCCTCTCTGAAGCATATCAGGATGTTACAGAAGCAGTCACAAGGCTGTCCCAGCTGTGACTGGAGTTCTCTGATGGCATCTCTAAAAGTTTTTAGGATCTCTTTTCCAGAAGATTTTTAGATGAACTGTAGTGCTTTTAGCTAGACTGACTGGAAAATCCTGTTGCCATAAAAAAGGAAAAGTTATTGAAAGATCTGTTTGCCTGAAAAGTTCTTTACTTTTTCTCAGTAATACAGCTGGGCTAATAAAAGGTAGTACTTCCATCTACAAACTATGTTTTTCTTATGAGTAGGCCATTTATAAAAATAGCTTAGCTTTGTTTGGTGACATTGACATACTATTGCAAAAAACTAGTGTATAACTGTAAGAGTGCACTTTTTTTTTTCTGAGTGTTCCTTTACATTTTGCTTTCAAAGGAACTAAATCAGTCTTAGTTTCCTGATCATTGAAAGGAAGAAATAACTTCACTGAGAAAACTACTTTTTCTCTTAGAAATAACTCGCAAATGAAAAATTACTGACACATCATTAAGAGAGAACTATAGGAAAAGGCATTATATTTAGGGATTTGGGGTTGTTTGAGCAGGTTAGAGATCTAAAAACCTGGTTTTAAGGAGCTATATTCTGTATGTGTTCATGATTTCCTGTAATTTTTTAACCCATTGGTCAATTATAGTCAAGCTTGGCAGAAAGGAGGCATCTCACTGATACTAAGTTCTCACAGGTTTTATGACAGCAGGCAGTCAGGAGGACTAGGATTAGTACCCCACTGAGGGAGTGACTACATCATTATCTAACAACTTGTTAAATGCCAGAAAATCTACATGTGGCAATGGGATGCAATATTCTTCATTTCTGGTGCACCTGAAATTGTTCAAATTGCTTTGACACATTCTGTTTAATCATCTTTACAGAGTGTATAACTTAAATTTTGCTCAGAGGCCTTTCATGTAAGTAACAAAAACTATTTTTCTCTTTGAATGGGATTGCCACAATTTTCCATTTTTCAATTACATTGATCAGTTTCAACCTAGAGACTCTGCTTAAATTTTACTTAAAATATGGTAACTCTTCCATAGTATGTGTAGAACTGTGTCAAGAAACACTATTCTTTTTCCTTCAGGACTTGGTATTTTGTAATTTTGTCACTACAACCGGATATTCCTTGTGTCTGTTTTAGAAAAGGTCCCTGTTTAGCCCATTTGATTATATATTTTAAAGCCCAAGAATGCTCTGGTCTGAGGCAGCCAACATATCTGACTTATAGACAAAGCAGAAAACCTGAAAAAATCCTCTGATCTCTAAGGCAAGAGAGTCCATGGGATCTCAACTGCCTTGAAAACCAGAGACAAGCCTGTCTATTTACATTTTCAAAGCCCTCCAGTTCCCAAGACCCCCAGTATACCTCGATAAAGGATATCCACATGCAGAAAACTTGCCATCCAGCTGTGAGATAAACTTAGGCAAAGTGAAGGAAGGAATACATAGGCTTTGCAGCAAAACAAGGAATGAAATTCCAATTCTATCAGGACTGGCAGACCTGAGTTAAAGAAGGGGTTTTTTTTCTGTCTAGCTCTGTTCAACTCAGATTAAGACAAGTCAACCCTTAACAGAGCATATAGTAGCTGGTATTGCTGTCTTCTAAGAGAAAGGAATCTTTTTCATGCATTTGCAATCAGGAGGGATAAAGATTTCACCAATTATATTTTCTTGGCTTCGTTGATTAAATGTTGGCCTTCTGCATACTTTTCTGTCATTCCTTTCTTGATTAGAATTTTCTATTCAACTCCTTCTATGCATTTTTTATACTTCAGTATTATTATTGCATTAAGTTCAAATGCAGACAAAATAATCCTTTTGAGGTGATATGGTTCAAACCAAACCTCCAATAAAGGCATGTGATTAAAAATATCCATCTTTTTCCCAGCTTGTTAATTGATTTAATGGAGTTTAAGAGAAAGCAGTTCTGTGCATCTCAAGCTCCTCTTTGAATTGTCCATTATATTTAGAAGATTAAAAAAGAGAAAAAGAAAGAAAACATACAAAATCTATCCAGTCTTTCATTCATCCAACTGCTTTTCCACTTTCTAACTATTTTAAAAAGGAATTTATCTTTCATCTTTTTCAATGTTCTGAAATGTAAAATGCTGCTTAAGTTTGTTTTCCAGCTGGAAAGAGGATGAGAGCCTTTAAAATGGTAGCAGCAATACAGCCAATGTTTTAAGGCAGTCTGTAAAAGAGAGATAGCCAGTCTAATTTCAAAACCCACAGAAGACCTGATAATTCAGGTAAGTACCCAAAGTCTGGGCCATCTGACCAGTCTCTACTTCTTAAAGTAGAGACAAATTTTCTGTATGTATGGTTTTTGGAAAAAACACCCACAGCTTATTACAGAAGGTAATGTGGAATTAGTGCTGTACCCTAACAGCAGTTGCTTAGAGACTGTTCTGTCTTATTAACTGAATAAATAAACTGCAATTTGCAAAAGTATTTAACAATTACTATTTCAGTTTTCTGCCCCAGAGTAACTAAATATCTTCATTCCCATTTGTGTGTGTGTACATTGGAGTTTTATATTTGTTAATGCTATACAGTATTTAAAAAAATAGTATCTTGGGGAGGGGGGATAATTAAGGCTGAAATCTTTGTTTAGCAGGAATTTTAAATATTGAAGTTGCCCATTATGCCAATGAGAATACAGACTTAAACACATGTACTTTGAAACTGTAGCAGAAAATGAATCCTAAGAGATGTGAAGTTGAAAAAATCCTATCAGCACTGATATCCTGTTTGTATCCATATTTTGTGTTAGTGCGTGGAGAAGTTATACTTCATGTTTGCTTGACAATGAATGAAGCACTTCCCATGTTTTTCTAAACATCGCTTTCAGTGATTAAGAAAGAGGAGAATTTTTTGCTAATAATCACAAAAAAATGTCCAGTCTTCTTGCTCACAGGTTAGTCTCTACTGTAGCACTGCTTTTCCACTGTCTTTGCAGCCTCCAGTCACCTCCTCCAGCTGGTGATCTGCTGGTTCTGGAAACCACTTTCACTACTATGCATTAGTACTGAAACTCCACTTGCCATCACCAATCAATATGCGGTTGACCTTGTGTGTCATTTGTGTGACAGTTCAATTGCTACTTACAGCTTTGCTCAATGAAGGCTACCTCTTATATCCACCAAAGTCAGTAAGATTTCACCTGATTATCGAAAGTAAAAGAGGTTTATTTTAGAATAGTGCTGGAAAGAGTGCTGCTCTTCTCAGGACAGTGCTTGATTCACCTGATAGCACGGGATAGGTAATTGTGCTTGAGAGAAAGAAAAAGAGGAGACAGTGGAGTTTCACAAAGACAGCCTGAGTTACATTTGTGTGAATTATTAGGTAAAATATATTGATTGAGGTGTTGTATTGTTTAAAACACACAGTTAGGATGCAGAACAGCCTGAAGAGTTTCTCTCACTTGAGAAAGGGAAGGCCATAAATACAATAACTTGGGGATGAAAGCAGGAAGGAAGAAAAATGTGTTTGAAGCTATCGAGGGTGACTGAGGGCTAAAACAAAGTTTGAAGCAAAGAACTAGGTGGTGGGAAAACATAAACATGCCTTAGAAGAAATGGAAGGCTATGGTTTGGATACAATTTTTTTGTGTTATTTCTGATTTGCACTTGTTTGATCAAGATCAGAAACTGAAGCTGTGAATGCTTCCATGGAAAGTTTACTGTGTGCCTTGAAACAGGAAAGGAATTCCTTCTGCCATTCCAACTCTCCCTCTTTGTCCTCTCCTCCCTTCTTCTGTCCCCCAGGTACTGCAACCCAAATGGCCAAAACTGAGCAAGAGCAAAGTTCTCAAGAGAATGTACTTGATCTACACCCTATGTGCTTGGTTTAGTTGACACAGTAGCAACAATAACCAGGAAAACAGTTACTTAAAAATCAGTGGTGGTTTGTTCATTGAGTTATTTTACAGCTCTTGTGCAGCTCTGGATGAGAAACACTATTATCTTGTTAATTGCCAGGTTAACAGTTACTCTTTTTATAATGAATTAAAAGCCCATTAGTTCAAAGGTTCCCTATAAATTTATTAGGTGCCTTAAATGAAATCTTACTGATTATACTGGATAATTCCCAGTTAACTAGACTTGAAATATCCACACTGAAATTATGTTTAATGCTTTTAAGTATGTTTCAGTTTGCATCTAATTTGATTTGTAATTACTCAAAGGCCTACTTTATACTATGAGCAAGAAACATCAAACTCTTAACTCTACCTAACACACAAAATTTAGATATTGTTAGACAATGTATATTCCACATTTTAAAGTGGTAAAATCAATCAATGAGAATTATGTAGATTTTTTAGGTAAATGTGCAACAGGACCCTGAATGCCTGTATGTGTATTGCTAGAATATTTAAAATGCCAGCTATAGAGGTACACATCTATATATAACAGAAGGATATAAAAAGAAAGATAAGGAGGTTGCACAATCCCTTTCTAATTCCGAACTCTGCCTTTGTCACTGCTTTGCAATGTGAACTGGGACAAGCCAATTGCAATACCATTCAAATTTGCCTTCTAAAGGGAACTACTGGCAAGGATGCTAGAGTGTGATCAGGTGCCACAGCTCAGTGAGTAGCAACTTGTAATACAGGTGTAAGAAGCCCATGACCCACATTCAGGCCATTGCACCAGATCCCAAGCATGCAGAAGTAGAAAAATACTGAAAGTGCAGATTTTAGAGTCCTGGTTTACAGTGAAACATGATGCTCAGTTGTAAGGGTGAGACACAGAGGGCTGGCTCCAGGAAGTTATCAGCAGGTCATAAAAATGAAGATGAAGTTTCTGGAAATAATTTAGCAGAGTGTCAGCCAGACAGCCCTCAAGACAGAATTTGCTTGAGAGCACCACTTTGGCTAATATTGGTAGCTGCAGGGAAAAGAGATGAATAAATGGCAAGGGAATTGTAAAGAGCAGAAAAAATTCTGAGGAGGGCAAATGGTGACAGCAAACAGCCTCAATAGCAAATCATGTGGAGCAAAGAGAAGGCAATCTGGCAGGAGTAGACAATGTGTATTAGTAATAACAGCTAGAGTAAAAGTAATGCATTCGACTTTAAACATCCAGTAGGCAGACACACTAAATAGTGGCATGGCATTGGAGTAACAAAGAGTTACTCCATATTTACATATTTACAACTAGGAGCCAAATCACGGTCAAGACTTGACAGATCAAGGATCCACCAGGACAACCTCAGCATTTTTACATTCTGAAAACTCTTATTCTGTAGAATAAGAAACATGGAGAAGAAGCAGCTATGTAAATAGTAAACAAGAAGCCAGGGGAGATACAGCCTTCTGCTGTCTGCATTTACTACTGTTGCTCTATTTGCTCTCTGAATGCCATCACTGAGGTCTTAAATACTTAGGCTTGTGCTTCCACTCCAGGATTGGACATGAACTAAAAGCAAAGGGGACTGATGACACTAGGGCACTCAGGAACTGCCATTAGCATCTGTGCATGAGCCCAGTCAGCCATAGGATGCAGTGCTTTACATTATTTTAATATTTTTTTTCAAAACAATTTCAGTTCATCTGCTTGCCCAGTTTAAAATTTATTTAACTATTGGTAGCACTTAATTAAATTATATATATGTGTAATTAAATTTCTCACTTAGTGAATTAAACATAGGCTGAGGTTTATTTCTATTAAAAAATACTCCTATAATTTATTCAGAAAGTTCTTCAAATTATTTTTAGACTATCCTTTAATCTCTGCCTTTATGAATACATTTATATATATTGATTTTATATCATAAGAGGACCCCTGAACTCCTTGTAACTATAATTCATGTTAAGGTAATATATTATAAATATAGTCTAGTGGTATAGGAAATATGTGCTGAGATATATGGCAACAGTAGAAAAAGAGAAACCTAGTGCAATATATGCACTTACTACTTTGCAAAGTTATCAATGAAAGTTTTACATGGGATTCTTCTCACAAAGACATCCTGGGTATGTGTTTGCATGAATGTGCCAGGATATATATGTATGTATATAAGTATGTGTGTGTGTATATATATATATATGTATATATGTATACACAAAGATATATGTACATATATATATGTATGTACATATATACAGTATGCATATATATGCTCTCCCACACATATATTTATATGTGTACATGGGCATACCTGTATGTCTACAGACGTACATATTTGTACATTAAATGAAAAACTATCAAAGTATAACTAATTAAAGTGTCCCATTTGAATTATGTTTCAAAGTAGATTTAATTATCTTATTTAGAAGTTGATACAACTCACGTAAGAGTGTGTGCTTGTATAAACCAAGTTATAATCTCCAAGCAAAGAGGTGAGAGGAAAGAAGATTCTGCTCCAAGTCCCAATTATGTTCTTTGGAAATGAAATGTCCTGATGTTCTATATTCTGCAAGGACACATGATCTGTATCTATTTTCAGTGAACATCTTCTCACATGGTGGCCTAAAAATAGGCCAGCCATGAACTTTAAATAATGGCTCAGGAAGGGTATTAACCTCTTTCTCACATTCTAAGTTTGTCCCATTGCTGTAAGTATCAATATTATGAAGAGCGTATCTGGTGTTAGAGAATGACAAAGCAAGCTACATATACCCCATTTCTGCTTCTCTACAGATGTCTTTGCCTCTTAATTCCCTTCAACGTCTGTTATACAAATTAAGCTGTCCAAACACAATACTTGACAGCATTTCTTTTCCTGTAAGTAGTGAATCTGTTTTCTGCCAGGTGTTAAAAAGCATGAACTATTTCATTTCCAATCCTGCAGGGTGGGAAACATTCTACTCTTGGTGAAATATGTGAAAACTCATATTTTCATAAATACACAAGTGTTTATTCAATGTGTGGCTATGATTGGTACATCGAGTTGCTGGATTTTTGTTTTGGCAACTGTGGATATCTGTATTAGCTGCATTTCCCAAATCATCTGTTACAACTCCCAGAGCATAATGCAATTTTTTCAAATGTTTCTCAATAATTCTGTTCTTTTCTTACTTTTTTAGTAGACACAGATACACTGCTGCTTCCTGATTTTCAATTTAGTAAAAGAAAAATTCTCACTATGAGGTAAGCTTAAATTTTTAATACGTGTAAGGGATATTCATGAGATCACAAAAATAATAGTTTTCAGTTGCACAGTGATCTAATGATGGCCACGCAGGCTAAAGTGAAAACTGCTTAATAACAAAGAATGTGGCTTTTCTTTAAATTGATATATTTACCACACAGGTATTTATTTTATCCACAAAATATTTTAGTCATCTAGCAAGGCATCATCCATTGCTTCAATGAGTGTACAAACATGCAATGATCAGTTCATAAACTTGCAGCTGTTCATGTTTTAGGGCACATCATTTGTCTCCTTCCAACCAACCACAGAATTTTTTTGCTTTTCACAAGGGAGGGAAAAGAAAAATGGATTTATTTAGAAGAAAATTAACACAGACTCCACAAAACAATCTAGGAGATTAAAATCCTTTTCAGGAAACTCCTTGCCTGTCAGTGCTCTACTACTACCAAGGCTGGCTAAGGATCCAGGGCTATTGCTAAGCCAGGACTGTGCAAAGGCATTGGGAAAGAGGTGGTGGGGACAGATAAAAATATTGCCTTGAACTCAGTTCAGGAACTACCAGGAAGGCTGTACCTGTACTCACAGCATCAGACTCCACATTTTGCTCCAGCTTTTAATTTCACTCATCTCTGAGACTCATTAATCACTAGAAGTATCACATATTAAGTTCTTTCAGCGTTAGACACTTATCTTTAAATCAAACAAGTGTAATTCAACACCTTGTGCATCCATATCTATGCTATATTTCATTATCTGACCATTTATAATACTTTCAGAATTTTTAATTAAATTTCCATTTGCATTTAATCCCTTACAAAAAAGTTATTTATTAAATAAGAGATTAGATTTTCAACAGATTATTTTGGAGCTGTAGAGGAGATTCCAGATTTTTTAGGTACCAAAAAAATGGAGTATTTCAAATTTGACTTACTGGCAATTAAATTTCTGGAAAAAAGATTTTAGGTATTTGCTTATTGCATCTTCTAGGTAACAGTAACAATACAAAAGTATGCATTAGGCAGAGTTTTGTTCAGGTTTCAAAGTAATATACAACTTTTTTTTTTCTCTTAGTAGCACTAGGATGAAAGTAAAACATGGATTTAAAATTACCTTGAGGTGCAAAATTTAACTTGGATTATCTCCCACAGCTTTAACTAGGTTAATGTTCCTAAATCATTGGTATATCAATGGGAAATTATGTTCACAAATGTGCATTCAGAACAGATCTTGTGCTCTGTTGTTTTTTGCTCTCCTTGTCTTTGCCTTTGAGATCACATGCTTTTAAAAGGCAACTACAGATTTATGCATGGGAAGTGCTGTGTAGCCTTCTGTGTGCTGTTACTACCATAATGTGCAACTGAGTGCATAAAAATAGGCACATGCATTTGCTTCTGCATCAAACAGTTCATGGCATATTTATTTCCTCTTGCTGGAGGTGAGTCACAAGTCTAATCTTTCTTTGTGGTGACTTTCATGGACAGTGGCACATTTAAAGGGTACCCCCTCAACACAGAACTTTTTGTATTTCATGCCCCCCGCAGCATTTTTACTGCTTCCAAACAAATGTGCTTCAAAAGCCTCTAGCCTGCTTTCTGAATCTAAATTCCACAGTGAAAACTCAAGGAAAAGATGTTCACTTTCACCCACCTCCATTAATGAGATTTACAGGAAAGGGATGTGGGCATGTCTATACTGTGCATCCATGCCTTGTCTGAAATATGTTTTCTACTGAGTCCGAAGTGCATCCTGCCCTCTGCTTTCCCCTTTCCCCTTCTCATGCTTTCTTTATGCAATGCCATGACTTTTTATTGCAGGAGTTGATGAAGAAGAAATGGAGAACTCTGGTAGGCACCAGGGTGCCAGATCCTGCATCTCCTAATCTTGACTTAAAAGAGACAAGGTAATTTCCAGCTCTGCATCAAGAATTTGAATTTACTTATTTTTCATTTACCTTCAGTTATTCTCTAAAGGATTCAGAGGAACATATTATAAATTCTTCCATTTTATTGTAATGGATTCATAGTCACAATTCAGGATTAGGGCCAAAGATTGTTAGGTTTTAGCTAAATAAACCAAAATTTTCCACATCCTACCAAAAAAAGGACACCTATAAGGCGAAAGCAAGCATGGTATTAAAAGAACGTGTGTACATAAGAAGAACTAACTCAGGAGTTATCTGAAGTATGTTACTATTATTATTTTGAACCTCCTAAAAATCAGCAATGCTATCTCTAATTGCAATATCATATTCCCATCTGACAGAAATGAACATGTAGTGGTAGGCACCAATTTATAGCAACCTCTCTTGGCTTTCACCAGAAACTACATGAAGATTAAAAAAAAGTGCTTGACTCTTTCCATCCACTGCCCCAAGCACCACCTCTGTATTGAGCAGCTGAGCAATTCTTTGGTCTGTTAAACACTGAGACATGACAGACACTTGGAAGCATGATCTTGGGCAGAATAACGCAATGGGTGAATTTTGTCTCTGCAGGACAGCAGCTATTCTCTCATTGCACCGGACCTCGTGCCCACCAAAACCTTTCTGATTCTGCTCTTCAGATGCCTGAGCAGCATTTCCAACATGAGCAGGCACAGACTGCATTTACTTTTCTGTAACAGGATTTTACTTCTCTCACTTACAGCATCCACTTTGCATTTAAATAGTTTGGAACTTCTATCAAAATACTTGCCTTTCTTTCATATGAAAGACAACTACTGCACTAAGAATTGGGCATTTATTTGAATTAGTATATTTGAAGAGCTCATGAAAGAACTGTCATGTCTGAAATATTTATTAAAGAATTACAACAAAGGAATCTTGTAGGTGCAGTAACATGACTATTCAAAATCGTAACTACTGAGAAGTACTGGTGTATTATTATCTGTATTATCAGAAGCAGTTAGATCTGGAACTTGTCAAAGCATGTCTGAGCTCGGGATGGATTTGCTAATAAAGCATGTCAAACACAGAAAGGATTGTGATCAAAGTGTCTTGAGCATGTGGAACAGCAATGGAAGTGGCTGACAATTTCGCCGCAGCATGTGTGCTGTGAATGTGCACACATCAAAGGGCAAACACACTCCCCAGGGCTCAGCAAATCAAACCACATTGTCTTAGGCCCCTGGGAAACAGCCCTGAGTGAGCACACCATTTGTTACCATGTCACACCTGTGGCAGAAACTCATCTTAAAACACAATAATCCAATCACCTGGTGATTGTCTGCCCATTTCAACATTAAAATGGCCATTTGCTACTATTTGCTACTATTTTCAGTTTTTAAGACTTCATTACAGTTCCTTCTGAGAACTTTTCTTTCAGCTTTGTATACTTGGACTGCAATTTAGACATAATTTACACAGATATTTGAAAACCACCAATCTTCTTTTTCAGCATTAGTCAAATAAATCATACTGTGGTATATCAGCATTTATTCTGCAAGACTGACATGCTGCATAATTCACTCATGATTCAGTACTCCAGAATATGAACTAGTTATACTTTATCTGTGCCTCTGAGAAAAATAAACCAACAAATAAATAAACAAAAAACCCCTTTAATTCACTAGTTAAAGATAAGGAGATAATTAAAAAAATTCCAATGTGACTACATCTATAATGATACATTTTTCTTTGTTCCTCTCTTTATGCTTCATACTAAGGATCACTGCATATTAAAATACAGAAAAATTCAGTGGATTGCAATGAACTAGTTACCTGTTTTTATGAGATAAATTTATGGACGTAAGTTGTTATGGAATCAAAATCTCCATATTCAAATATTTCTATGATTGTGTTTTAATAAAAAAAAAATTTCTACCATTATTTTAATGTTGAAATTCCATAGCCCAAAATCACCAGGACTACATTATTAAAAAAGATCAAAGCATTCTGTAATCTAATCACACACCATTTTGGCCTTATATTATTACTCTGGAGACACTATGTCTTTTGTGGACAGGACTATAGCATAGTTTAAATAAGAACACATTGCTTTGTGATTTCTAAAGATAAATAAATAGAAAGATATTAAAATAAAAAAGAAAGATATTAAAAAGGAGATAAATTTTAATAGGGAAAAAGGAAATAGGGAAAAGTCAACAATTAGGAAAGAACAACAAGATTACCAAACGGATAATTTAAAAACTGACTTTAAACACACAAAATAATTTCTCTACAAAAATACCTAATACTTGTCTACAAGTACCAAACCATATGGTTTGGGTCCAATTTTCACTCAGATACAACATAAATTATAAACTCAGTAATGGAAGCCTTCCTACACTTTATTGTGAGAGCACTTTCCTTACAAGAATGTCACAAAATGCCACTCTTGATGCAACACTAAGTACTGTGCAAGAGGCTTCTCGGAACCTTACATCTGACTCATTAGGCTGGAATAGGTACCACAATGTGCCTGCACTCACTGTCCCTATGGGAACAGCAAAGGTCAAGGACTGCACACAGGTCTGCTCAGTTCCAGAAACAGCACTGTGTAAAGGTGGAGAAACTTGTTAAAAAGAAACGACAAGAAGCTCCTCATGGTCTGGTTGGAAGTTACTGGTGGGGAGCTATATTAAGTGATACACCTTAATAAATACATGAAATAATGTATTCGTTACCACTTAGAGTTAGTTTTTACCATTACAGTTTAAAACAAAAAGTAAACTCAATGGTTGGCAGTGGTTAAAAAGCAAATTAACATTAGGAGTTATTTGCATTATTATAGCATCAGTATTCTTGCAGCAGACCTGCTCGTTTCACCTCGAAAAGGCTACAGTAGACCCAGGGGAAAAAAAACCTGAAAATGGCAAGAAGAATGATCTAGCTTCGATGCAAGAAAAAATTAACTAGAATATGTCTATTTACCATCAAAAAAATACAGTTTAAGGATGTTGTCATAAAACTCTCTAAAACTCTGACTGGCAAGCAAAAAGTCATTAAAAACTGACTGTACTATATAATTTTTGCTACAAGAATTAATGGCCATCAAAACAAAAAACCATTTGGAACTCTGCTCAATCCCAAAAGAAGGCGGTAATTTCTCATGCAGGAGGGGTCAGGTCTGTGCTCTTTGACAAAGGATGGTGTGGTTGCAGAGAGTACCTTGAATAAATAATGCAAGTAAGTAATTGGAAGAGATGTGTATTAAGGATTATCCAGTAGACAAATCACATCAGCCTCAGAGCATCCCTCGACCTGAAAATATTGTGAGTCTAGGAGAGTCATGTAGGGACACACCATACTTTCCTTGTTCCTGTTCTTCCATGGGCATCCACCCACAGCCACTGCTGGCGAGACTGATGGCTGAGACTAAGGCCAGAGCTGAGTCACTTTGACTTATACTCAGTCACAAGATGGAACTAGCAATGTATATGTATTTCAACTTTTAGAATTCAGGTGTTCTTTTGGAATGTATTTCTCTTAGGTGCATGTGGTTTTGCTGTAGTTTTTTTTTAAACTTCTTGTCTGTAGTGTCTCCATTTCATGTCATGACAGTTACAAAGACCACTTTTGGGGTTAAGGCCTTCTGAGGCCAAAGGATATTCAAGCCTTGTAGGTGGTAAGAACTAGAAGTTAAAACATGTGAAGTTTAATATTTCTGGCTGCTGAAGAACTAGAGATGGATGATATTTATATAAGGGAAACATGCTAATTGTTTCTAATCACTACTACAAGAAATGAGGGAGAGAGACAGTTAATTGCAAATGCTATTAAAGACAGAATTTATTTCACATGTCAACTGCTGTTAGAAGATGCAACCTTTTTTCTAAGCTAGTCAGCTAGGTTTTCTTTACCGTGAGAGCATGTGTGTGTGGGTGGTGTGTGCAGAGAGTCTGATGATTATCTTAGACTTGTTGCAGAACTTGTGTGGAGCTACAGATAGGTTTGATGAATCCAGCCCTGCATGGCCTGCAAGAAGCAATTTAAAATCTTTCATCTCTACCAAAACTATAACTAACTACAACTAATTATAATTGATTATCTTGTTCTTGAGAAGACTGGACATTTACTATCAGATTAGTCTGTGGAAAAGGGTATATGCTTTTAGTTCAAGTGAAAATTCTGAATTTAATGAAAAGAAGCCCTTATCCTTTATTTTGTCAGAGAGCATGTGTCCTTACAAGCAGTTATGCATATAGCATGTTGCAATTTATGGTTAATTCAGTTTGAGTGTATAGAGCTAAGAGTATCCAATTAATTCTCAGAGAGCATGTGTCCTTACAAGCAGTTATGCATATAGCATGTTGCAATTTATGGTTAATTCAGTTTGAGTGTATAGAGCTAAGAGTATCCAATTAATTCTCAGAGAGCATGTGTCCTTACAAGCAGTTATGCATATAGCATGTTGCAATTTATGGTTAATTCAGTTTGAGTGTATAGAGCTAAGAGTATCCAATTAATTGCATTACTACTGGACTAATATGCCCAAATTGTGCAATTAACTAAACAGGGGAGAATGTGGAGCTTTTCAGCCTCATAAATGTTGCCTTAGTGCCCAGTCATCAGATGCAATCTCTTCGTTAATACCAGATTATCCTTGAAGGATACAGGTCAGCCACTAGTTGCTTTACTCAGCTTTGAAACACTTAGGTTCAGGATTCCTTTTTCCCTTTTTTTAATGAAGCCTTAGTTAACTTTCCCACAATAAACATGACTCTGTTTCTATTATCCAACCAAGCTAGGCACTCACACACATACATCAGATCTTTTCTCAGATTTTCTCAGATTTTAATCATCCAATCTGCTATGAATGTTTGATACATAATGTTCAGAAGCTCTTTAAAATGAACATCCAACCTCTTTTACAAAGAAAATCTTAACCTCTGCTGTCAAGGCAGATGATTGTGCTACTCTGCACTGGTTTAACCTCACCTTGAGTCCTGCATGCAGTTTTGGGTGCCACAGTATAAAAAAGACATTAAACTATTAGAGGGAGGGTCACAAGGATGGCAAAGGGCCTTGAGGGGAAGCTGAATGAGGAGCAGCTGAGGTCACCTGCTCTGTTCAGCCTGGACAAGAGGAGACCGAGGCGAGACCTCACTGCAGTTACAACTTCCTCCTGAGGGGAAGAGGAGGGGCAGGCACTGATCTCTGCTCTGTGTGGCCAGTGACAGGACCCAAGGGAATGGCCTGAAGCTGTGTCAAGGGAGGGTTAGAAAAGAGTTGATTATTAGAAAAAAAATTTTCTCCCAGAGGGTGTTTGGGCACTGGAACAGGCTCCCCAGGGCAGTGGTCACAGCACCAGCCTGACAGAGCTCAAGAAGTGTTTGCACAATGCTGTCAGGCACATGGTGTGACTTGGGGATGGTTCTGTGCAGGGCCAGGAGTTGGACTCAATGACCCTGATGGTTCCCTTCCAACTCAGCTTATCCTTTGATTCTATGATTCTATAAGCATATACAGCTTTATTACTAGCATTCATCATGTAAGAATTATTTTTACACCAGATTTTTGCTGCTAATTCTATGTACTTTAGCGATTTTTAATGGTTGAATGATCATATTTATATCATGCATAATTACTTTCCTGCTAAAAAAATCCCCAAAATTTTAAAACGTGGACCAAAAAGAAGGTCATCATTCTTAAAGAAAGCATAGCTGTGGAAAATTTCAACCCATACAGAAAATTTGAATGGCTGAGAACAAGAAGTAATGAAAACCCTGCAATCTTTTTTATAACATTACATGATGCCATAATTACGCAGCAGTTAGTAAGGTTCCTTTTGTTCTGCTTACTCCAAGTGAGGAAATAATGGTTCCAGAATAATATCTTTGTCAGAAGCTACTTTCATCAAGTCTGTCCTGTGGAGACTCTGGATGTTTACTCTATGGTAAATTCCAAATATAATCAAATGTAGGATAAATTAAAAACTAAAGAAATACAGTAAATATTTATTCTTCAGCAATGCAGCCAGGCATTATTACCTGTTATCGCCTTGTGCAGTTATTGATATGTAAAATGGTAAAGCCCATCCAATATATGAACAGCTGTGTTCCACCTTTAAAAGGCTCCAATTTCTTATCCATTAGTGACATCAAAAAGCCACCACCTGCAATACTAAACTGCACGTACTGAAGTGGTAGCTAAAACAGAATTTGAAACTATGAACTAAGAAGGATATCTAAGTAATGTTTTCAGGCCACAGTGCATAAACTGCCATAAAAATTTGGACAGATTCATTGAAGAAACCTGTTCTAGCACTGCCAGTGACCAGTTCTTACTTTTTCTGTTTTTGACCTTTCTCTGAAACACTACTGTGTTGTCAGCAGGGGAGTATACAACCTGATTACAGCTAATTTTTTGTTATGTAGTAGAACAAAAAAGACCTGCTAAGTACAGCATAACCATAGCAAAATCAGAAGCCACTTCTTCCATGAAATTCTATTCTTCTTTCATGTTTTTAGGGGCTCATTAATTTTTGAAATTTTCCATGCTTGATCTCTCACCAGAAGTGCTTTTTGTTTTTTATGGTTGACCAAATTTGCCTTTCTGCTTCTGAGCTGTAAGAAAAAGGAGGGGAAGGGAACAGGACTAAGGGAGGGAAGGTGGAAGGAATGAAACAAAAAAAAAAAAGGAGGCAGGAAAAGCGGAAAACACACGTAATTAGGATGCCACAATGGCAACTTGGTTTTAGTAAAATATTATTTTGCAATGGAAGGGTATGAGACTTAACTTTTGGAGAAATGCTTTCCTTAGAAGTGGAAACAGATGAAACTGTTTCTGATGTCAGTGACTGATATGTCTATATATGCTTCTGTTCCCTTAACAAAACACAAGCTCCATAGTGGCCAAGATTTATGTTTTGACAGTCTCTGTAGTCTATGGATAAATTCCCACACTCTTCCTGTACCACAATGCAAATTTTTGTAGTACATTTTCCTCTTCACATTTCAAAAGCTACTGAAGGGAGCCACAGTGTAAACAGACAGTGGCAATGCAGAAGCCAGGGCCCTCTACCTGCATTCCAAAACACAAACTCAAAATATAAAGGAAGGTATCAGACTACACCTATGTGAGGGAATTAAGTAGGTCCAGGATCTGAAACGCAGTCATGGGCTATTAAGTTGCTGGAACAATCATGGTTTGGCCTAAATTTGGCTCGAAGCATCTAGCAAAGACAATTTTGGGCAGCATGCACCATTGCCACTTGGCAATTTGTAGGAGGGATGCTACTCTGGGACTTTCACAAACAGAGATGTGGATAAACTCTGACTTGGCAAGGCTTTGTTTCTTTATGACTATTTTAAACATATGGAACTGGACTGATTTCAGCAATGGATTGTATGATGTTTTCCCTTCTCTGCAAAGCACAGGATTCAATAGTACAGACAACCCACCACAGACCTATTCTCTCTTTATGCCTCAAAACTTGAAATAAAATATGACCAACTTTCACCTATCTTTCCAAAAGTACAGATGTCATGCTGTGCTCTGTTGGATGTTATATATACATTATAGCCATATATACACACATATGGACAAAAAATCATCACCACTCCTCAGAAAATAAAGGATATTAAAAGGCTCTACTTAATAGCACTGAAAATTACACAGATTTCATCACATACCAGACTGCTCCACCCTTGCTTTTCTTGTTTCTTTTCTCCTTTCCCTGCTTACACTCTCTTCTCTCTGAGTCTTTCAACTTGCTTCTTCTCTAGGTTTTGTTCCTCTCCTTTGAGTAGAGGATATTAGCCAACATCCTTGAGCAGGTCAGGCATGAGCAGAACCCAACAGAAGACAGTCTGATTTATAGTCCCATTAAGCAGCTACTTCTGCTAATGCAAGATGAACACCACCCTCTTCCCACATTTGCAAAGAAAATTCCAACTGCTTCCACACATCACATCACATAACAGCACAGCATAACTCCTCAAACTGGAATACAGATTACAGTTTCAACAAAAGAAATTTTTTTAATGGCTTGTATATATAATATTACAGCTTCCTCATCTCAAGTAAAGGCCACCTTTACTAATGATGCTGCTTTACAAAATGAACAAAGCAATTCTCCCTTTATGGTGAGTTTCAGTGTTTTTTTCTGTATAGATGTGTGGCTAGCAAGTAGGGAGAGTATAAAAATAATTTCACCCAGGAACATTTTAGTCCAGCCACTCTCTGTTCCAAAAAGTGGAAGAAAAAAAGGAGTTTTGGTCAACAATAAGGGTAAGGTTCTACTCTTTGACAGGACTTTGCCCTTTGACAGCCTTTTGTGCAGTGATTGACAGACTGGTCCTGAATAGAGTGTAGATCTGCTTATTTCTTTGTGTCAATCTAGTATAAATTTAATTGTCCTGGTCATTCATTGACTATTGTAAAGAAGGTGAAATTTTATTGAATGGAAAGAGCATTTCAACACAGAAACTCAAAGTCAAGACTTTTTTTCATAGCATGAAGAGCTATTCAAATAGTTCAATCTTACCTCCCTGAGAGGGTCATTGAGCTCATTCAAAATATTTTCTTCATCAAAGATCTTGCCTTGGTAGCGATGCTCATAGTAATCATGGATCTTCTGGCGCATTTCAGCAGGTAACTTGTGGAATGACATGTACTGTTCCACTTGTTTGTACTGTTAGGATTGAAAAAAAGTGGAAGAATCAGAAAAAAGCTTCAAGCTTTTGCTATCTAAAAGCACCTACAAAATGCAAATTCATTCATGTGTACACTTAAGCTTTACATATTTTATAAAGATAACATTTTTTTCACATCAAAAAACCATCATGCAAATATTTATTAATATATTACTCACATGACAGCATATCTATTAATTACAGAAACTACCTTTAGCAGCAATGCTAATATCCACATGAATATACAAGTTTTAGAAGCCAAACCATCATACTTCTCATACATTTCCTAAATTCCCAGCTGTACAGGAGCTGCAAAAATACACCAACACAATTTTTAGCTCTTGCAGTAGACAGGAAAGCTGTACACAGTGTTTAGTCTGTTGCACTGCATTCAGGGAGAGCTGAAGGTGTGAAATTTTAGAAACTGGCTATGCTATATTACTAAGCAACATATTAATGTTGTGTATGCTTGTGAAGTTAAAACCTGTGGAGATAATGAAATAGAAAACAGTCCTCAGGAGGGATGAAGAGAAGAGAGAGGTAAACTAGAAAAATAGGTGTGGGATCAGGAAATAGAAACTGAGGGAAGAAAAAGATACCAGGACCCAGGAGACTAAGAAGACCTCACTTCATTTACCCTGAACATTTGGTTTCTTTGTTTTTACTAGTCCTCTGTCCTATATTCTGGGGGTTTGGTGTTTTTTTTTTTTTTTTTTTTGTGTGTGTGTGTGTGTTTGTTTGTTTTTTTTTTTGGCCTCTGGTCCTCTTTTTCAGGAGCCTTTTTGAATAGCATAATTTTTAGAAAATGAAGTCCTGAGTCAACATATTCACAGTTGCATTGCACTAAACTACATGATAATCTAAGACTCACAAAATTGACAAGCTGTCTAAAGTGCAAATGGAACAAATCCACCAGAATAAATTTTTGCCCTTCAGAGCCCCCATCCTTGTCCCCCCAGCTGAAAAGGATAAGGCACTGAGGCAGAGAAGGATAAATCCCATCTCAGGCTAAAAGGTGAGCTGAAACTTGGCAGAAACTTGATTCACATATGTAAATAGTTTAAATTTATTTTTTATTAGTTATTTCATGTTTAATTAGGGAATTTAAACTGTTTTCAATGGAAAAGCCAATGAAGTCCTAATTAGGATTGGCACCTCTGTAGAACAATTAAGCAAATGTATAATGTACATGCCCTCTTTGTGAACTGCAGCACATATCCTTTAACTTATATAGCTGAAGACTGTTCCAGCTTCTGGAATTGAAATTAGCTTTTGCTTTGCAAAGCGGCAAAGATTAGATGAGGTCATTTTTACAACATACATTCCAAAAACAAGAGGAAAGTAATTTTGCATGGGGCTATTTAACAATGTATGATGAATATGTTAGAGTCATTTAACCCCTGCAAGGTCATTTTGCCCCTCTGCAGTAACAATTATTCACCCATACCCTTTAGATGTGTGATTTAAATCTGCATGCAGGCCATTGGTTTCTGTTCTGGTATGAAGAAATTTATCCAGCTATTGTGGGTTAGAATCAGACATCACTATGGCCCCTAGGACAGAGGCTGCTCCCTCTACACAATCTTACTCACACATAAATGTGCTTAAGTAACACTAATAACAAATAATCCTTGGTAATAAAAGAAATACATTTATTCTGATGTATATTGCAAGCAAGCTACAAGGGACTTTCATACCAGAATGACCTTGAAATAGAGAAAATTCAAGCTACAAGGAAATTGCTTGGGCAGCAATTTCCACTGCTGCCTTTCATTAGTGCTGTTATTTGAATGGGGGCTTTCTCCTGCAACAGCAAGCTCTTTTCTTTAACAAGATTTATGCTTATGCATGAGAATTTTAGGGGAAAATAAAAAAATAAAACTAGTAGGAATGTACTGCTTATCACTGGTGTGTCTCAAAGTTTTTTCAAACTAGTAATACATAGAATAATAGGCTCAGCTGAATATTAGCATCCTTTTATTTAAAAATCTGTGAAGAAGTTAAAAATCTTCCCCAATTCCCAGAAGTTTTTAACCATCTAATGTAATATCAAGGCCCCTTTCTATATCTGAATTATCTGAGCCTCTGTGTGAGTAATATAATATCACTAGCTCTTTAATCAATCTTTTCCTAATATTTCTCAGTGCATGATTTTGGCTCATTTTCTGTATCATTCACCATCCTACTACTCCCTTCCTGACATTCTGTTCACACTTTCCTTACCTCAAAACTTTTATCTTGCCCTCTTGTTCAGCAACTGATATCTTTCATTAACTCAGCACAAGAAATAATTACTGCTTCAATTCCTCATAAAAGTTCCTATTGTCAGCCTGCTACATGTTACTGGCAATACTGTGGGTATTCCAGATTGGTTGCAACTGTGGTGTGTCACATGCTAGTTGCACAAAAAAATGTGCTGAAATGAAGACACAAAGAGAGCAAGACTAATATGGTCTTGTTAATTTTATGTAATATACCAGGAATTTGTCTAAATTAATTTTGAAGAGTACTGTCATTGTGGATACCACAGATATTAATACTGGTTAGAGATAAAGGTATTTTTCACTGTAATGGAATTATACTGGGTTTTATTCCTGGGGCTTTTTTTACACATTACAAAAATACAAATAGCTTAAGAGAACTCAAGTATTTTCTGGAAGAGATAAAAGACGTAAAAAAGATTTTAAAACTTTCATTAGTGTTTTGAATCCCTTAAAAATATCTTAATTCAGTACCTTTTTGATTTTTCTAAGTATAATTTTAGATCTGAAGAGGATAAAATTGTCGGTAAAGTTAAATTTTGTTTAAAAATGATCTTTTAATCATATTTAATATTGCTGTAATCAATCCTGAGCTACCCACATTTGAACCTGTATTTTTATAAGTGAGAAAAATAATTTCATTCTAATAACTCATTACACTGCATCGCACATCTTTTCCCCTCTAGACTTAAAATTTTCGTTTACTTGGTGTTTTGTTTTGTGGTGGGATTTTTGCTACATTCGTTTGGTTGGTTTCTTCCTTGTATGCTTTGGTTTATTCAGAAAATAGATGTCTTAATCTCACTTTTGTATAAACATCTCTTGTATTTATGGCATTTGAAACTTTCAGAGCCGCAGTAATTCCCCTCGCTATTGACTTACTGACTTTTTTTTTATTTTATTTTTGAGTTTTTATATGTCATATGAGAAGCACCAGACTGCATTCAAACAGAAAAGATGCTGCTAACCCTCGCTTTTTAATTTATAATTGCCTTTCCATCCTTGCTCCCGCAGCTAGTGCTTGATTTTTCAGGAAGGACTATTTAGTAAGGACTTCACATGTGCACTTCTAAAGGGATGTGCCATAACAGTTACAAATATGTATTCCTGATCTTTTCAATGCCATTGAATGGAGTGAATACTACTGTTGCTGACCACTCAACAACTATGTTTTTTAAATGAATATTCAATTGTTTGTCGTAAAATGAATAAGTACATTACTGTGATTTATATGTTGCACTGCCATAATTTCAGTAATTTATATCTGTTTTATATTCATCACTAAAATGAAAATGCCCATACATGCTACAAAATTGCTGAAATATGTAACAGCTAAGTGTATTTCAAAGTTTCAAAGTAACATTCCACATATTTTTATGCAAAACACCAGCCATTAATAATCGAGTCTTGTTGTTTCAGACATAATCTTATTCATAGGCTCTCTGTATGTAGCAGACTTCTGCTAATGGGCTCCTCCAGCAAAAGGTGAAGAGTATGACATCAATTATATGGAGTCTGTAATAGAATTGGTTAGGAAAGCATAGTTATCCTTAAAAAAATATAGGTACGGAAAAAGGCAAAGGAGAGGAAGGATGCATTGTGCATAAAAATTTGCAAGGAAAAAAAATTGAGGCAGGGAAAATATTTTAACATTAATATAATGTTAAATCACAATACAGAAGAAATCCCAATTAAACTGATAAAACAGAAACCTGAATGTTTATCTTTCACAAGATATTTTATTTATTATATATGTTGAGCCTACCAGATCCTTTCTTCATAAAGTTTTGTAACTAACTAACTAGTTGGCATTTTTAGCTGAAAAAAAATCTTGGAGTCCTAATAATCTTTACAGCTCAGCATTCTGTCCTTGATACAATACATGATACAAAGATTTGAAAGACATGAATATTATCAGTTAAAAAATGTGAAACTAATTACCTCCATGGGCCTGAAACGGGTCTCACCTAAACTACCTGAACATTTTTCAAGCACAAGCGCCAAAGTAGTACTTTTCCAAAATGTCAATAACTCAACAACTTCCATAACTGTCTAGTTTTTCAAAGAACCTAGGTCCCTGTACCATCAGTTCAAAGTCCAGCTTGAACTTTTGCCTTTTGCACTTCATACAACAATTTTGTCCTCGGCAATAGATCCTTACTTCTAAGCAAGTTTCCCCCAAAAAACTAAGCAACTATAAATAGCATTTTATAGAGATTTATAGCCAGTCAAAGTCATATCTTTACAAATACAAAGTTCAACGAAATGTGGAAAAAAATGCGCAGGGGTTAAATCACTTGAACATATTCATCACATATTGTTAAATAGTCCCATGCAAAATAATTTTCCTTTTGTTTTTGGAATGTATGTTGTACACATGGCCTATATACTGATGGCAAATGTAACAGAAAGCAAAGATCATTTGTGAAATCCTTCTACTGCATCAAGGAAGTTCTGTCCCACAATTCAGATGCAACAAATCCATCAGTACTCTTTAAATGGTTTGAAAATACTTGTGTACCATGTATGAAAGAAGAAACTTCACAGCATCAAAATGTGCCAAAGATTTAACTCACTGAGATGGATTAGAAAGATAAGAGGGGGAATTTGATCAAGATGAAGCCTTTCTAAGTAACAAACATACTGTTTCCAGAAGTTCTGAGGTCTTATATATAGTTTGGAACCTTACTTTAAATTTTGGTCTAAATATATTCAGAGGCAGTTTAAATTAACTAATGTTAGTACAAAATTATCGAGCAGTTTCAAAAGATTCTGTCTCTTGGTATATCTCTCTGGAGTGTTTATAGTGAATTGTGTCTCTTCCCAGCCTCATGCAAGTAGTCAATTTTGCTTTCTATTCAGACCACAGCATTTTTGCTCAGAACTGGCCCTCTTTCATCTGTTCGAGTTCATTTTTATCCAACTGCAATTACTAGAATAGCACATAGTATTTTAGAAGAAGTATCAATTTGTAGTTCATACCAATTTCTTTCCCATCTATTGTAAAACCAAGACACTTTGAAAATGTTGTTTGCAGCCATTTTATGAGCAGCTTCAGCACTCAGATTTCTCATTTTCTACTTGCCATCTACAATTGCTGCACTCTTCATCTCCCAGTTTGTAACAACAGCTTGTACTACTACCTGAGTCCTTGGATTTTGAGTTTCTGAATTTCACCTTATGACTGTCACTTCATCTTGTAAAACTGAGTTCATTCTATTTTTTCATCTTTCTCTAATATTAGCATCTGAAGCTTTATACTATCCTAAACCATTGTGTAGCATAAGCCTAATGGCAGTATCATGCCTTTAGGTATTTTTCTACTACACATTCACAAATCAGGTTAGGTTGAAATACCTCTGGGATCATCAAGTCCAACCTATGACCGAACACCACAATTTCAACCATACCATGGCATTGAGTGCCACATCCTTAAACTCCTCCAGGAACAGTGACTCCAGCACCTCCTTGGGCATCAGTCTATTCCAATATTTAATCACCTTTTCTATGAAGAAATTTCTCCTAAAGTCCAACCTGACACTCTCCTGGCAAAGGTTAAGACTGTATCCTCTTGCTCCAGCTTGGTAGCTCAAAAACTTGCAATTGAGTAAAAAATCCCAAAACTGCCAATAGCACACGTGATAGCAAAGAAACCCAAATTTGCTTGTGAGAGAAGAATGAGGTCTGTATAACCTAAAGGAAATCAGTTTTGTGTAGGTGACATGTTATGATCTACACTGCAAATATCTACACAGAAGAGATCCCAGAAACATCCCATACATCCTAATACATAAAAGATTTTCATATTCGTAAATTATTATCAACTACTATGTTCAAAAAATCAAGCAAATCTAAAAGCAGCAAGCTTGACTATCACCAAAACTGGACTTCGAACAGAATCTTTTAGAATGGTAAAATTAAGACTGTTTTCTTTCTTTGCTAAACAGTCTTGAAAACTGTGACTGGCTACAAAAATTGGACACCTTAGTTCAGTTTTCTCTGAGTCTCTAATTTAAACCAGTTATCCTGGTTGTCTCTAATAAACAAAATTAGAAAAAGAAATTTTCTTCTTAAAGGAAGAAATTTAATAAATTTGGCTATCAAACAAAGAAAGTGAATGTTAGGGAAGACAGGGAGGCACTGATGAATCTTTAGTTTCCAAATTCCAGGTGAGGATTTTTAAAGACTCACAGAATGGCTTGGGTTGGAAGGGACCTTAAAGATTGTCCAGTTCCATCCCCTTCTGCCACATATTTGAGATTTCTAATGGAAAAAAAGCACGTGGGTGCTCTGTATTGAAGGGCAATAAATGAGGCCGTCCCTGGATTGAAGTATGAGAGAGGTAGTTGTTATGCCAACGTACCAATGAATAACAGCTGACAAAATGTGCCAAACTACAGAACGGTCTGATGTTTGAAGGAATGCATTCTAATAAATTAAAAAAAGTTTATAAAAATTCTGCCTTTAAAAGTTTTTAATACTGATTAAACCGAGGAATCAGGTGACTGACACCTACCTAGCATTTCAAAAAATCAGCTGATCTTAATAGGTTTTCAAGAAGCATTGAATAAAAGGGACAGCCCAAATATTTTTATAGTATTCGAATAGCTTTTTAGTGGTAGATTGTTTGTATAAACACAGTTTAAAACATTAAAAAACTATTTTCCAGTATTTTTTAATCCCTATGATGGCTTTACATCTCAGAAATTATTGATATTGAAGTCCTTTTTCTTTGTGCTATTGTGCTGTAAGGCCTTGAAACAAACTGAAATAACTGAGGAGCTTTGACTTGCCTCGTCCTTCACTTTGCTGAGCTCAAGGTTTTATTTTCTGATTACAGATTTTTATTAATTTTCCAGTGAAGAAAAGGGAGAAAATCTTTCTGAAGTATTTCAGGAGAACTGGGGGGAGGATGGGTGAAGAGGCCCAGGGAATTGTTTCAAAGCATAAAAACACTCAGTTTAACAACTTGCACATTCATAGAGTTTTAGGCCCCTCATTTCTCTGCAGGAGGTACCAGACAGATGAATTTTGAGGAAAAAAGGGAAGATTGAACAGGAATCCGATACAGAACAGGAGGAATGGCATTTGCAACAACTCTATAGTCAAATACAGTGCAATATTGAAGCTACCCAAAACAAAATGCAAAATGTTATAAGGTAAAATAACATTATGGTGAGGTGTTGCTGCAGTTTGGGGTGGGTTTTTTTTATTATTTTTATTATTATTATTATTATTTTGTGGGGGTTTTGTTTGGTTTTGTTTTTGTTTTGTTTTGTTTTCTTTTAATGGAAAAATAATTTTCAGTTAATGGTTTTCATGGAAAATTTTGCTTTGTGGAAAGTGTGCCTGTTATTAAAAATATCTGCCTCCCTCTCAAGCAGCACAAGTGCTCAGTTCTGGAGATGGCATGAGCTCTATGGACAGGGACAGAACTGAATGATGATCACACATTTGCAACTTCTAGTTAAACATTAAACACAATAAAAATAATATTCTGGTTTACAACTGGTACTAACGTCTACTACATTTACATCTGGCATTCAGCTGAGTGTTGACTTTTCACTCAAATTACGTAGAGGAAGTTTCATCTGACCAAAAATCCACAGACAATAATTATTTTTAAGCATCATATCTATATTTCATTTGTTGAAATTTCTTTCTGCACAGAAGGATAACTGCAAGTGCAATGAATGACTATGGAAAAATTATAAAGCAGAACAGTTTTTCTCCATATGAAAAAGTAATATCACTTTTTAAAAACAATCTTTCATCAAAATACACTTTTTAAGAATAAAGGGATAAGATTTGCAAGATACTGTACAAAGATCCCAGAATGAAATTATTTCCATTTAAAGATACTATATTGAAACAAAACATTGTGCACTTTAAGAGCAGCTACTTTGCTAAAACACTTTATTAGCTGTTTCAATTAAACTCTATTCTATTATGCAGTGCTATTAAAATGGTAAATTCAAATTATATTATTCCCCCCCAAAAGAATGTATCTTTTCATATGACATGTATCTCCCTCTGTACAGTATCATTCTCTCTCTCATATAAAATAGTGAATTAATTTGCTTTTTCACTCAGCCATTTGAAAAATTAGATACTAGGTTGTTTACAACCTTTTAAAATTATCTCAGCCCAGTATTCAATAGTGCCAATTCCCTAGCTGAGTGCGCAGTTGAATGTCCAAATATCACATGCTATTGCTTTAGCTTGTTAAATGAATAATCTAATCTGTATAAGTAAAAATAATGAATAGGAAAAAAATCTCTGAGGCTTCTCCCAGGAAGAATATGAGTAATATTAGACAATCATAGGCATCAGGTTATATTTTTCTCCTTTTGCAGGAACTTCCAAGCTAACATCATAAGGGGGTTCTAGATTAAAATAGTAATAAAAGACCATAAGTTGCAGATTAATGGGAGAGGAATGGGAATTGTATAGCTTATATTTATTAATGGCTATTTTAAAAATTTTCAATTTTCTCATCACATTTATTCTGAGAACTTGGTATTTTTCTCTTTTTTAACTCCTTAACATGTCATCAGCTACAGGCATTACTCCTAACACATAGTGGTGTAAATGAGGTAAAACTAGTATTCCTGTTCAAAAAAGATGAGCAACCCATATTTCCAGCCCTGCCAGTGTTTGACTGTGGGAATCTGGGCAGGACATGTAGGCACTGCAGGATATTGTTAGACCCTTCCTCTCTGTCTGATACTGCAAACTACGCTATTTGATGAGCCTGTCATCTGGATGATATAAGGTCTCCAAAGTTATTATCTGTTCTCTGCAGTCATTGTCAGCCTGACAGTCCAAACCAGCTGTTCGTGTGCCTTGACTTGCAGTTAAAGAACCACACAGTGATAGACTGGGTCTGCTGCTCTCTATTAGCTGTGCTGATGACTCTAGCCTGGAGCTCAGCTACCAGCAGCCAGAATAAAGTGGAGAAAATAATCACTGATCGTCTCTCTTTCACCATAAGGGAATCCTGCCTCACTAACCAGGATTCCTTATTACTGCAAGGACCTCACGTTATGTAAACACAAGGACCTTGGGTTAGGATCTGAATGGTTTTTAGGTTGCTGGGGAACAGAAAGGAAAGAAAGGCCAAGAACACCTTCCCAAGCTAGTGAGATTTCTGGATAAATATTCCTAAAGTGTTTAAGCTCAATGTCTGTTCAATTTCACCCGCCATTTAAATGCATGATCTTCAGTAGCTACTAATATGCATTTCCTATTTGGAGTGCTCCTTCTCTTCTACAGAATAGTTTTTTCACCTGTACTGGAGTGGACTTGTTCATTCTGTCCTAATATTAAAAATAATCTGTTTAGGCTACTGCTTTACATGTGCTAGGGTGCTTCAGCCAGTTTTCAGGCATTTGGCCATAGGGGCTCTTGGTCTCCAGTGGAAATTCAATGAGGAATCAGGAAATGCTCCTGTGCCCCCTGTGCAAGAGTTACTCTAAGTCTGGTGTTGTATAGTTGATCCTTTTATATTCCTTTTCATCCTTTCTTTGACTGGTATTGTTAGGACAAGAAAGGAAGGTTTTGCATTTTGAAATATCTCCACACTTCAAATGGGGACAAGACTCCAATTCCTCTCCTTCTCTTGCATGACTCCCCAACCACACTTAAAAAACAAGTTATTTCCATTTCAGGAACAACTCTTGTTTATGTGTGGTCCTCTGGGATACAGTGGCTATTTCATGAGCCAGCTGAATTTTTTACCTGACTACCAAGGCACCAAAGGACACTCTCTAACCAAATACTTGGTCAGACCTGAAGTTAGCACTAACTTTAACTCACAGGATGATTACCTGTGATGGTAACTGAAAAATGAGTAAGCCCATACAGCCTTTAAATGACAGAGATCTGGCTGTGTTCAGAGAAGTCACCAAGCAGTCCACATGCCAGTCAAAGATTTGATTATCTTATCTTGATAGTGGCAAAGTAATAAGCTCACCTGTCCATCCCACAGTCACTGAAAGCTGAATTTATTACGGCTCAAGAGATATTTCTACTATCTGCTTTCTTTACTGCTACTTTACTTAACATACAAATATTTGCACATAATGGAAGAACAGTTTATAATCAAACACAGATCAAAATAAAATTTAAGTATGCCTACTGAATGGTATGGTAATGGTAACTTAATTTTTATAGTTCTTTATCATGAGATGGAACTGAAGTGATTTGTTTAGCCTAAAAGCTATCATCTGTTTACCATCCATTTTTCACTAATTACCCCCCAAAGAGTACTGTTGCTTACAAGAATGCTTTAAACTGTCATTTTACTTACAAGCAGTAATTAAACATTTCCTTTCAATTGCCACAAAATACACAATCTCTTATTATTGTTCCTCTCAATTAGTGTAATTGAGAAATTAATTAAGTTATGGGGAGATTTCTGAATAGGATTTGTTTTCTTAGACTGCTCTTTATCTTTCACAAATTTGCTTTTTACTGCTTTAAAAAGGGGAGTGAAGCAGCAATGAAAACCAGGATCAGTTCCTCTCTTCACAGAGGCAATGACAGGACTCTGATTTAATGAAACAATTGGAGCCCCAAGGCATGAGACGGAAAACATCTCTTCTCCATGCTACTCCTCGTGAAACTGTATCAAGTCTAAGGAGAGACGATTTTCTTTCTTAATGAGAAAGATACTGTAAAGATGACAACTTATGTAAAAATATCAGATATGCTACAATGGCCTCCTTAGAGTTGCCAGTTTTGAAGTAAAATTTAATACCTATCCTGTCACCTTGTATAATTTTTCATATGTTTTAAACAGCTTGAATTTCTTTTTTTTCCCCCTTCCCCTCTTTTCAATTTACTGTGTCAGTAAGAAAGAATATACATTAAAATAAGTGCCTAGAGGGGAGGATCAAGAGACAAAAGCAGTTGTTCCCCAGACAAGCAGTCTAGTGAGGCAAAAGAGATCAGCTCATCTCTGCTGGGTCACTTCTTCAGTTCAGATCTGGGCACAGCAGCAGTTTGTGAAGCTCCAGAATCCACGAAGTTTGTGCAGTCCCAGAATCCACATGTGTGTTAAATCTGCTTATCAGAAGCACCAGTTTCCTCTGGCAAGGGCTTCACCTCAACCCGTTGATTCTACCTCAAAGAAACACTGCATAATGCTAAATTCTGTGTGTACCACAATGCTTTTAGTTAAATTGGTGTGCTTAGTTGTGAGCATCTCACCCACAGGAAATCTACTTATTTCAAGAAACAAACTGAAGTAGCAATTTAGAAAAGTAATATAGAAAAATGTATAATTAGGTTGAAATTATATAACTTTGCATCTATTGTTAATTGCAATGAGAAGAAGAAGAAACAAAGTTTTATTAACAGTGTAATTGTTACGTCTCCTTGGTGTTGTGCCAACAGCTATGCCACTAGCAGCACCAGCACATACAAGACAGGAACACTGGCACAATACAGCTGCTGATCCTGGTAATTTTATCTCTGATAAAACCTAATTATGGCTTCTCAGTTCCTTTTGTATTAATTAGTGAAAAATGTCAATTCATCAAAAAGAACTTGCTTTTTTTAATGCACCCATTTTCACTTTTTTCAGTTCCATGTGAAGATACTTGCATGGCAGTAAGTTTATCATGCATGGGAAGGTCTGTTCAAAGATAAAGGGAGAAACAGATTCTTCAACAAGTAAAGTTGCTCAGTTAAACGATGTATTGCTTTTCTTAACCTCTGCTCAGAGACTCAAATCTGGCCCTCCCTCATTTCACAGCAGTGTCTTAATGATTAGGAAGTGGGTCCTCTAGGCTGGGCAGAGCATCTCCCGATGCCTTTTCTACTTGTCTATTGCATCTGTATCACGATAAAGACAGAAAGTTCTCTTGTTTCTCATAAGGATAAAAACAGTGATGTAAATGATTACAATTCACCTTGCTTTTCCAAGAATACATAATCACTTACACAGAATTAAGGGGTGGTAAACACAAGGAGTGACCCCATGCAGATGCTAGTTGTGGGGAAGAAAAGCCTACACAGGGCCATTGGCTGCAATTTATCCATGTCCCTGCAGGTATTTCACATGTAAACACCTGGGGCAATGTCAGACAAATGCAGTACTAAGATTTTTAAGACCCATAGGAGCTTAAAGGAGACCAGACAACCTCTGGTCTGAACAGGTAACCTCATTCATAATATTATTACTTTATGATCTATTGTTTAATATCTGCACTCTGAAACCTTGCATATTTTATTTGAGCATACAGCTAGATACTGTAGTATAACACAAAGAGCCCTTCCACTTATAAATGAGACTTGAAGACTATAATTTATTTTTTAGATAATATCAGACTCTTTGTCAAACTGTTCAGGTCTCCAGCTTCATCTAAAAGATGGAGTTTAACACACAGTATCACACAACATTCATGCATTCTTCACCAATAACTGCAAGAGTCTTAACAAACTGCTCTTCATCTTCATGTTCACAGCTGTTTTGTTTCATTCTTTCTCCTAAACTATCTGTAATCTTCTTTTTCTTACCTTACTTTTTTATTCTCTTGAAGTATACACATTTCACAGACATCCTTAGAGAAATAAACTTATGGCATCTGAAGGCTTCGCTGATAAACAACAGTCATGGCAGGAAAGTAATACTCCAGTCAACCTTTTATACTCTCCTGAAGAGCAGCATTATAGACTTGATGGTTCCAGAGGAACGACTGAGCAACAGGATATATTCCCTTATATTCCAGAATTATGGAAGTTATTCATTAGGTAGAGGAAAAAACCCCTTCAATTTTTAATGACTTAAAGAGAATTTTTAATTAGAATAAAAATGAGGTATATATGAAAACTACAAGCTCTATCGGGGATGGAAAAGCCAATGAAACATTTTGCAAAGAACAAATTTTAAGGCAATTTATAGCTTTCTTCAAAGAAACAAACTAATGATTCCTGTAACAGTTCTGAAGACATGATTCAATGCATTGAACATTCAATCATCCAAATGCATCAAATCTTACATAAACAGTAGGTCTTATTTTTTATTCTCCAAAACAATACAAGAAGTTCTTAGTAATAGTGGATTTCTTCCCACATCTCTATGGAGATTTATCTCTCAAAATACTGTTGTTACTGTATTTCTGTGCTGCACATTTCTGCACAAAACATTAGGGAAAGTATTTTATTCAGTATAGCTGGGTTCATTCAAAAGTGAAGTCACAGAATATTAAAGAATGGAGCTTCTGTGAGATAATATCTTTATTTTCTTTTGCCCCTTCTTTCGAACAAGAAGGAGAAATAAAGAGAGCTTTGAAGAAGTGGGCAAAACACCTCCAAGATGCTATGGAAAAACCATGAAAGGATTAAAAGGTTAATAAGGGGGTTCTGAAAAAATTCTACAAACAATTTCAAAGACCTCATTGTTTCTTTCACTTAAAGGAATATGGTTTATAAAGTAAATATTTATTTCTTCCCATCTTAAGTGTTTTAGGACCACTCTGCTCAGCATCTGAAATTTTAGCAAAATTTACCTTAGTTTTAGAGTCAGATAAAGGATCCTTTATTTCCACAGCAGGAGAAGCAATTTGCACTCTAGTACCACTGGCTGTGAGTATGAGAGTCTGCCATGAATACTGTTTTTCAGGTCCAATTGGCAATTCACTTCTAACCTGAACTAGTCCCCTAAACATCATTACCAGCCCTGACAATGGTGTTTCGTGGAAAGGCTGAAGCTGAGGAGGCACCTGCATAGCCCTGACAAGGAGGGCTCTTCCTGGCAGGCAATGCAAGACACTTGGTTTTGTTTTAAAAAGAATATTGTTTTTGAAAGGTGCCTTTTTTTCCCCTTCAATTTTTAGAGCATGCAATGAATAAATAAAAGATCACCAGGTCCCTTTTAATTCTTCCAGAGATATTTGGCCTAGACCACAAGGGAAACCTTGCAAAGAGAACAGCAGTGCACCCCCAGTAGAGAAAGCAACACCTGGGCTATGTGAAAAACACAAGTAACAAGGTAGTGAGGCAAGAAAAGCCTTTTAACTTGTATTTTGTTTTTAAACTGAATCTGAAAAAGACCTGAAAAAAATCATGTCTTCCCAATAAATCAATATATTTTGAAGCTGTAAGGACTGTGAAAAATTCTGAGTAGTCAAAATCAAATATAGCACAAGGCCTCTGCAATGTTAATTCCTGAGAACTACAGAAACAGAATGTTGCTTCCACTAAAACTTCAGTGCTAGGTAAGAACCTCACTAGAAATAGTATTTATCTAACAATTAGGTGGTAACCAAATGATTTTAAACGCTAAAGCAGCAACCACTTCAAGTATAAGCTGGCACTTCTGTTTTTCACAGCAGAAGCTCATGGCTAAAACAGAAGCTCTCTCTGCCACCTAGGAAGAGTATGTTAGAAATAGCATATACTGTAAGTTATAATGTTAAAATTTGTTTTGAGTAATCTTCTGCCTTTAGCCCTGGTGTGTTGCAGAAATCCAGGCTAACACACTGAGGAATTGCCTTCAGCTGCTGCAGACAGAGACAGCTCATTTTCTCAGCCTGCCTGATTGATCCCTCCTCTGCTCAGAACTGCAAATTTAAAAGCCACATGCAATGGGGCTTACACCTAATATTAATGGATGTGCCACAGCACAGTGCTTTCATTATTCACATTTTTCCCCTTTTTTTTCTCCTTTTTCACATTATTCTTTGTAATTACATCACTGCACCCTCCCCAGAAATCTCTAACTTTCTTGACGTTAAATGATACTGAATTGTTTGGAAAATGAAAGTTTTCTTTTCCTGCCATGGCAAGAATGGTGCAAGGTTTAAATCAGTGCCCTGTCTTCTCTAAACCACACATAATAGACTGTTTTTGTGGAGGGTTTTGAGGAAGAAGACAAATGGTCTTTTGCCAGATGCAGAGACTGCCTTAGAAAGAGACTTGGGGATTGGGGGGAGTAGGAGTAGTGGTAGACTGAGAACCTATGAAAGAATATAAAGCTGAGGTAAAAACAAGGAAGAATTAAGGTTTATGTCTGTCCCAAATATTTCTGGTTTTGGCAATATTTTACAAGATTATACTGTTCTCAACTATCTTACATAAATCATAAACATTTGCAGAGCAAGAGCCTTTTTCTTAAATATCTGGCAAACAAATCTAAACCACAATCTTTCAGCAATAAAAAAGGTATCTTTTCATTTACCGAGTTATATATACTGTTGCATTTTATTATGCTATTGCTTTTCATTCAGAGTTACTCTTACTTTTACAGCTTTGTTTTGAAATCAATGGACCAATATAGTTCATTAGAATTTTAAATCTCTTTTTTCCCTTTTTATTTCCAGTCCATTTACTTCCTTTCAGACTTTTTTCCTAGCAACACTGCTTGAAGAGTAAATACTGTTACTTGCCTTACAGCTGCACCTGATGGAGCAGGTATTATCAGATGCTATCTTGTCTCTGCCCTTACAACCCAAAACTTCCCAGCTGGCTGAAGTGGGTAATGTGATACAGTAATCCAGGTCATCATGCCATTGATCATCCTCACTTCAGTTCCCTTCTATTATTTTACTTGCACTGTCCACGCATAGAAGCTGCTGTTCAAAGTGAGGGGATATGCAGGTGGAAATAGAAGGCTCATCTCTATCTCTTTGCCAAAAATCTAGAGTGTGTGTCAAATGACTTCCTAATTTCTTTCAGATAATGTCATGAACTGCCCAATGAGAGGTTCTTGCTTAACCAACAACAAATCCCTCAATACAAGCTCCTCTGTCAATCATAGGTCTTCCCTTAAACAAGCCAACATCCTCTACCCCCTAGTGCAGTCCCTGTTGTTTTCTTCATCTTCACTTCCTCACATATTCTTTGGCTCCTGCCATTTCAAACTAGTTGTTCCTTTCAGGCATACAATCAGAAAAAGCCAGAGATGCCTTTCCACTACCTCGGTTACACTGCCCAGTCATCTTCTGGGGCTCTCTGCCTCAATTTTCCTTTGAGTCAGCCTTTTGGGTTGCCTCTGGTGTCAGTGGTACTCCTGGCTGACGTGGGGCCATATCCATCTTCTGATGCTGCCTGATGATGCCCAAATATGGGCTGAAAAACATTTAATGCTGTGCAGGAATAAAGCAGCAATACAGACAGATGAACTCCTCAGCCAGGGGATCACTCCTCTCACTTACATTCCCTAAAAAATCAGGGGAAACAAAGGCCTATGCCTAAAACAATGTTGAAAAATTAAAAAGGATTGGGAGATATCCTACATAGGGGAATTAACTCCATAAATTCTAGTTACCAGCTCGTTCATATGCCTAATAAGAAACACCCAAAAACTTCATTCCTCATGAAAAAAAAAGCTCAGTGTTTTCCTCAAAACTTTATAGAACTATACATACACATCAAATTCTGAAGTGAAGCTTTGCCTGAAGCAGGTATCCAGTGCTGCCCATATTAAACAACATCTAACAAATTTTTTTTCTAGAAGGAGATTGTATAGATACTTATCTGAAAATTACATGTTCTTAACCCCATCCTGTGAAAACCTAGCTGTGTGAATTTTTATTTTAAAAGTCCTTTTATTATGCTTAAGTAATTAGTGTTTAGAAAAATGTTTTCTAGAAGATTTTTTTTTCTTTTTTTTTTTTTTCCTTTGGTAGCAGAAGATGTAAAAGGTAGATCTAGAGTATTTTATGAAAACAAATGGAGATAAAAGCATTCTACTTCTATATTTATTACTGCTTTCCTTTCTAATAAAGGTTTCTTGAATTAGTGTTAACAATACTTTTTCAAGGTTAGTAACCACTTGAATCAAACTGTTAATTTAGCATACAAAACAATACAAAAGGCTTTTTAAAACATTCATTTGTAGAGAAAATGTTTCGGTCATTCCACTATCATCTGTACTCCAAAGCATTTAAAATATTGTATGACTTATTTATACAAATTATTATGTTCTCAAAGTAATCATGCATTAATTACTTGAATATTGAGAAACAGAGTGAGGTTGGGAAAGAACTACGATTTACAAGTCAAAATAAAAAAATCAATCCTTCTTTCTTCCCTTCTTCCCTAACAAGGTAAAGAAAAAAAATCCTACTCTTTCACAGAAAGGGTTATTTTCTCACTCCTAATATTATATTGGATGATACTGACTGCTATTTCCTTGTACCCATCTACAGGACATAAGCACAGTAATTCTAGTGCAACTTGGATAATTGCTACCTGCTATGATAATTGCTACCTGGTGTGAGTTTTCTCTTGCTAAATTTGTAACTTGTGTTGTATTTGAATAGAAAGTTTAAAGTCCAAAACTTAGTTCCTTGGTTTTTATTTCTCTCTCTCTTTTTGTTATCTATTTAATGTGGGAACCTATGGTAATTATTGTGGAAAGAAAGAAGATTGTGTGTAAAATCTGAGTCTGGAATAACTTCATGCCTTCACAGCTAATTTTATATAGTCATCATGAACATTGCTCATTGCAATTGTAATGAGCTTGGTCTGCAGTTTCATACGGAAAACTGCTAGAAACCTAATCCATAATGCAAGACAGCAGAACACTTTATAGGTAAATTACCCACAACACAGCAATAAATCAAAGACAGTCCCATCTGTCATTTTAGAAGCAGTGGGAGTCTATTACAGTTTGGCACAGGTATGATGCAGCCGGGTGCAGAGCACTTGGCTTGCACAGTCCCTGCTGCTGGGAGGGACCAATCACCTTCTCAGAGATGAAAGGCAAAAATCACCAGCCCGATTACAGCAAGTCTGGCTTCTAATGAATAGCTGAAACACAATTATGAAGTATCAGGACAAAAGAGGAGAGCAGTCTAGTGAGAATGTGATGACTAATTTACATTTCTCTCCAAAGTCTTGCCCTCAAACTAAACATAATATTCAGTTCAGCTTGTAGAGAAAAGAAAAGTTTATTTTTTTAATGTTGCATCATTAAAGGCAAGTAACTTCTGATTGTTGATTGGGAGAGGGAAAATATTTTCTTTTCCTTACTTTTTGCAATGCTATAATTTTTTCCCATTTCAAAAACTGTGAAGATGAATGTCAATATCACAAGTATGTGCAGCAAAAATCCAAGTAATCATTATAAACAAAAAACTGATAAAGATGAGAAAGAGAAAGCAAATGATGGGAGTGAAGGCCTGATCACGACACAACAAATATTTTCATGCTCAGTAAATAAGCTTCTTCCTGCACAGCCCACACTGGTTCTCATGGCTGAGAATTTACATATTCATTTATATGTCAGTGGGTTGATTTCATGATGGCCTTAATTATGCATCAAGTTAAAAGACACATACAAATAAAAGAATTAATGTACCTACAAGTTCTATTATGTGCTTGTTCTATCAAATAACAGGGTGAAATGAAGTATCTGAAAAGATTTTTCTGGGATGCAGCTGCTTTTTTCCTTTCTGAATGTTCTGCTATTGAGCTGTACAAAGTATCTTTAAATAGCTTGCTTTGTTCTAGTAAATCTCATTGCTTTCTGCAAGGACCAGTAAGACTCACAGAAGCCAGGAATTTATCCATTTATCCATCTATCCATTTAGCAATTTGTGACCTGATGTAAGCAAAAACAGCATAAAATGATTCAGAAATAATCCTAAAGGCAACACTTACAAACCCCTTTCCAACTATAAGGCACCCTGGACTTCCAAATAAAATCACAAATCCGCCAATTATGACTACCAGAAACAATCCACAAATACTACGGTAGGGTATGCTATGACTCTCAGTCATGACTACATATTTAGGGAATAGGGAATTTTCTTGTTCACAATACTGCAAAGACTATATGGCTTTTGATAAAATCAGTGCTTAGTCCTGAGGTCCTGACATTGTACAGAACTGTTAGCAGCTCTTGTATTTGATCATTCACAAAACACTTCAAAAATTCTTTACTATTTAAATACTGCACTGTAGCAAAGCTGAGTAGGATATACATCTGTGTAAGCTGAATGTTCTAAAACCCTGCAAAATTAGAGGCCGAAAAAAGGTTTTGCTTTATTTTCCTGTTTCGTTTTTTGGTTGAGTTTTTTCCCAAGTAGGTATAAGTTCAATATAGATTAAACCACCACCCACTTTCCAAAATAAATAATTCCTTTGGAGTGGCAAGTATTCTGTAGCAGTGCTGCATAGAATATACCAGATTTATCTTCCTAGTGGCTAACCTTCTTCAGTAGTGACATGACACGACTTACTGCTAAAATTATGCTTTATAAATGAAAACAGGCTATTTTTAAGTAAAGAATCACAGAATATTTTTGTGTCACAGTATTGTCGACTTTCTAAAAACTACTATCAGCACCAGAAAAGCATGACTCCCATTTTTAAAAACCATGTGTAAACCATGAAAAGCTACCAAACTTAGAAATCAGTACTTAATGAGCACTTTGCAGCTCAGATCAGACCAGATCCAGGAATAACATTCTGTAACTGCAGTATTGGAAGGTCAGCTCTGTATCTAAAATTCAGGTTCTGCAATTTGCTGTTTAAATATCTGTTCAATTTAAGACAAAAAAAAATCCATAAAACTAAAATTTAAAAGAGTTTTATGAATGGCATATAACATGTAGGCAATGAAAACCTCTTTATCAGTTTCACTCTGTTTCATCTGACTTGAGTCCAGCATGGATATTTGTATTTAATTATATATATATACCACAAGCTGGCGTGAGCCTAGTTAAATAGTGATGTGGTCTTGAGTTTGCCATAGCTCTTCCTTTGATATGAATTTCCATCATGACCAGACTTCAGCCATTTCCCAGACTTCAGTGGATATACACAAATCCCTGATACTTACAGATGACATAGTTACAAATACCTAAAATTTTCCAGTAATATTTCCTAAGAACTGAAGTAGTTCTAATGAATATGCCAAGAACTTGGTATCTGCCTTGTTCCACTTTCAGTTTAACTACCAATTGCTTGAAACTCAAGAAAACATGGAAGTGCTGTCTCTCATTCCTCTTTAAGAAAACACAGAGGCATCACTGGCTGAATGAGTTCTGATTCCCAAGTTCTGATTTACTCTATGGCAGAGCCCCTCCACTGCACCCTAAAACAACTGCTCAGAGAAGGACTGTGTGGGCTACTTAGATATCCAAACTGGAGCTATGAGAACCAGCCTTGAAAAGCTGGAGCAAGGCCTCCTGCTGCAAAATCTAAAGCTGCCCTAATTCTGTTACTCCTTTTTAAACGTTTCTTCTGATGCTTAAGAAATGAAAAAATGGGCAATCTGAGTGATTCGGATTGAGTCAAATCCCAACGCTATCTAAATAAAAATCCACAATATCACATAATTGTGTAGTTGTTGCTCATTACTTACTGTTTGCTTTTAAATTAACTTTATATACAGTTACTGCTTTTCTCTGTAAAAAGTGTATTTAAATTATTGTATTCTTTTAAACTGGACTGATTTAAATGAAGACATGCTAAAAGATAATAAATTAAGAGATAAAATAAAAGCAAATATGGGGTTAGATATCCTTTGGGACACTGGAGATAGTTGTAATTTTTTACCATTTCCTGTATGTATATAATTGAAATAAATATTTTGATGTCTCTCATATTATTTGCAATTGGCAAAACTGGGCTGATTCTTTTTTCTTTTTTTGACACCTTGTGTTGTTTGAGTTCTATTAGAGAATAAACAAAATATACAAAATGATAGCATAAGGAAAATGGATCACTAAAATAAAATTAAATAACCTCCTCAGCTAATACCGGGTATTTTATCAAACCAATTTAAGAATCTTATGGCTATAAGACAATCTGTATGCTACTAAAAATCTTGCCTCTATTAGCTTGTTGTTCCTGGACATTTTATGCCTATGACAGAATGTAACAAAGAAAATATTAACCTATCTTCAATCATGAAAATTCTTTGTCATTCACAGCATTAAGTGAACATCTTCCTACTCGGAGCTGCCAACATCTAAAGGAAGAAATACTTAACTAATGATCTTCACCTCCTTGTCAAGTGACTGCTCATTCTGCCTTCCTTGTTTCACACTAGATTGTTAACAAGCTCAGCATATGCATTTCTGGTTCTTTCAAATAAAAGTTGTCTTTGCAAAGGCAAAAATCTTTGAAATGTGCTGACTTCCTAGACACTAGAAAATGTCAAAGGTGCTGTCACTTAGAATATTGCTTTTAGTTATTACTGCACTCCTCTTTGACTTACACCAAAGTCAGGAAGGAGAGTACTAAGATGACATTGATTTGTTGATTTAATCAGTCCTTTTCTAAGGTAGAATGGTCCATCAAACCTTATTACTGTAAAGAGTATATGGATTCACTATACCTGACTTGGACATCTCTCTCCTTTGTCAGGTATAAGCTCTTCACTAATTGATACCAGGATGTGATATATGTATTAAATCTGAGAGGTAGATTTTTTTCTTTGAGAACGGCTCCACTACTTCAGCAGAAAAAGCCGGGACTTCATCAGAGTGACCAGAACGTATCAATGCATTCTTTTTTTGTAACCCCTTCCCACTGTACAAGTTGTACATATTTGATAGCTTATAATCACTCCTAGTTTTCTCTGATCATTTTGGTTTTGGCCCATAAGAGTAAACCTGTGGAGCAATATTTGCTCCCTTACCATATTTTGATTTCTCTCAGCATGCAATGCTTGGCACAGGTCAAATTCCTAGATGGTATTTGACATTTGGGTTAATGAAGTATCATTCTGATCTTCCTGTGTGTAGTTCTTCCATTTTCAACTATGTTTGTTCTAGTTTTTCATACCTTGAGTTTTGGAAGGATCCAAATGTGGGAGCAAATATTTTATTTCTGGCTGCTTTCACCATGAGGACCAGAACTTTCCTTTAATTAACTGCATTCCACAGATACATTTATGATGTTATTCAGAGAAGAATCAAAAACAACCTCTTTCTTACCTGCACTGTCATTCTGTGTTGCCTAGCAATTCATGTTGATTTCATTGTTTTATATATTTCTTACAAGGAAATAATGGTGCCAATAAATACACAACCCTAGATATAGATGTCTAAAAAAAGTTGATTCTAGCCCTTAAGCCTTAAAAATCAAAAAAGCCTCACTCTTCTGATTTTTTAATTTTGGAAGAAAAGAAAGCAATGCACTATGCAAAAATGGATAATGGAGCATATTAAAACTCTGGAATCTGTAGCTGGAATTTCATCTACCTTTTTCTTAAGTGTCAGATACGTGAAATATAAACAATTTTTATGTACCAATATTTTAGGAAATATGATGACAAAATGGGTACCACAAAATGGTCTTCGAAATGCCCATTTATCTTAGTTCACAGAGAAAAGAAAAATACAGTATACTCTTTAAGAATTTCTAGTAATGACTTATAATTCTTATGCTATAATTCAAGATATGTTTTAGAGTATGATTAAACTGTGATAGAGAAACGTAAGAATGTACAGGTAAGAATGTACAGACAAGTCCATATAGTTGTTATAGCTGACAATATACATCCGGGTCCAGGATCTCAGGAAATTTTTTTTTCGAGACATCCTTTACCCCTAGGCCTTAATAACCAGCGTAAGAATAGCTTTCAGAAAATAAGAAACATTTTTTCTAAAGCATAGAAATATGCAATTTCTGGCTCATTTCTTAAATTTCTGATTGTCAATGCCATGCTATTCTTTACTCCTGAAGTCAGAAAACAAGAAGTAAAAACAAAAGGAAAAATGAATGTGTTGAGAATTGCAGGAGCTGAAAAATGCCAGATATGTCTATGCTAATGTTTAATAAAGTGCATAAAATCAGAGAAAAAACAATTAAACAAAAAGTTTTGTTTGTGTGTGCATAAAAACAGAGAACAAATGAATAAACAAAAAAGTTTTGTTTGCTGTTTTGCGAAAAGATGAGAAATGCAATACTGTTTGCTTGCTGCCGGGCTTTAATTTAAAAAACAAGTGCAAATGAGACTGGGTTTACTTAGCACAGTTTAAAATATATGGATATCTTTATACATGTACTATGTTTCTGATGCTTAGAATATCGTGATATACTGCTGCAGCCAGCAAGGTCTGAGAACAATGATTACGATGAGATTTCAGGTGAATAGTTTCTTCTGATTTCTTAATGTGTGTATATACGTCGACCCTAACCTCTAATGAAATCGCAGTCATACTTCTTGCCCATGGTTATGATATTCCTCTTCCACAGATTCCTAGAAATGTCCCATTTGGATAAAATTACTTTCGTTTCTGTTCACAGAACAGAACCAATGAGCCAGTTGAGTTAGGTAACCTAACTGGATTAGCCCTTTCACATTATACTGAGATGAATAAAGGGGTTTCACATGGTCACTGACAGAACTCATTTGGTTTTAATGATTATCTCTACTCTCTTTCTAAACTTCTTATTCTAACTCATATTTTATGACACTACAGTGTGTGAAATTTCTTGCCTGCAAACTTGTTTTGAACAGCTGTTTTGTCAGCCACAAGCTAATTTTTTTGTCACTGAACTTACACCTCATCCCGTACCTCTTCCTGTCTGTTTTTTTTTTTCCCTCTCTCTTTCTTGCCCAGCAAATTCAGGTCATTCCACTTCATCCTCAGCAGATGCCAGGGTCACCCTCTCAGCTATTTAGTCTCTGCCAAGTTTCTTCCTCAGGTTCGTGTTGCATCATACACCGATTTCTGCCCAGTTTGCCTTTCTGGACCTTTATGGACACATCCAAATAGTATTGCTCCAGGCTGTGTTTCTTATTTGCTGATGTGAACTTTGATTTCACTACTTTGCTCAGCTGACCTCTCCCCTGGTATGGCTCCGCCAGTTCCCCATTTCCTATAATTACTGAATTTTGTCGTCTTTTAGGCACCTTGGTAATTCAGCACATTCTTTTTGTCCCTTCCTGAAGTTCATTCTGATCCTTCCTTTCTTCTGCCATCATTCCTAGCCATATCTTCCAGTTTCATATCTTAATCCACACTTGTCTCTGATTTTTATTAAACAACTGACAGTTTTAATTAGTACTGTTCCAACAAGTATTTACTTCAGAAAGATCCAACCCTGTTCTCGTTCATGTCTTTTTAATTCCAATCTTACACAGAATAAAACAACCTTTTACTTCCTGCTTCCCTCTTCCACTAAACTTTCTCTACTTTTCTACCTTTGGCCATGATCCTTTTTGACCTTGGAGAGGACCTTACAGGTCATGGATTCACATGTAAACAATACTGTCACTAAGCAAATAAAGACCTCTTCTGAGCACTTCTCTGAGGAAGTTAAAAAGCAAAACTAATTGATTTGATCTGGTCCTCATTTAAAGGCCATTCTTTCAACATGTTTGAGGATAATTCCTGAACTGTACTCCAAAGGAACGACAGGAAATTGTAAAGACATGCCCAAGCTACCAAGGTCAAAGCCCTTATTCAAGCTACGTAGATCAAATACCTACAGAATGTAGCAAAGGGATACAAAGCAAGTCTGAAGCAAGGGACAGAGGTTTCACAGAAGAGTTTAAAGGAAGTAGAACATCAAGAACTGGCTGCTCCCTAAGAAAAGTAGGTTCTTGCAAAAATATACTGAACTCCTGGAGAGTTCTGAACTCCTTTGTGTTCAATGACTTCCACCACAGGTTTCACACACTCCTAGATTATTTCATGTAAAGTCATACCGCCTCTTCCCGAGCTGAAACATCCCATGAATCCATTTCAGAACTTGAGGAGAAAATGAGTTACCTTTTCTTGATACTGTCTCCGTGATGAGTCCAGGGACTGTATGAGGGCGGTGGCGTGCCCCACAAACATGGCATAGCAGGTGGCCCCCACAATCATGCTCAGCATGGTTATCCACAGGTCAGACATGCTGACGGGGGCACGGGCTCCGTAGCCAATGCAGAGCATGTGGCTCATGGCTTTGAAGAGTGCATATGAGTACTGCTTTCCCCAGGAGTCATTCTGCAAGAAAAGAGACAAGTGACTGAGCCTGCGAGCAGCTGGAGAGGAAATTAACATTTGTACCTGTTTAGTGGGACCGTAGATTGCTGGCCCTGAAAGAGTAGTCTGGTAATGTGTCCTCTGTGTTTGAGAAGAGATATTCCTTCTAAATTAACTAGATAGATAAAGTGTCAGAGATTCTGACAGATAATACTTATCACAGTGAGATAAAATAAAATTGACTATTTTTTATACATTATTATATTCTTAAATGTGGGTTCTATCCTAATTACAAGGAGACTAAAGGTCAATTTTATTTTATAGCCCATGGCAGATGGATTAGAAAAAGCCAAGTACTCAGACTTAACTGGAACAATAAGGTGGTATTTTGTTTAAATATGCATGTACATTCTCCTATGAGTCTATTTCTTTCTTTTTGGAATTGGCAGTTTTAATGCACAATCATATTTACCTTAGTAGCTTCCTTTCACTTTTCAAGGACAGAAAAAAAGTATTATTTATTGTAATGTCCTTACATTACGTTGCTTATCCTGTTTTTTTGTTGTTGTTTTTGTAATACTCTGTTTATACTGGAATAATCTCAATTGAAAAGAAGTCTGTTTATTCTGCATCATAGCAAACCTATGTCCATAGTCACAGTCTGTGAAATTTGAAAGTCAGCTCAAAAAAGGTGATGACATCAGGTCCTGCATTTCTGATACCCCTTCCCAGTCTCTCTGATAGATTATAAGGACATGATTTCTTGCTCATAAGCTTTTAAAATTGCAGAGAAGTTGGCAGCATCCTCCCTTTATCTTTACAGAAGGACAGTCTAAGGGCCTGCCCCAGCAAAAAGCAAACACCTTAACACACTCTAGAAAGCCCTGGGACTCCTTGTCAGATTTTCCTGTTTTCCTAGCCAAAAGAATGCAACACGAACAAGGAGGCAAAGAGTGCTTGCAGGCATGCAGCACATGTGAGAAAACACAGTATCTACCACAAAAAGAACTGAGAAAAAAATCAAAAATTAAGAAATAAAGAAGGAGGAACTGGGAACTGGGATGACAGGAGAAAGATGAATCAGTTTTACAGTATAGAGTCTACTATAGAAGACCAAAAGTAATAAACTTTAAACACAGATCTCCCAATCAGGAGTGTCATTTATATATAAAGTTTATGTATGACAAAAAAATTTGTGCCTCTCTTCTACCCATACAAGCTGTACTCAAATGCTCTAATTTCTGAAAGACCTGCAAGCTTGCTCTCTTGCCATTTAAATGCCAAGGTTACTAACTATCCTTGTGCTTCACATCTATTAAAATCTTTTTCTAGACCTCCCATTAGCCTAAATAACTGGTAACAGAAAATAAGCTGCCAATTGTTGTATTGCAGATGACATAGTTAGTACTTATTCACTAATGTAGTAATTTAAAAATTAATGGTTTCTCTATACTTAGCACTTGTTTCATATTGTAAGTCAAATCTTTTCACATTTGTGAACTGCTGCTTTTTCACAAGTTAAAATTTTGTGTCATAGAAGTAAGTAATAGGTTTCAAGTGTCTACACTTAAAAAAAGGAAAAGAAGGAAAAAGAAAAAATATCTTAGATAGCTGGAAGCCAGGTAGGTTTCAGTGACTAATAAGGAAGTAAGTTTCCTATTGTTTCAGGCCTTTAAAAAATACTCAAAAAATAAATGAACTGAAGAAGCTTCCCCAGAAAGCCTCCAGTTCAGGATTTGACTATCCAGTTTGAGCACAGGAGCTCCTTGCTGTTGGGGTCACTGAAGATATTCCAATGCAAATTCCTTATTTCTCAGGAAAGCAACTTAAAAAACATTAAGGCACTGTTTATTTTGAAGACCTTTCCCTTCAGCTGGCATCAAACTCTTTGTGCAGAAATAACTAATGAAGAAATTTTTAGAGATCCATATCAAATTCTTTAGTAGTTGTGTTTTATATAAATTATACTGGGAAAAACAATAAACTGCATGCCTGAAGAAATATATTTAAGGTCTTTCGAGGGTACAAGTAGTGTTATTAAAGCCACAGTATTCACGAGCATGTAAGATCAAACCTCCAGTTCTTGTAGGGCTCCCTAAAGTGGATCTTGCTCAAAAATGTATTAGCATAACTATTATAACTATTAAACAAAAATAAAAGCTAATCTTGATCCTGCCTACGAACATTTTCTAACATACCCTTGGTGTGAAAAATATCAATTAAAATACTTTCTATAAAATTATATTTTTACATTAATGTCTCTGAGTTAATCTGAACACTAATGGATTTTATTTCTTAACTGAGATATTTTCCAGGTCTGTGAATCACAGCTTTAAGTAAAATACCATTTTTAAAAGAAAGAATAAGAAAACGGAAGTGAGGAGCAGCAATAAGAAACAAAATACAAAGAATGTTTCCTGCTAACAGAGTAACAGAGTGAGTGAAAAATAAATTAAATACTACTAAAGTACTATGAGAAGGGAATAAGTGAGAAGAAGAGAAATGCAATGACAGAAGAGAAATAACTAAAAGTTTACAACAAAATAACCAAAAGTACATTTAGCTACCTATCTTCCTTTTAGATATATATATGGATAGATAGACATAGATATATATGCACCAAAGTGTAATCCAACAGCTCAGACAGTCACAACTGGACCTCAATGCAGAGTGGAGGTCACGGCCATCTCAAATGGCCATTTTTTAATACAAACAGCATCAGCTGTTACTATGTAGCTTATTATAGACCATGCCACAGGCTAGGCAGATTTCAGAGATTTGTGAATGGACAGTCCTGAGCAGCAAGTCTTCAGACAGGTAGAAAGGCTTTAGCAGAAGGAGAAAAAAAAAAAAAAGAAAGACTGACAAAGCATCCGAATTCAAGATTTTGTTGCCAAAAATAGCTTGCCAATGTGCTTTTGTTTCTCTTCTTTAATAATGATGGGTTCTTGTAAAATCAGATACAAAAATTGGTCTTTTTTGTTTGCATGGGGATATTTTTTTTAAATACTGGTCAACAAATACCATTGCGAAGGGTGCAGATTTCAGTACAGTTACTTGCATTGTTCAATGATTTATTCCATATATAAATCACTTAAAAAGAACATTGATTCTAATGTCAAATCCTATACATCATGTATGTTACAACCAATGTTACTAAATGAAATAATAATTATTTAATTATTTTCCTATCACTGTTTTATAACCTGAGGGTATGGCAGGAATAACACAAACTTTTTTTCATGGTGAGGGGTTGGAATTTTCCACAACCTTTTTCCAGCATGCTGTTCTTTGCTGTTAAAAAATGAGGTGTGACCATTTCCCTGCTAGCCTACAGTAGTATTTTTTTTTAAAATAAGAAGTAATTTTCCACCTGCATAATGAATTTTTTGCATAACGCACTCACAGATAATATCCCAGAGTTAATAAAAGACCATTCTAATAAACATATAATCCTAGTTTTACACAAGCATCTTTTCTTTCATACAATCTTAAAAATTAATATTTATACAATTACTCATTAAATGTTTCCCAAATGGCCATATTCTGTTTTTAATGTATAGATTAAAACCCACCACCAACAACAGCAAAAAAACAAGCTGAAAAAAATCGCCTACCAATTAATAAAAAAGGGCATTTAATTTCTTAGTTGACAATGGGTTGATCACTGTTTCCAGATTAGCAGTAATCGGTTTAAAAAGTTTTAAATTAAATGACATTAATTTGGAAAAACTATTAAAGACTGTAATTGTGAGAAATACCAAAGCTGTTTATCCAAGGATTGATTACATAATCTAGCTTGATGACATTAAGAAATCCTCACATTTGTGACAGGAATGGTCACTGGTCATTTTCAATTAGTTCTGCAATATACAATAATATACATTAACTTCGCAGTTATCTCGAAGAATACATTAATTCCAGGGCACTTCTGATCATTAAAAATCTATGTCCAAGCCTTTTCCTTCACCAAAGGATGTTATGGTTTGTCCCATAATTTCACATAAGACTGCTACAAACACCTTTTTTGTAATATTAACTTTTCACCTCAAAAGAAACAAATCACTGCCCACATGGCACCTTCTAAGTGATAACACTAAAAGGCAAATTATTTTTCTAAGTGGATTAAAAAAGGGTTTCTATTTTACTATATAATCTATGGAGGTTTTCATCAGGAAATTTTGTTGTCATAAGACAAATCAATTCCACTCCCATTTGCAGTCATTCCCTCAGGCACAGCTTATCTTCCCTCAGCCATATCCTTGCACTGAGACATAAATTGATTTAGGAATCTCGTACCAAGGAGACTATTGCACAGACAGTAATGGTTTCCTCATTTTTGCCTCAGTCTCTTTTTTCTTTCACGTCACAATTACTGCAGGTGTCACAGAAATGGGTCTGTCAGTTTGCAAGGGCATGCTTTGCAACCATGGAGCAAAGACTGGCTTAGTAAATAAGAGAAATGGTTTCTACATGGATTTTAAACTCATCCTCATTCTCCCTTCAAAACTGTAACAGAACTGGGGAAGTAGCTCGCCCTCTCTGTAAGAATTTGTCTTGTCACTCACACTCCACTGTTCTATGCTCACCATCGTCTTTAGGTTCTTCTGAAAGCAAGTATTATCTGAAGGAAGATCTTGAGAGGACATAGACAGTTAGTCTCTACCCCAGTAAATTAAAAAGTATCAGAAAGCGCTTCCAAGCTCTAGAAGTTGGTTCACATGATCTCACTTTTAGAAATGCCCTGTGTCTAACACTGGCCCACAGCACTCCCAACAAGCAACAGCAGTTGTACTTTGGAGCTGGTGTGGGTGAGGAACCCTTCCTTCTAGGCTGTTGGCGTCAGCTTGTCCTGGGCTAAAACCTGAAAAATATTTATTCTATGGACATAATAGGTACCTCCTAAACCAGTCCTATCCCACAGCCCATCAAAATTGGGCACTTTAAATTTATTTATGACCATGGAGGCAGCTAGACAGTCCATAAGTAAGCTCTCTGGTTTTAGCATTGTCACAGGGAGCCATTGCTCAAAATTAATGTAAAGTAGGGTTTCAGAGGTTGAAGAAAGCCCAAAGCATCCTTGCTTGCATGGTGGCAGAGACTGTAAAACAAGAGTGGCCCTGAGGAAATGTCTGCCTAAAATCTAAGGGACATGAGCTATGCTGGTGAAATTTACTGTAAAAATTAGTATTTTCCATCAGGAATTCAATTAAACTGAATTTATGTCTTAAATAGCCATATAAGGTTACATATTATATAAGTTATAGCTATATACTTAATTGCAAGTCATTATTTTCAACCATTTTTAGAAGACTTCTTCAACTGAAGACTGACTTATAATTTAACTAATCAAAAAAGGCATGCTAAGAAAAGGCTATAGATGCATGTTAGCAAAATTTTTGCTAGCTATGTCTGACATAGCTAGAAAAGAGGGTATGTGATTCTTTCCCTGTGTCTACTGGTTATGTGCATATAATATAGAACTGGGCCTCTGTATTGAATCTATCATTTCCTCAGTAATCCATATATACATATATATATATGCACATATACACAGATTTATAGTTTACATGCTTTTCCTTCAGGAAACTGCATAATTTTCTGCCTCTAGTACCATACAGTACCTTAGAATCACACATTAATTAAAATCTCAGACAGGAAATTGGAGCAAAATATCATCTCGCAGTTCAGCTTTTAAAGAAGCTGTTTGAATTCACAATGAATGAGGGAAAGGTGTCCAGTATTTACTGTTTCAAAGCTCATGCCATGGTGAATGCACTATAATGTAAAACCTCTAGTTCTATCACTACTATGAATTAGCTATTACTACTATGATTATCTTGTTTTCTAAAACTAGTAAACAAAGGCAAGGTGGGATTAGACTTGGAAGACTAAAAATCCCAGTGTTCTAAAATTCTTCAGAAGTGCAAGAAAGAAGAGCCTATTTTAGGAAGCGTGCAAGTAGGTATGATTTAAAACAAAAAAGCCCTGAATCGGTAAGCTCAGTGAAATAAGCAGATGTCTTCAGAAACTTCTGAACATTTCTCTCAGCTGATATACATGCACAGATAACAGATGGTGTAAGTGACTCAGCATATACTTTCAAGAGCAGTATGCCAGGAAAAAAATTGTTTGGCATTGCATTCCACAGGAAAATAAGTTTGACTGGAGGAGCAATGACTAAATTTTATATATTTACTGCGTTCAGAGTAGTTACATGACTTTGCTGTCATTACAGCTTGTTCATTTTTTGGCGCTGTCTTTGGCACTAGCCATCACACAAAAACAATATGTAGCACAGCAGATCTTTCATTTTGATTATTTCTCCTGATGCAGAAAATATCAAACATTTATCTGCTAATACACTCCCCCATTAAAAGCAAGTAACCAGAGTGCCTACTTGTTATCACCTTTCTGAGGCAAGGATGAAAAATTTTCATTGCACAATAAATGCTAAAATTTGTAAACAGCAGCAAAAGGGCAGATATTTGGTTTATGCACACAGCCTGGTCTTTCACATTTATTTGAGTTATTATGTTCAAAGAAATAGGCCCATTGCATTCAAAGGGATGAGAAGTTATGCTCACAATTTCATAGAAGAGGATTCCCCATACACTGCTCAGTATTGTTCTTCATTCTTTGTGCATAGTTAAGAGATACAGAAGTGAGTTTTTACAGCTGCAAATATAAAGTTACAAAATAATAAATTAAATCTTATGTGAAAAATACTTTTCTGTTCTTTTGCCTGTGAATCAGCTTACTATGACTCATCCTTTTATCTGGTCATTATGCTCCCTTAACTGAACCCAGATGACTGAAGAAATAACATTCTATTGCAAAGGATTATTTTAATAAGAATTTTAAGGGAATTTTGGTTTACAAAGATGTTAGAAAGCTTTCATAAATTTTAGAGTAAAAAATATTAAAAGTACAAACTATGTTTTTCCAACATGAAAATTTAACAGTTCTAGAAAACATTCTATTATGGAATTTGACTGTCTATACAAAATACTTTTTCAGAAAATGTGAGTTTGGCTCAAGGCAATGAATACCTTCCAGCATGAGAGTTAGCAGAGGTTTACCTGAGGCCCCTTTGCCTTGGTAACTAGCAATTCCGGTTGCATGGAAGCAGGTTGTGGAAGCAACTGACCTCCAGGAGAAAAAAACAGACCTATTTAATCTATAGTATCAGTACAGCTCCCTTGTCAATCAGTCAGCCACAAACTAAGGGATGAATATTGGGGAAAGAATTCTTCCAAACTGCACATGTTACTTCACCTCTTTCTCATCTTTTGGAAAAGCAAAACCAGAGTGCAGGGAAGCAGAGAGGCATTTTTATAGGATTTGTGTTTCAGTTCCTTAAAGAACTCTCTCAGGATGCGAACTGCTCCTATAAAAGAGGTGTCAGAGGGAGCTCTTTGAAAACCAGTAATGAATGGCTTCTTTTTTGTTTGAAATCAACTCCATTATTATATAAGATATTTTTAAAAAATAGTTTTTACAAATTTTGACCACTGAAACTGCAGATTAGCTACCATTGGTTATCATTTTTGGTGCTACATCTTTGGCACTAGCCATCAAACAAAACCAAAATGTAGCATGTTAGATTTTTCCTTTTATTTTGATTATTTTTCTTGATGCAGAAAATATTGATTTATCTGCTAATACACTTCTCCAGTGAAAAACGTTCCTTACTGAAATTTATCAAATAAATTAAAAATATTATCAAGGCAGTTGGCTTCTGTTTTGCTTTGTCATAATGCACTCAAATTTTGATTATGTTCAAACCACTTTGATTTTTTATCCCAAAATAAACTTAAGTGCAACAGTTTACAAATGACTGACTGGAACAGATATACACGGCCTGCAAATGGGAAAATATGTTCTAATCACACTAGGTATTGTGTGGTCACAATAACTGATTACAAGTACATCTACAAGTTTCTACTGGGCAAACAATTTATCTTAAAAAAACATTTTCTTACAAGAAAAGAAGAAAGAAAAGCCCAATACAATGGCATATCTAATAAGAGAATATATAAATCCTGCAAGGAAGCATTTTTGATGAGCAATTTTGTTAATGAAATAGTTGGGGTTCATGAAATAGAGAGGTAAATATTCAGTGTGCATTAAAGACAATGGATCTCTTTGTTCTGCTCCTTTCATTTGGTGAAAGGAGCTGGATATAATGTAAAACAATTTACTTAACAAGCCTCAAGTATGGAATCAAACCATTTATGAAATGCTTTTACAATGCAGTCACCAAGAAAAGCTTTGCATTTTTAACAGTAGCTATCTAGATAGTCAAGAATAGGCAGATGATAACGTGGGCTTAATATAGAGCAGTTCTGGAAACAGTTGAAGGAGTGAAGTGACATAAACCTGACGCGTGACTCCATCGTGCACTGCTTTACTGAAAACTGCTAGGAAGAATCTACACCACCAGAGACAATATTTGCAACCAATTTAGGAAAGGGAACTTGCTAGAAGGACCTCCAACCTCTCTACTACGTGAAAAACTCAGAGCAGACATCAAATTATGTGAAACATCCAATCCCAAATAAAATGACAAATGTAAATTATATGGTTTTGAGAAGTGGACACTGAGCTTTCTGAGTGCTGTCACCATTCTCATTGAATCAAAGGGATTTTGAAGCTACATTTAAAAAGGTAGGAAACAACAAACCTCACAAGTGGATGAAAAAGCTACCATTAGGAAATATGTAGGCAAACTTGATACATAATTTTGAAAGTACTTAGACAGATATGCACAAAATAATAGTATTCCAATGACTTATCACTAAGACTATTTCAAAACATTCAAATATTTTCAAGACACACTTTCCTCCTTGTTTTATTTATAGGCATACTCAAATACATCTCTGTAAATATTTTAAAGAATCTGTACTTAGGAAAAATAATTAGTAGATTATGGTATATTAAAATGGTCTAATACGATCTTCTCATGAAGAGCCTAAATATGTTTTAATCTGCTTAAAAATGAATCAAGGTGAACCAGTGCTACTTTGACAAAGAGAATCAGCCTAAGGGTGGGACTGGGATTTGTGAGTTACTGAATCCAGTGCTTTAAAAAACAGGGTTTTTTCTCTACTAAAGTGGTGGTTGGTACCATATAGGCTAATTTAAGTATTGTTTTGCTCAGTCTAAGGATATATTTCTTACTAGGTTTTTTTTTTAGGTAATGCATTTTTAAGGGAGAGGATCAATGCTGGTTTTAAGCTTTTTTTTTTTTTTTTTTTTTCCCACTTAGCTGGTACATTTCTTGTTTGTTTTTCGATAAATTTCCTAACCTGATGCCTCTGAGACTCTAGGTTGCATCTGGTTAGTTTACAGTTCTTCAGAAAATTACCTTCCTAAATATCTGAGCCCTCAAGAGGCTGATCTGCATTTTTGGTAATCAAAATTCATCAAATACTACATCCTACAAAAAGCTGTGCATTATTTTATTAGGCAATGACAGCAGGAAGCAAAATAGTTCTGCAGCTGAAAACCTATTTTGGCTCTATGAAAAGAACAAACCTCAGTGTCAAAGTAAGTAGGCTGAATCTAGGTCAGAGGCTTTTTTTTCTGAGAATACATCTGAGTTTCCTGATGACCTTTTCTTAAACTCAGATGCCTTAAAACTGCAGGTGCTTACTAGAGTCTGCAAGACTTCCAAGGTAATATAATACAAAGAAAAATGATTTAGCAGCCTAAACACCACCCACAAAATGATGTCTAGGCATAAAAAAACTCCAAACCAACAAACCAGACTTAGTGATTCACAAAAATTTAATTTCCCTCCTCCAGTGGAGGGAGGTAATTTAAATCATAGAAGAATATTGTGACCTTGGGAGTATGAACTTCATACTCTGAGGGGAAGGAAGGGGAACATGTTCCTCTTTTATCATCCTTGAGGGAGTTAACAAAGCATTTGAGTGACCCTGTAGCATTCACCCAAGATGTGTGGAGCACACAGGTCCCAGTTCCAGCTGTAAAGACAGGGATACCCTTGTACAGCCATCAGTCCTTGGCTGATGAGTGACCACTTGGTCACTCTGGGCTTTCTCAGGTACAGCCACCCAGTGCAGGGTGCAGTGTCAAGGACAGCCATTGAGGTCAGCTTGACACTGACAATACGTGACAGCATGTCAGAGTCATGATCCTGTGGCACCACGCCTGTGCTTCTGGACAAATACGAGCATGCAGTCAAAAAATGACTAGGCAGACTACTAGAAGAAATACATAGTGATAGTTGTTAAACACCTGGATACCAGCTCAGTTTCTCAGTGGCATATTTCTGAAAATTGAAGGAAACATCTTCACCCATGCTCACTGTGACTTGATCTTTCCCGGGCATCTTCCCTAGCCATCCTTTAAAAGGGAACAGTGAAACTACAAGCAGATACTCTGCTGGTCCCACCTGAATACACTCCCAATAGCTCAACCATTAACTAAGACCCACTGATTTTGTCTTTATATTACTCCTGTTTCTCTGTCCAACTTTCTACCTGAAAGTCCAGAGGAGGCCCACAAAAATGATTAAGCAGCTCTCCTATAAAAAACAGGCTGAGAGAGTTGAGATTGTTCAGCCTGGAGCAGCTCTGGGAAGACCTTTTAGCAGCCTACCAGTACGAGGCTTATGAAAAATAGAGGGAGCAACTTTTTACAAGGGCATGTAGTGATAGTACAAGGAGAAATGGGTTTAAACTGAAAGACAGTAGTTTAAGGTTAGATATTAGATATATAAAGAAATTCTTTACTGTGAGCATGGTGAGACACAGGTAAAGGTTGTCCAGAGAAGTTGTGGATGTCTTCCCAGCCCTGGAAGTGATCAAGGCCAGGTTCTATGGGGCTTTAAGAAAACTGGTTTAGAGGAAGGTTTAACTTTTCTTTAGCCAAACTGCCCTCTCACAGTTCCATAAGCAAGTATTTATGAAACAACTGTTTCCTCCACAGAACAATGGTAATGCCATATAACTATTTAGAAATGCTTGGAAAGTCCATGGGATACTTTCATAGCTACAACACAAAAAGTAAGAAAGTCTCTTGCTGCAATTAAGAGTTTAACTACATGCTTTGATTACAGGAAGACCTGCAAAATTATCCTGCAGAGCAACTAAAACATCTGCTAGGTAAGTAGTTCACAGGAGCCCAGGTTCCTCAGTGTAGATACTGAGAATAAAAGGCTCTGACAGAAACAGGTAAGGCTGAGACAGATGGGCCAGGCCAGAGGAGAAACCCTGGGGAGAGGCCAGACATGGGATGTCTAGCACTGATGCTTGAGGGAGACAGGCACAGCAGGAATCCTCAGTGATGGACAATGAACAGGAAGAGTAAAAGTGCATTGCACTTTTTACTGTTTACATACGGATATCTGCAGTGACCAGTGGCCTCATTTGTTCTGAGTTTTGCTTGTGAGAACCAACACTAAGAGAAAAAGGCATCCCAAAATTTCACTTCAGCTGACTTCAGGTACTTCACTGATAGCTAAGTGAGTTGGCAGGTCTCCCTAGGCTCCCTACACAGTCAGTAAAAATCAGACTTCTGCAGATGGTGATTCAGAGTAGAATGTTAATGCAGGTGTTCTTTATCACCTCCAGGGGAGAATTTCTCTTTCCATAAGCTGCACAGGATCCTATTCAGCTAAAGCTGCATCCATTATCTTCCTGAGCTTCCCTGCTGGGCATACCTCTGTTTTCATGGATAGACTTGACACCCCATTTCTTTCTAGCTCAAATCCAGTGCGAAAATAAAATTCCCTAGAACAGGCTCTTCTTTCAAGCTCTAGTTTTATTTTATGATCCGTGTTTTTTCTCTTGCAATTGAACTTTGCAGTCAGATCAGGAGATGAGTTTGCCCTTGCAAGTCTGACAAAAGTCAGAGGGGCTCTGTAAGAGGTGCTGCAGATTTGACTCAGTGAATTCTGTTCCAGCACACTGGATCTAATGTAAGCACACTACAGTGAGATGGTATTATAAACCACAGATATGAGCAGGTGAGAGACAAAAAAAGATTCCAAATGAGAAGAGAGGAATGCTTAGAATGCAAACATCATAATTATTTACTTATATGGATACAGTTATACAGCAGAGAGCACACAGTGAGAGAAAAGAGTTCTTGGATTCAGGGCACATATTTGTATATCCATTTATTGAAAGTATGACATTTACTTTTCTTGTAAAAGGTTGGAAAGGGTGTTAAACTGGAAGCGTCTCAAAGGACTCAGATTCTAAGGAAAATAGCATACATTTACCCAAAAATTGCATTATCTAACAAGCAAATGGTTGGAAACTTTTCTTAGCTAGAACCTTCATGTTAACTGGGCACATGCTATGCTTCAAGATTGATTTTAAAAATCTGACAATCTATAGCATATCTACCTAATGTTAAGCAGAATCAAAAGAATAGCCTTTTTTTAACTTTTTTTTAGTTAGTTTGTAAAAAAAAAAGTAATAGAACCACTCACTTCAGACAGGGTCAGTTAAGCTTGTTTTGAAACCAGTACCTCAGCAATAAATCTAGCAAAACATGGCACTCTGCACATACATGGCACTCCTTCTGAACAGTGACAAACAACAATCATCTGTTTTTATGGCAACGATGAATTGCATCCTCCAAGCACAGAGGCCAGATGAGTTTAAGCTGAGTTACAGATAAAAATAGTTTAATAACTCCATCATAGACATGACAGAATGAAGTTTTTGTTTCATTTAAATTAGCTTTAAAATGATTTTGAATCTAGTCCCTGAATCTAATTTTGGATCGCATGGCTATTTCTTCTTCTGAAGTTTACATGAAAAATCCCAAAATTTGTCTTAAAAAAAATTATGTATATATATATATATATATATATATATGTATATACTGAAGTAATTTTCAAATCCAACCTTTACAGTCAAAACTGTGAAAAGGAACAAGGTCACTCAGTCGAAGGAAGGTCATCAGAGGATATACATCAAGGAAGTTTTCATTATTCAAAACAGCAAAATATCATGCTTTGTACTACTTTTTAAAATAAATTTGAGAGTCATTATTGATTAGAAACACATATTATATTGCATTTGGGTGTGTTTTTAATTGATACCGTGCATATTTAGTTTCTAATTCAGATTTTGCATTCAGTGTCACCTCCGTAAGTGAGTAATTTAAATTTTTTGTCTTTAACATTATTAACGAGAAAAATTTTAAGACTATTTTCTAGGTAGTCTCTAGGCAGATGTCTGTGTATTTGCTATATGGGTAAACAGTGAGCATTTTCTGAAAGACTTTAAAAGCAAAAGAGTAAAAACAACAAGCTTTGTTAAAGCCTAAAAACCGTTCATCTTTTATTTATCTGTACACATGCCAACTTTATGTTTCCTCAAGCCATGTTGCAATGGTTGAGTGTACTGTCTAATGCTTAGAAAAAACCCAACTTCTACCTCAGATGTTCTATTTCTATTTAAACTGGCGCTTTCCTTCTTTCTCCTCCCCATGTCACTCTGTGTGTGTAGGAGGGTTTCCTTCACAAAAATTCAACAAGGATGGCTTAGGTTTAGTATATTTTATTGATCTGTAAAACACATTTACTTAGGAGCAATACACCATTAAGTCTAAAAGCACTTCCTATCGGTATTTATGCTTCCATAAACAGCTTCTTTGACAAGATACAGACTGCAGAAATGTAAGGAAACCTCATCCTTGCTTATTCATACAACATAGAAATTATTAATTTATTTCAAGCTTTATATGCACAAAAGTGTATGTAGCAGCAGGAAGGTCTTGCTGCAAGAGTAAAGCCATGACAATCAGAGTTAGAGAGTAACAAGAAGGTAAGTAAAAACACATTTAAATATTCTGTATTGCATCTGTGTTTTGTATAAAAATATGGTACAGGACAGGCAGCATTTAGGTGAATGGCAAGGGCTAGGAGAGCTCATATTGAGGCATCTGCATAGGTCCAAAAAATTCCAGGGTCAACTCTGTCCTGAAAACGTAGTATGCCTACCCATTGCTCTTGATTGTACATTACCAGGGTAAGCTCTTGCATTTTCTTATCACACAAATCTTAGTTTTATTTTGCTCCTAGCAAAGGTTTATCATCAAGAATGATAAACTTAATTTCTGAACACCTGGAAAAAGCTATTAAAATAGACAGGAAACTCTCCTGTCAACATCGTTCTAGCAACATTTATCTGAGTTTAAGTTTGCCATAACTTTTCTAGTTGTATCTAAGAGAAAAAAATGAAGTCTTTCGCTCTTAGAGATAAGCAGAGGGTTATTACATATTACTGCAAAGAGTGACAAATGAGTGCTACGCTGCCTTTATTCCCGACCTGCACCCAATTACTCTTTGTACAACTGAACTAGCAGTCTGAGTGCACTCCACTTGAAAACATCACTGCTAAGTAGACAGTTGTTCAAAACCAGTCATGTTAATTCCCTCCCTATCTATACCAGTGTAGATAATCCTGTTTTGATTACATGCACTATTGTCAAAGTTGTCAAAGTGCTAGGCTACACTCAACTGCAAGCTAACTTCATCATCTTCCAAACATAAAAGATCAAACACAGTGACTAAAATGATGAATGTGATGGCTTAGAAAGGGAATATGAGTCATTTGTGAAGAATATGGGTATTATTTTCTTATCTCATTCAAATGCCAACTGCTGGCTTTCAAAGAGATTGTTAAAAAGCAATTCTCTCATGTTAGCAGTACCCCAAAATACAGGGAATATTGTGTTATTAAACAAGGACTCAGAGTGTATAACTCTCTCTGCTCAGATCCATTTCACAGGAGACTGTCATGAACATTTTGAAATAAACACCAGCAATTCAAAATAAAGACAAAAAATTAATAATGTCAATAATGCTTTTTTTAAAAAAATTGGGGGAAAATGGTTTTACTTTTGCAGCTAAATTAGATGGATAAGTGCATTATTTATATCAGATTTTTTTGAGAAATACTAGTAATTTTTAATGATAATATTGCTTTGTCCCTAACATGAGGAAAAGAAATCCAGTGCAAATTATTAAAAGTGGCACATTACCAGAGAAAATCTCACCATAGGGCTTGGTTCTTTTCCTTATGTTGTCAATAATACCTCATAAAGCATAAATGAACAAATACAAAAATCCAGATATCAAAAAGAAGGCAAAATATAATCAAAGAGCATTCAGTATTTTAAGCTATTGATACTATAAGTATTCATTGTTTGCTGTTACAGTTCATATGTAAACATCTGTACACACATCTAGAGGATATTAAAATTTTACTCATTAGCAACAACATTAAATAATATGCTGCATATTTCAGAGAATATGAAAGTTTTCCTAAACAAAATATTTTCCATCATTTCAATATGCTCAATTTTCCAAAAGTTTTAGATCTCTATTTGAATTAGTTCAGGTTGAGTCTGCTCAAATCAGTATATGTGCAGAAAGCATGAAGAGCAGGAAAGCAGGTGGATGAGAGCAATCTTAAAGAAAATTATCCTATATTTTTAAAAGGGGCAAGATACAAGTAGTCTATACCCAAATGAATTTTTTACATCCCTGGCTTATATGTATAAATAGCATGGGCAAAACCATTTCAGACATGAAGGAAAATTAGTAGGTTAAAACAAATGAAAGAAAATATTACTCTTTTTCCTCTTTCCTCCATATATTGCCTCTTTTCTCCATACATTTCCTCTATTTCTCATGTTTTGTAACCAGAAGAGAATGCAGATTGAGACTTCCAGTTTCACAGGGAAGCTTTTAGCTTCATTCAAATTCAAATTAAAGTGAAAATATGAAATGTTAAAATTTCCATGGAGAGAGAAGTTCATAAATAACCAGATTTAAAAAAGAAATATTATAAACTCCTCCTTTCTTCATTGGGGATTTTGGGAATCCAGATTACAGATATGAGAGACTACTGACACAGGTCTGGTAGACACAGACCCATATCTCAAGTTTCTCAATGTATAAGAGTCACTTGGTTTAGAATTAAGTGAACCAGAACAAAGTATCTTGCTTTGATTTTTTTCTAATGTGAAATGTAAGCATTCTAAATGTGCAGTTTCAGATGGCTATTTTTTCTAATTGCATCCCAGTAGACATTTCTCTCCAGATGCACTTTAAATATTAGAATGAGTCAGATGTTCAATAGCAGTGTGTAGAAAATTCAAATTTGATATGGCAAAACCATCAGGTAAAAGCAGTAAAATCAGTGTTCTTGAGAAAATCTGATTGTGATAATGACCCCTTGACAAAAATATCCACCTTGTGCAAGCCACATTTTTGTGCAGTCTTAACTCATATGGATCAAGAATTAAGCTGTGAATTTTAATTAAGGTTTGCAATGAAAAAGGGGAAAATTTGCTGACGAACAGCTGTATATGAACAGTATTTATCCGGATATATCTACACTGGGTTTATTCTGGGAAACCTGGTCTGGTATAAATATTCCATGAGTTCAGTTTTTGGATACTCCAATCACAAGAAAAAAGGCCACCCATGGGCAGCTACTTCAAAGTTATTTTTTCACATTTGTATTCCAGTTCGATTCAGAGTACCACTTCATGCAGATAAACATTTTAAATTTACAGAGCAAAGTAGACTGATCCAACTACCCCCAGAACAAAGGAAATCACTCTTTTCTACAACAGAGAATCTGCTTTTGGCAATGTGGTGCTTATAACACCTCCCGAATGTTTACTCCAGCGAAAATGTGGGATACAAGGTCCTAACACGACAGGTCCACTTTATGTTTTTACTTCAGTTCATTTTTTAAAACTAAAGAAATGGCTTAGGGCACACTTTATGAAGTCTTTATTTTTCCTTTGAATGTCTATCAAACACAACACCAAGCTTTACATTATTATGTGCAATTTCTTCTATTCTTTCCAGTGTAGGGCTTACAGAAAACATTTTATACTTTACAGTTACCTTCACAATATACTGCAGCATAAGCATTTATAAGTTGTGTTGATTCTTGAGGGAGAAACATGGAAACTAAATTTTGATGAGAAATAAGCAACTTCTGTCTTGCACCTGCTTTTTGATATATTTCTACTAGTTCTTTAGAAAACACAGAAAAACTATGGAAATAAGTTAGTATCTTTTAAGTGTATCAACCTGATTTTGCATGCTCCCCCTAAACAATTGTTTCATTATTCTCATGCCATATGGGGAAGACCAGCTTTTGATTTGAAAGAAACAGAAGCATGCAAGGCAGCCAACTAATTCATTAGAGAAGTCATCCTCTTTAGCACCTATAATCACATCAGCAACATAGTGCTACAATCAACACCTACAAACATGTGTCCTAATTTAGATCCTTCCTCTTGGTTACATTAGGAACCAACATCTACTGAAAGAAATATTACCAGCAGTGTTAAATAATTACATTGATACTGTAACATTAGTTTTAAGCATTTTAGTAAGAGTAAGGTAAGTTAGCAGGGCTTATGACAACAGTTGAGTTTGCAATACTAAACAACTTTCAGAGTTGGTGGAGTTGTGTGATTACAACTTGAAATACCTTCTCCGAATGACTATTTTCCCTTTTGATGCAGTTACAAAAATGATATTGAAAAATAACTTTCCCTATTTTTAAACTTTTAGAAAGTTTTAAACCTTCCTGTAACTGATTTTGAACCTTTATTTTTCAGTTAAAGGTCTACATCTGAATTAGCTCATAGGGTTAAGACAATAGAGTCAAATTTATAATCTGAGAAGACATTAACNACTGTAAGGCTGGGGAAAATAACTGGTTTTATCTAAGCACATCAGAAATCTACTGTCAAAAATACAGTCCAAGGTATATGAGACATCAAAAAACATATAGAATATTATACCAAAGAGGTTGGAAGGAAACAAGGAGTTTGAGAAGAAAAATTATTAGAATTATTACTACTTCCCATTCTGGATCTGCAAAAGCAGAGTACCTGCTAGCTTGTCAGAGAGCAGAACAAAGTGTAAGTCAAAATCTACATGGGCTTCCTAGATCCTCAGCAACTGTGGTAAAAATGAGAACCTGATTTTTTTTCCTCTTCATTGATCACGACACACTGAATTAAATCAAGAGTGTCCTCAGATGCACTACTTCTCCAGTCCCCACTAGCTTAGCATGGAATTTTGGTATCACAGTTAATGCATGTCCTCAGTCTACATTAAACCTACCTTGTCCTTTAGCACTGCACATGCACAAAATTCTCCTCTGCAATTTCTTTTACTGTCAAATCACACTAATTAATATATTTTCCTGAGCTAATATATTTTTAGGCTGATCACTTCATGCCAGACCAGTGAAACAGGTCATTACTTCATCACCTTAAAGCAAGAGGAAGCAGACTGACCTCGGTGACTGGGTCAGTGCTGAGGGCAGGAGACACCAGCAACTGAATTCTGAACAGCTGCACTTAACAGAAGCAATATAATTACTCACTGTAGATTTAAAAATATGTGTGTCTTAGTCCTAAGAATGTCAGTTACATATTGCAGTTACCAATATTACCGTATTTCCAAATTGTGTTGTAAACAGAGTATCTGACTTGAGTAATTCAGTAATTTTGATCCCAGCCCATCTCTAATTTGTAATTTCACACTTTTATCTGTTCCAAGAAGCACTGCACTAACCAAACAGACACACATTAATATAAATATATGAGTACAAAATACATTAGAATAGGATGAGGAATATACCTCATCAGATCCTCAGTGCCTCTAGGAATCAGATGATTCCCATACGGTCCATACTTTTTAAGCATCCAATATAGAACTGTGGGATTTGATTTACATAAGCATTTATTGCTCAGCATTGCAAAAGAAATTAGAGGAATCTAATGTTTTAAATGTGGCTCTATAATATTTTGTAATATTAAAAATGTACTCAGAAATATTTGTGAAGCTCTAAATGATGACTATCACATAATGACCAAATGCAGAAAAATCTAATGAGAAAATTAGCTTCCCTAATTGACAACTATAGGGAAGAAGGTGCTAAGCTGATGCATTATCACGAAGGACAAAACCCAGGGCAGAATAAACCATCAAAATTACTGTAATGAAGCCCTTGAGCTCCACTAAGTAAAGCAGAGATCTTTCCCCCCCTCCCCCG
>VWZU01014198.1:182989-229138 GCA_013397095.1 Sterrhoptilus dennistouni | reverse complement strand
AAAAAAAAAAAAAAGTGATTGTGTAATTGAAAATGGTGCTTATTAGTAAGAAATGTTGAGAATTAAAATTATAGTTTTGGGTGGTACGCTAAATATCTTTTTTATATATTACATATATGTTATCATAGTTCTTAGGGCATCACAAATCCTAACCATCATGACCTTCCCTATCAAATATTCATTTAAGTAATTCATTTTATAATGAGAGAGACTTACAGATTTTACAGCAGAAATTCCTAAATTCTTTTGCTAGCAATGCTTATACCATCAGAGATGAAGGTCTGATTTCTTTTGCCCCTGAAGAAATTATGAGACACAAATGGACATCAATACAATGCAAAATCCCAGGCTACTAAATCCATCCTTGAACACCCTGAGAGCTGCAAACAATCCAACTGCAAGGACAGAAAGGAAAAGACAAAACAAAATAAATCAGAGTACCTGAAGGGCTCTTGCTGAGCAAACACTGGCTGACTGCCAAGGGAAATGCCAGAAAAGTAAGGCCTTTCCAAAAGCTTTACAATCTCTTTTGGCTTTTAAAAAACTCAGAATTCAAGTTAAATTCCATACCTCTCCACTACACTTTTACCTCACAAAGGGAACATTATAAATAAAATCTCTAAAGCCCAGGTAAACACTTTGCTTAAGGGACCATATGTTTTCCTAACCATACAACTAATTATTGCAAATACAGACAGGAAAATAGAGGTTGGGAATCTTCAGATACTGTTAGTAATGATGTCCTGCAAGGTATGCTTTATCATAGGCTGTGATGTTTAGATGGCCAGATGGCACCAGTGGCAAAAGTGTCATTCTCATCTGGACTTGCCTAGAAACCCTTCCCATATAAGACATGACTAGGTGAGTTCATCAGCTGGGACCCACACACAGGCTTTGCAATTCCTGCACCTGAAACTGAACACAGAATCTTGGTTTGCATAGACTGACTATAGCAGAGGACCACTGTGCTTTTCTGGTTTTGTGTGTACCTAGTTTAATCTGCAAGTTTTACTCTTAATTTTCTAAGGAACTACTGGCTCAAACTCTGAGGCCTGACAAAAAAGTTTAGTCTATGAGTCATTATGGAAGAACACTAGTCTAAAGCAATGCAGATCAGAAAGCTGAGGATAAATCACACAGGGAGCTGCAGATAATAGGCTTTCTGAGCCAAGGAGAAATTAGGCAGCATCATTAAGACAGTCTATGAAACTTCTTCAGAAAAGATCTTCTTTAGGAATTTAAAAATCCTAGTGTTGAAAAAACTAAAACAGCATCAAAGAGCAATATTCCCTCCTATAAGTAATTGACTTTTATTTTGTCTGTAAAGGATGGGCTGGAATGTGAGGTGGGGAGGGGGGGGGGGGGCGGGGGGGAACAGCTGCTATTTACTTTCATACTATATTTACCAGTGTTCTTATTTTTAATGACCACTTTGACAATATTCTGGAAGATGTCAGCTCCGGCCGTCATTTCATTGCAAGATGAGGGCCTACGTTAGCAACTGCCAAGAGGTTCAAGCTGAGAGTACAGATACAATATGGGCTCATAATTACTATCATGGCAGAGAGTGTATCAATGGAATCTGAACAATTTTGTTGAACTACTTAGGCTGTAGGTTGGTACAGTATTAACCAGTGGTGATCTTTTCCCCTTTTACAGAGAGGGCTATCCATTTTTTACAGAGAGGGCTTTTCATCTTATAGTCTCCTTTGTGTTGCACTATGAGGTTTTTTTAAACTTACTAATTTGTTTCATTTTAATTGCATGCAATCACATTGTTAAAAGAGGTAGTAAGCAACCTGCAGCCTGGGTTCATTTCTATTCCTCTGTGACATGAAATTTAATCTACCTTATTTTCCTTTACAGTATTTATAAATTAAAACCATAAGCATGCCTGATACTTTCATGTACCAGTTCAGACAGAGGAAACAGTTTCAAGACAAGGCTTTAAAATGTTCTTGCACTCTGCAGCCTGAAGCAACTAATGTGCAAGACAGAATGGAACTATGGACTGGAAGAGTAGGCTGGGCTGTGTCAGTTGAGAATGTTATCCTTCTGAGTTCCTTACTTCCTTTATTAACAGATGATCTGCAAAAGCTTTGACTCACTACTGACTTACATTTTGGAAAAACTGACTTTTTCTGGCTGAGCACACATTGGCTCAAATAAGTTTTCAAGCCAGTGATCACAACTAATAAGTTTAAAATTTTACTTTGCATTTTACTTTACCAAACGCCAGTAACCAGATACAGTCACTTCAGTAACAAAAGTTAGAATTCAGAATAGACTAAATTGTTATATGCTACAGTATACCAGGAGAATAAGGTTTCCCTCTTGGCAAAGCACTGGCAGTATCAGGAATGTGAAACCCTTTCAAGCTCCAAAGTCATCTGTCAGACTGAATACACCAGAAAAGCAGATAACCACCACCACCATCATCATTATCAACCTCCTGTTTCCACTATCATTTTAGAGGACTGACATTCCATGACAGCTTCCTTGTCTTTTTTTAGTGTCAAAGAATTCATTCCCAGAACCTGGAAAACATCTAGGAAATGCCTTGTTAACACCACATCATGTCTAGAAAGGTCTAGACATTTTCCCTAATAATGGCCTTAAATATGGTCCAAATTCTTGCCACTGGCCTAAAAGACTGCCTATGCTGTGAACTTTATATTCTCCCCCATGTTCATTCAGCATAAACAATTCCGTTGATGATAAAAAAGCATTTTAATGCTGCAACTTTCAGAAAGGATCTTTCCAATATTATGTGGACAGGAGAGAGAGAATATAATTTCCATTAAAAAAACCCCAAATGTGGGTAGGCAGAAAGAAGGGTCTGAGCATGTGCACAGTGTGTACAGCTTTCTTAAGATTGAATGTAGGTCTTAAGGAGCAGAGAGAATTTAATAGTTTAGTGTTTTCTAAAAGTTAAATACTTCAATTAAGTGCAATCCAAGGTTTCCTTTCATTTGCCAGCATGATTTTCGTGCAAATCTTTAAAAAGCTGGTAGAAAATTTACGCTTTGTAAATGTGAATGGAAGATGTTAGAAAGCAGAACACAGAATACAGCAGAATGGAAAGATGTGCCAGTCAGCACTGCAGTGACCTACTTTCATTGTAGCAATCCCTTTTTTGAAGATATGTCAGTATTTTTTTTTTTTTTAGAAAAGCAGGCACAATGAGGTGTCAGCAAACATGCTGGTTATCATTAAAGATGTTGCCTGATGACTGCAAATACTTGTCTATATGACTGACAGTCTCAGTCAAGGAGCTCCCACATTAATGTGCAGTACCATGTTCCTAAAGGAACAAATACTATTATGGTTCTACAGTAGGAAAATCTGACACTGAGCAAGATGCCCATCTACAGTAAAGGTAATGGTTTATGAATCCTAAGACTACAAAAACTGGAGAGACACATATTTTCAGATTGCCAATGAGAAAGCTGCTTGGGGCTTTTTATTTTGGCTATAGGCCCATTCCAACAATTGCACTGTGTTTCCTATAAAAATGTTCTATATACTGCCACATTATCTGACTTTAAAAAAAAAAAAATCACAGCCATTGTCCTTTAAATAGAAAGTCATTACCCGTCCTTATAAATAAAGCAGAGTCACATTCTGTCCTTGAACATTCTGTTCCCACACAGAAAACTATCATATAACTGAGTCTATTTATCCTATTTTACTTACAAAAATCTTGATCTCTGTGTTGGAAACAATGGATCATTACATGACTCAGAAGTTTACAAACTGAAGATAACATTACATGAAACTAATGCAAATAATCCACCTTCAGTAGCATTCTGGAACTACAACCTAAACTGAAAACAGTGGCAAACTGAGTGTTTCCATATTTCTTTTGGTGGGTTTTTTTAGGTAATAATGGTTAATAAACTAGAATGAGTTTAAAACTTGAAGTGTTTTCTGTCTCATTTACTGACGAGTCAATATCATTTTATTGACAATGAGGACTACAGAAAACAAACTTCAGTTCATTAGCAAGTGAGCCAACAAAATATGAAAGTAACCTTGAATAAATTGCAGGGCAGCATATTACTAGGCATGTGTTTTTACACTAAATTCTGAAACTAACTGTTTAGAAAAATAATGTTTAGAAAGCACAATGAAAAATGAACAATACTTACAACCATACCGTTTAGGGACACCCAGCAATCTGGCGGGAAATCCTGGAGTAATGGTACTAGAAACTGTAGACAACCATCCCAGTGGCACAGCAGGAGCATCATTCCAATCAGATTAAAGATTCTCACCACTGCACTGGCCAGATCGTATGTCATGTGGAAAATCTGCAGACAAAAATTACAGGTGATGTGCATGTTGCAAATCAGAAATTAAACGCATTTAATTCTGCAAATCAGGCAGGTTAAAGAAAGAACATCAAATAAACCTGAGGTTTCTAAGGCAGGATCATTAATTTGAGCACATTAATTTCAGCAGAGAACCATATGAACACACCTGACTCTTGGCTGCATGCCTGTGTTATGTAAGCTGCTAAACAGGCATATATTGATAGAAGTCACCCACTAAAGTGTTTTCTTAAAGCCTCCAACTCCTTTCAAATGAAGCAAGATTGACAAATTTAAAAAGTAGCTGGTAAAGCTGGTGACAACATTACTTGCCTATGAGTATGGTACTCAAATACTCAAAAGTTGTGGGAGATTTAATGACCCCTTTAGAAGATTCACTTTTGCATTTATTACCTTCTCAAATGCACAAAAATCTGAATGAAGAAACAAGACAAGTAAGTATTACAAGTTTTTGGTTTCTGCTTCTGTACTTTTAATCCAATTTGCATATACCAGTTCAAAAATGACAAAAAGGTAGTTTATAGCTCTTAACCATTAGCATTTTCCTAAAATACTTATAATTCTGTGGCTACTAGTGTAGTAGACAAATTCATATCAATCTAATTCAATAAGTTGGATTTCAAGGTACTCCTCCATTCCTAAGACATAAACCATTTGCATCTGAAAACTGTCTTACAGCAAATCACACAAAATTCTCAAAAACAACAGAGACATTTTCAGGTTTGTCATGGGCAAATTTGCTGGACAGAATTTTCATGAGGAATAGGAGTCAGCTGCCAATATAGTACAAAAAGCATTTAGCACTGCTCTGCTATATTGGTTTTAATGTACTTCCAATCTATAAATACAGACATACTCCATACTTCTTACAATCAACTAAGTTGATTCAATTCAATTAACTAAAGATAAATATATAACATTGTAATATGCATAATTGCCTCTATGGATGAGTTATATTTAGAAGCTGAAGTATTGGTATTTCATGGAATTTTAAGTATAAAATACTATTTAATAGTCTGGCTAGACACAGAAGCCAGAAGATTTAGGAGTGAAAACATCAGATTGCTAGAGATGTACGGGCATACTGGTACCTGACATTTTGCATTTTTAAATAATAAACCTCCCAAATAAAAGAGGGAATGTTTGTGTCCTAACTTTTACATATCTAAACTAAAAGCAGAGACGAAGTACCCACATTGCAAATAAGTGCAAGTACAAATATGCAGAGAACATTGTGGTGTCTTTAACCTTCTGTTCATGGGAGGTGGCCATGGTTTGAAAATGGAGATGTATATTCTGAGTCCCAAAATGCAAAACCTGCATATTAGAAACATACCTCAGAAACTAATAGTATGTACAAAATATGCATTTCAGTCTAGGCGATTTAAAAATAATGTATTCCAAATTCAGTTCAACAGTCATTGGAAACAGAGGCTTATAACATAAATCCTATACAAATACCATCTAGCTTCTTTAAAAATTGAGAAGATAACACTGATATTTAGGAGATACTGTAAATGGAAATAAAGTGGAAATAAAATGGAAAAATTTTTCTTGCTAAGCAATGAATTTATGTTATAGCTATTTCAATAGCTTCAGTTTCAGTAGATGTTATGAAACAAAATAGTGAATGTGTGCACTGAAAATATTTTATTTTTAAGAACTGGAAAAAATAGCAAGGATTACTACTGGTTTGGAACATTTAGTCTCATTTAAGTTGTACTTCGTTGACATGGTTCCTATACTATAATTGCAAAGAGCAGATAATTCCTGATCACTTGAAGTTTTCCTTCAAGTTTCCCATTAGGCTTTACTTTAAGAGACTCAGGGAAAGACCTGATTGTCAAAACTTTCCAGAGACCAAAACTGAGCAGTTGCATATACCCAAGGGCCCTGAACCCTCCTCCTGCCCCTGCAACTATGGGCTTAAGGCACTAGGCTGTTGGTTTGGGGTTTTCAAGGACTATTTTATCTCATCACTGTTTTCTTCAAAGCATTTGCATTATTAGTATATCTCTGCCAAAATGGTCACATACTGCAAGAATGCTAAAAGGTTGGAAATTTTGTATGAAACCAAATCCATTAAAGGAAATGACAGCCAACAGTTTGTGTACAACACTGCAAACTTCCACCATTTCTGAAACTGGTTGCTCCAGAAGCAGCTTCTGTGAAGCTTAGTGTTCAATGTTAAAACTGTTTGTACATATCCAGGATATTATCTAGATTGCATAACATTTTACCAGCATTTCAAACATACCACTTTTTTATCATTTATCTTTTGCCTATATGGCCTAATATTTGTGTACTCTATCCTACACAAATATTAACTGTAATGCCTCTCTGTTAAAGAAGGTAACTTCAACAGAAAAACCTTAAGCAAGTGCTGGAAAAACATTTTAAAAATCTTTGCACATCAACTTTCCAGCAAATAATATCTGGTATTTTTTCTTTGAGAAGGAACTTATGGAAATATGTGTTTGTTTAGAAAAAAAAATTAAATACTGCAAACACACATTGTACAATGTAAACAACAATATTTGCCCTAGTATTGCATTGACATATTTACATTTGGGGGCTGGGAAGGGTGGGATGTGCTGATTTTTTTGACTAATAGCCAAAATGCCCAGTGGACTGAAGTAATATATTGCATGTTGAATGCTCTTCCATTCAGGAATTGATTGTGATACAACGAAAAACAAGCAGTTAAGGAAGCCATATTTTTATAGCTTTTTTTTTGGTAACCACAAATTAAAATTCCTGTATTAATGAGCTAAACCTCATGAAAATTCCTAGGAGATAACATGAATAGTAGTTTTTTCAGAGATAAACTGGAGAACAGGAAACTAATGCCATTCATTTGAGGAAATGGTAGCCTCCTCCCCATCAGCTGGTCCTCCAGTGGGATAGAAAGAAATACAGGAAGATCACAAATCAATTTACCGTTGATTTTGCAAAACAGATGTGTGCTCAAATCTCTCTTTTTCAACACTTTTTTTTAACATGATACTATTCATGACAAAAATAATTCAAACATTTGCACACAACTGAAGTTAAGCTCCTAAGCCCTTCACACATGTAGTTACATATAAATGCTTGGTTATCGTTAAACATTGACCATGCAAAAATGACATGCAAGTAAGAGGAAATTACAACTGCAGAATACACTGGAAAATCTGGCCCCTTTATTTAGATTCTTAATCTCAGAACTAAATATTCAGTTTAACCTGAAAGAGTGTAAATTTTGGACAACACACTTCTAAAGAAATTACTAGAATTACTTCAGATTACTGCACATGAGAAAAATTAAAATTCACCCAAGAACTAACTCTTCCCACAGTTTTGGGAAAGATTTCATAAATATTCCCTGTAATAGGAAAGATTTCATAAATATTTCTTCTTTTTCATTACTACTCTGCTTCATTTCAATTACTCATTATAGTTTTTGTTATGCTTGTTTGTATTTGGCTATAATACTGCCATTTTTCATAGTTTCCATATACTTGAAAAATGTTTAATAAAAAATTTAGCCTGTGAACTCACTTCTAAGAACTCATAATTTCTTCCTTTATTAATTTTACAAGCTTTTATCAATAGTCTGGAAACCTTAAATTTTTTTCTTAATAACTGACAATGCCTCTGACAATGGCTGAAATGGAACCACAGATTAACAGTTCCCAGTATTTTGGCACAGTATTTTCTAAGAGAGAATAAGAAATTGCCAAAGAAGTCAGACTTCACATGTTTTATCTCAGTTTTCACTCACACTTTATTAATGACTCTTTTTATTCCCACATAAGAAGCAGAAAGCAGACTATTCCCTCCTCACATTTATAATGTAGTGTATACATCAAATAGGTCCTGCTAACTTTGATTTCTGAGCCTGAGATGGAAAAACTGTTCCAGTCTTAACAGCCTACATGCTTAATTGCATTTGAGGGCTGTCATATTGAATTAATAGCACACATACAGTTTAACCAAGTGAGCACAAAAGCTGTTGAACTGCTGTCGTGGAATGCATAGGTTACTTCTTCTGCCTTCTGATAATTGGTATGCAATAATTGTTCAGTTGTGATTTTTAGTTCAGTTTAGAATCATACAATCATAGATTCACAAAAAAGATGGAAAGAACCTCCAAGATCAGCAAGTCTAACTTTTGACTGAACACTATTTTGCCAACCAGTCCATGGCACTAAGTGCCACATCCAGTCACTTCTTGAACACTTCCAAGGGTAGTTATTCCACTGCCTTTGATTTTTAGGTTCAGTTTATATAGAAATGAATTTATAGAAATCATCAGAATTTAATTCTGATTAAAGGAAGGAAAAAACTTTGGAATTTCCTAGAAAATTTTATTCAAATCTCAGGTCATTGAGTTCATGCAGACACCTCTTCCACTTCTCAGAAGTACTGAAGGTGCTCAGCATCACAAAGTTATGGGTTTAGTCTTCAAATGGAGATCTGCAACCTGCCTTGGGCAATATGAAATGGCACTTGCATCAACTGAGCTGTGGGGAGTCTGGAATGTTAAACAGCCACAGTGGGGAAAAAGGGAGAGCCCCAGGCGTGCAGCTCTGCAAAGCATGCTGAAAGCTGTACTTACAGGAGTGAAACTCCAAGCTAGACTGCAGGGCAAAATAACAGTTATAAAAGTGACAAGGGTTTTTTTGATTCAGTCTCTGGGTCAGCCTAAAATTATTAGGTTTATCCCTCAGAGCATCAACTAAACAGAGATTATAAACCATAGGATTTGAATTCTCCCGAGCTCAATGTTTACTTTTAAGATAGTAGTTTCAACAAAGCTCCCCTGGAAACAAAATTATCTAGAAGGCAGAGTACAATGCCTCTTTCTGATCTCTCCATCTTCTTAAAACAATGAAAGGCAACTATGGCTTTTTTCTTTACCTATTTCATATTTGACAAATTGGCTTCAAAATATATTCTTCATAAATATCACTTGGGATACCCATGGGTCTGATTCAACTCCTACCAAAGCCAGTTTCTTTGAGAGTTGCAGGTTATCACACTTTTCACTGGAAATACATCTGCACAAGCATATGTAAACATGCATTGATTGAAATGCCTGTCTATGCCCTCAGAGTAACATTTTACACTCAACTGACTCCTGATATGAGTGCTTAATTTTATGATAAATAATTCATCATTGATAATTCAGTAGTGGGAAAAGGTATATAGCATTATTTATTACAATTGTATTTGTGACCTTAAGCTGACGACAAATGCAAAGATCTGCTTCTGCTTTAGTTGGCCCTAAAGGGAAAACACCAGTGATTTAATAAACAGAGCAAACTATTTTTAATCAAACGTATTCAGAAAAAAAGAGCTGAGAATGGCCTATTTTATGTGACCTTTAAAATTTGCTACTTTCTAGATGGAGTCAGTCTGACATTAGGTTTTATAATAGAAGTCCCATTTATTCCAATTCAAGGAAATGTACAAATAGAAGCCAGCTTCTGCTGATGAAAAAGAACAGGACAACAAAATAGAAATGTGACAGTTTAAACCTGAAAGCATTAATATAACTACTCTGCTGAAGGACTATTTAGGCAAGACTTGAAAAGGTCACATATAACCAGAAAGCAATATTTATTTACCATATCTAAATTCTACGATAAAATCTGCGAATACCATATATAAATCTGTAAATTGGCCAATGCCATACTAAATATTAACTCTCACACAGAGGGCATGACTTCATTCTCAGAATGTGTGGTTTTGTTAGCCTCATGTGATAAATGTTTGTGACCTGTCTTGACATCTAAATAGAGAAGAGCAGTCACTTTATCTCTACAATGAAAAAGGCAAGCAAATGACAAAGGATTCAGAATTCTGAAATAAAATCACCAGTGCTAATTCTCACCTATTTCTACGGCGGTGGAGGTCTCATTCATCACTTATATTGATGACACAAAGTACCTCATTAGACTAAGTATTTACCTTAAGTGAAGCCAAGTAGAAACAAACCAAAAACACCTCACAGCTGTCAGAAAGACATAAACACGGAATACAAACAGCCTGCCTCTGTGACAAAGTTCAGCTGTTACGCTTATCCTTAAGTCATAGTACCAAACTGAGTGTGACCATATGGCAAATAACCCTGGAACTGTACATGAACACAGAGACTGAGAGTTTCCAAGTGTAGGTCCATTCCCACTTCAGCATTATTTCAAGCATCAGCATCACCTGAACTTCAGCTCAAGCTTCTTGATGGGTCCAGTATTTCCACTGTCAGCATCACAGAACTCAAGGTGCAGACCTCTGTGTAGAGCTGCGCTAGAAGGGACATTTATTATCTTTCATAATTATTTATATCTTAAAAAGAAGGCAGCTAGGAGATATAGCCAGTCTCTAAATGGCACAAAATATTATTTAAGATTTTTCGTACTAGCTGAGCAAGAGGAACTGTTTCTTGTATTAATGGGAAGATGTACTTTGGCAGCTACAAGAGAAAAGGGAAGAGAAGTAAGTTATTCCCCTTCAGTCTTTGCCAAGGCAGGGATTCCCACTATGCTAAAAAGGAATTCGAACAACCAATGTGAATTCTAAAAAATATCACTGCCTACAACTTTTCAACTATCAGATATCCGACTGCAATTTTAGAAATCAGTATCAGATTCTGAAGTCTATGTTGCCCAACTTTAACACACTTACACAAGCAGTTTTCATCCTCAGTGAATCTGAAACAAGGAATAAATACAAGACTTATATTTACCAAGAGATCTACAATAAAACATACCTAAATGCCAAGACAATGCAGGGAGAACTTTAGGAAATACCAAAGTCTTCACAAAAAAAAAATGCATGCCTGATAAAATTATTCTACAACATTTTTGATTATTCAAGTCTCTCAAACCCTGAATCCATTTTTATTTTCAGTTTTAAGGCATAACTGGTGGAATTACCCTCTAGCCTCAGGATATTGATCTTTTCCTCAGAGACAGGTATTTAGGAGACAGAATAGAGCAGTGCCCTGACTGTACCCTACACTGAAATGGGTGGGAAATGATTCAGTCTCTAGGCCCCTGGATCAAACACCATCATTTAATCAAAATGAATAAACAAAAAGCAGCTACAATGCTTTCTATGCATTTATACATATTTTCACAATCATCATTGTAGAAAAGGGACAAAGGGACACATTCTTTCAATCTCAGTATTTTCCTGAGGAAAAAAAAATTAAATTTTAATTATTTTTTTATGGTAGTAATATTTTTATCTTCCCATCTCTGTGAACACAAAATGAAATCAGATACTTTTTCGTAGTAGATGAAGTACCAAAAGATTGGATGTACTCAGAAACTTGGAATTTTTCACATTTACAAAAAATTTATCTGAAACTATTGTTGCAAACCATTTTTTTTTCACTAGATCTGCGTGCCACGTGTCTCAGCAGACACAGGTTTGGGAAGCAAAGGAAAGTGTGCATTGAAAAGCTGAAGAAAGTTTTCTCTTCCGTAATCCTAACTCCTTCTAAAAGTATCATGTTGAGATTTCAGTGGATGGTTCATTAACCACAGTTCTTTTTACATGATGCCTTCTCCCCAACTCACACTGCCACATAGCTGAGCTTCAAACCAATTGTTTTAATTATAATATGGCAGTGTAATGATCTCACTGAATACAATAGAAATAATGAAGAATATTTCTTCTGGGGAATTTAAGCTGATGTCTTTCTGAAGCTGATGAGGTTAATCTTCCAAACATGGAAATAATGGGTGAGGAATTGAAAATTAAAGTAATTATGTTAAATTTCCTGTGGAATAAAAGTTCTGAGATGAAACTGGTTCTAAATGCTTTCCTTTAATAGCATGCAATACCTTCCTTTTTAAAATCCCAAGAAATGTTGCATTATGAGGCACAATTGTTTTAATGTTTACAGATTTGAATTGTTAAGTATATATTTAAGCTGTGAATAAAATACATAAAATTCCATACTATACTATAATCTGAATTTTGCTTTTGATTGTCATTTAATTGAAGAGTTCATAGGCCAACAGTTACAAAAAAACCCCAACACTTATCAGTACAATTCAAGATAGTTGATTAGTGCATGATACTGTATGAAATTTGGAACTGTTAATTAGTTGAATGCTTAAGGCCCTAAACACATGAAATCCTCTTGTTCCCATGAAAATCTTGTAATATCAAATACATTTAAGTCACTCATATATCATAATAACACAAAGCCGTAAAAATGCAGGAACTAACATCTAAAAGTACATATATGAATAAATTATTCTTCCAGTAAGGAATCAGTGATTTGTGCTCTAAGTCCATGCTTAATAATATTGACAAATGATTCTAAAAATTACAGGGCTAATTGAATGAAATTACAGAAATTGCTTTTTGTGGGAAGTGCAAATTAAGTCTATAGTTAAAATTTTACTGCCATTCAAAATCACATAGAGGACATCTTTTAGAGTTTTAAAGGTTTATTTAATTTTATTAAAAAAACCAAAAACAAAACAAACACCAAAACCCCCAAATGCATCATTTTAAATAAATTCAAGTAGAAAACGGCATACGAGATTCTCTCTTCAAAAATATTATGTTAATTTTATTTGGTTTATTACATAAAACTACCTTGACCTGAATTATTCATATGCTAAATTATTCTATTTTTCTGTGTTCAACAATTGATAAATACATGACTATCATTATTTAAAGAGTGAGAATATGCTTGCATGCACATAAACATGGTTTGCTCACAGCTCTTAATACTCAAAAAGTCTCTACAGATAGCATGTAACCTAAAAAAGTGAGGGACTGAAAAAATAAATAGACATACAGGTAGTATTAGAAAAGAGGAAATACAGTAAGAACAAAGAAGTATTCTTTCATGGTGTTATTGGAGTTCTTTGATTTGTATCTATTTTAAATTGACACTTGTGTCTGATGGCTAAAATTTTTCTGCATTCAATACAGAATCAAGTTAGATATTTTAATGTTATCAGTTTTAACAATGAAGGGCTGATGAGAGGCCATTGTGTCTAGACATTTTCCATTGGTTTGCAATAAAATAAATATTAAATAATTAAGATTTTTAACATGGTTATTTTGTGATGATAATGTATTTTGAAAAAGAAAATGGTTTGAAAAAGAAAACTCTTAGTGTACAGCAAGCCTAATGTGCAAGTTCCTCTCACAGTGTTTAATATAATACAGTCTCTCAAAGAAAAGTTTACACTTAGTAACTTTTTTTAAAAAAAAACTACTTAACCCCACTAAACACAATGCCTAATGGGAATAATGGAAAAAGATAGATCCACTAAACTGCACTTTACAAAAGATGACTCTGGTTCCCTACCAGAGCTCTTGCTGACACTGGAGTCACCCCAGGTGACCTGGGAGTCTCTCTTCAGAGATTTTGGCCTGAACATTTCATTATTCCAGTCAGATTTTATGTGACTACTGAGTCTTGAGAGATCTGTTGTTGAACATTACACAAATAAACATCTTTTGTGCAATTAAGGCTACTCAATGTGTGTGCTTTCAACATTCATGTTGTAGTAGACCACACACACCATTGTTTCTCCCAAGAAAACCTCTGCCCTCCCAACTATTTGGATTTCACGTATCAACATTTCTGCTGATCATTTCGAGACGTTATTGCCAGATCTCCTTCAGACCAGTATGTAAGTCCAGCCTGCACTTGGTAACAGGAGCAACCTTTTATGTGCTCATTCCTTGCACTCTTGCACTTGTCTACTCCCAGGGATTGTCTGTGGGATTGTCTGCAGCCTTTCCCAGTGGATCCACACAGACGTCAGAAAAAATCAGCTCCGTGTTGCTCCACAGAACTAAATGCTCCATCCTGTGTTCTGCAAACCTTACGGGTTTAGCAACCAAGAGCGAATTTTTTTGGTAAATATCTTACCCAGACCACAAAGCTTAAAGCTCAGTAATTAGGCTGCTTAATACAGCTTATTATTTATAAAAGTGACAGGATTTCATCTGCTTTCAAGAGCAATTCATGCAGCCTTTAACTCTCTGACCCCTCACCTCCAGTTCCAACCTGTTACAAGCACACCAGCAATTAAAGCACCCTGACATCAGGATTGTCAGTGCAGGCTGGTGCTTGTGTTAGCTCTTCCTTGACATCACAGGCCACGATTCAATGCTGTACTGAAATACTGCAACACTGAGCACAGCACAAAGCAAAAACATCTCTCATTTCACACTTCTGAATCAAATGCATTTCACTTTTTGGCTTGTTTGAGGGGGATTAGCATGTTAACCCCCGCACAGCCTTTTTGCAGTGGCCTGCTTCTGCTTTCTCTGCTGTCTCCAAAGTCCAGCTGGAATCAAACTGGCTCATGAGAAAGTCTAACTCACACATGATAGTCTGGAAGCCAATGGAGGAGACTGGTGAAGCAAAACTGCAGACTAAGAATTTGAAGTAAACATGCTCTTCTCTGAATTATCCTGTGTACCCCTACCTTTTTAATTCTTACTTGCATAGAAGCAAAATTTTGGAACATTTCCTTTGGTATATTTGATAGTTTTATCTTTGGTTCTATTTACATCGCTGTTGCAAGAACTTTTTTGTCCTAGGTTGAATGCATTCCTCTACAATACAGGCTGTAATTAACCTTGTTTCCTTCTCCATAAGTCTGCTTCTCTCTAGTCTTTATATGTTAGAGCTCTAAGCATCCTGATGCTTTCCTTTTCTGGTTTCTCCATATTGCTTATAATTAAAAGAAAAGAAAGATTGCTTAAAAAAATTGAACATAATTATTAAAAAAAAAAAAAAAGAGTATCCTTACTTTCTTGTACAAGCAATTCCAAATTAGTGTTGACATTTTGGCTCACTTTGTATTTTTAAAGGCAGACTCTTCTGTTACTAAACATCTGGAGGGAAAGGATTTACTTTCAGTAAGTAGATGAGAATTTCTCCCTGATTTTTGTGCTTTCTCTTATTCTTGCTCCCCAAAGCATCCATGCACTACAATTTCAGTCCATTTACTCCATGTTCTACTTTTTCTATACCCTGTCCCTGTGCCACACCCTCTTTTTTCTTTTATACACTCCAATGGAAAACATGAATATCATATTAAAAAATTCATAAAAGATTCTCCTATTCAGAATAAGTAATTCTTCCATCCTTTTTTTTAGAATGACTGTACCCAATGGAAAAGGTGAGTAGTTCAACTACATTGTAGCAATATTGCCAACTTCAAGCCAGTATTATTGTGATTTAGGTGACCCTGCAAAACCTGTGATTCCCTTAAAGATACCCTCTAGGTTGTGCATATTTGCATGCCTATCAAACTTCTCTCACAAACTGGTGGCTAAAAATAGCTATTTAAAAAATAAAAAGAAAATAGTAATCAGTCTGGGATATTTGCAAAATCACTCAACTCCATGAAATAGGACAGAGAAAGAAAAGCATTATTTTAAGGTCTACAATAAAAACGGAAGAGTTTGCAAGTTTTCAGTAATATTTCAATCACCTTCCTTTTACTAGCTTAACCCTAAATTAGAGAAATCCTTTGTTTCCAGAAGGCTAAATCTTGGAGCTGTTTATCCTATGTGGTCCCTGTCCTGCAGATCACATCTCTGTGACTGTAGTGTGACGGAGACTGAACAACAAGAACAGGATTTACGCAGTTGCAGAGTGACAGTGGGATGGAGAGGTATTTATATCATTGCATTTGGCAGCTCCAGCACTAGGTGCTTCAAGTGTTCCCAAAGGCCGTGGTACAGCTAATAGCCCAGCAAGAGAACAGTAGAGAATAGAGAGGTGGCAGGAGAACCAATAGATGTAAAAACCAACTCATCATGCATGGGAATGGGCTAAGATGATGTACTGCTTGGGGAGTGCCATCAGGAGCACTGGGTGACAGTACCTCACGTGTGGCTGACAAGGATGGAAAAAGCAGCACTGGAAAGCACATTCCAGAGCAACAGAAGTGGTGAGTGCCAGGAGGAGCATTGGCCTGCTGCCAGCAGGGCTGCCCTCTCCTGACATTGTCTCATGTTGTAATAAAGCCAGGAGATTTGGGTTCACTCTTTGGTTTTTTTTTTCCAGTTGACTAGGTTTGCCCACGTGCCATCATCAAGCGTGTAAGCTGAATCCTCACTAAATAGAGTCAAGGTGACTTGAATTGTCTTGTGGGGATGGTGGAAGACCCTCTTATTTATGAGCCCCTCTTACTTCTAATGAGGAGATGAAAAAAAAAAAAAAGAGGAGTTTCAAGCAACCCCATCCCACAAGACAGATAATGTTTTATCTCCAAACACTTTTCCATCTGCATAACTGCTGTGGGGTATGTATGTGTGCAGCATCACTCTGGGAAGGAAACAGTGCAGGAGAACTCATGGTTTTACAGAGCTACAAACTATTTGTCTGCACAGTTCCTGTCTGGTAGAGATGCTCTATAAACAATGAAAACTGGCTGAAGGTAGTTTTCTGAAAGACTGCTGGATGTGAACTAGCACTCACTCAGTTCTTCATCAGGCAGTATTCCCTGAAGTACAATTTTGAAATTACTCTGGACAATTTATCACCTGCCCAAATGACCCTGTCACTTGGTGAGTCCATCTGCATGGAACTTGCACTAGTATTTCTAGTCCCAGAAGCAGCAATAAACAACCTTTTTTATTTACAAATCCACCTGCCAAATACAGTTCTTTCTCCTCCAATGCCCAGAAAAACAAAATAATATTCATTCCTGGGTCACCTACATGTTTTCTAGACATTAAAATGTCACAGTTTTCATTGCTAAATAAAATTGAAAAAAAAAAAAATCCCAACCCACAGTTATGATCGTTCTGGGAAATCCTTTGTGGTTTGACCAGCTACCATCTGACTTCTATTTCTGAAATAAACACATTAAAAATAAATAAAGAAGTTGTCTTACTTTTTTAACATGCCTCATGTTAAATATTCAAACTGCTCTCTGCACAAGCCCTGCACTTACTCTGCTTATTTGTACTCCTTTACAACATGAGCTGCAGACCGTCACAATGCTGAGAAGTGGAGACATGGGTGCTATGGCTCATCCCTGGCTCTCTACTGGCAATCTGGACAAAAAGTGGCAGGAGACAGTGACTCTTCTGGGGTTGCTACCCGGTTTCTTGTGCATCCAGCACATGGAGATCATATATTTCATATATCATATATTTCTCACATATAGTTTCAACTATATTCAATAATACTCATCCCTTGTACACCCCTGGGATTATGGAGTGAGAGTAGACAGTTTCTTTACATGAAGAGAAACAATGAAAAATATTATTCATGTTAAGAATGTTAAGAAATCCTAAATAATTAATTACTCTTTTTTTTGTTCAAAAAAAGGAGTTCATTGCACCATGGTAAAAATAAAACAAACATTATCTCTGAAAGTCAAAACAACTCATGAAAGTACATCATTATGTTCAAAAGATGGAAAAGATTAGGTAACCACAGACTAAAACCTCTCTGAATCACAGTCAGGTCTCTCCAACAACTTTCTTTTAAACTTTTATTTTTCCTTTCAATTGGTCTTCCCTTTCCACTTCAGTGATTATTGATTCCTACTTTCTGAAGGAGCACAATTCTAAAACAATTATTTGCTCTCTTAGTATTTCCCTCTTAGCTACAAGCAGAATGTTATTCCATTAGTGCACTGTTAGTTCTTTTCTCTTCATTAAAGCACAACTGTTAAAATGGAAAACAGTGTATAATTTGCTTTCTAATAATGGATGTAATAACATACTAACATAGAAAGGATATCATCTACCTTAGCTACACCCCTCAACAGTGTTTCACTGCCAAAAGCATCATTTCTCTGTGTAAATGAAGCTCCAAACAAGGCCACATTTAACACAAGACTTCCTTCTCCATCTCTTTGATTTCAAAAATCTTTTCTTAAGAACGTGTAATTTCAGGGGTGTACATACATTCAGGTATCCCAGGGGAACCTTTTTCCCAAAAGTCAGTAGGAGTTTGGCATTGTCTTCAATGGATGCAGCATTTCACTTGATTTTCTCTGTCCTTTTGTAGCTGAATTAAATTTAATGGCAGTCTGTCCCAACCACAAGAGGAGAAAGGTTTGGGGCAGCATGTCTTCATGAGAGAGACAGACACAGATAGAGACAGCTGTTCGGCAAAAATAGCTAGAAGAGAAGAGCTGTTGTTCATATGGATTTTAGTTCATTTCAACTATTAATCCCTGTTTTATCAGATATTGCACATTTTGATTTTATGCCTGAAATAGCAAAAAGATTTATTAATGTTTCCCTACATATCTCTACATAAAAATGTTTGTTAATTCAAGTTTTATTTGTGTGTCTATACTCCCAGCACTGAGAACATCTCTTCTATCAACAAACAGCAATGCTGTAAGAATCTGTATTAAATTTTCTTGATTTTTTTCTATCTGCAGCAGTAAAGCTTGCCATGCTGAGATACATGCTCTTTTCTGAAATGCAAGCAATTTGGAGATTTTGCATATTTTGAGTCCATATTTACAAAGGACTCACATAGAGACTAACTGAAAGAATGTCATGTGGGCATTTACTACTCTTGCATCTTTCTCTGATGACCTAGGAGAAAACACTCTGATACTGCTTTACATGTTTTGTGGCCTCGAACATTATTTAGCAGGAAGCTGACAGGAAGGAGTCATCACTCTCTGTTAAATCTGGATACATAAATATAAACTCTAGCGCAAGTCATCAAGCACTGAAATCCAAGACAGAGAACATGCACAATCCATATGGTTTTCTTGATATTCCTATTACTTATTTTACACCAGGTTTAGAAAAGGTAAAAAAATCTGTCCTCGTAAGCAACATCACCTAGACATGGCTAATCCTGGCTCAGGATTCAGAAAAAATACCATGGAGTTTAATGCATACAATGAAGCCTGGGATATCTGATCATGGTCCCACTCAACACTGCACTGGTGGATCTCAAGTACTATCTGCAATTTTGAGTGTCTCTATAGAAAAAGAGCATCAAATTATTAGAGTGTGTCCAAAAGAGAGGGATGAAGAAGGTGAAGAGTCTCAAGGGCAAGACTGAAGTGTCTGCGGTCAACCGGCCTGCTCAGCTTGGAGAAGAGAAGGCTGAGGTGGGACCTGGCAGCAAGGTACACTTTCCCCATGGGGGGCAGAGAAGGGGAGGTGCTGATCTCCTCTCCCTGGTCACCAGGGGCAGGACACAAGGAAGTGGAATGAAGTTGCACCGGGGCAGTTCAGGTCTGGCATTAGGAAAAGGTTCTCTACTGAGAAGATAGTCAGCCCCTACAGCACCAAGCCTCCCAGAGTTCAAGGAATATCCGAAAGATGCTCTTGATCCTGCGGTTTATTTTCAATGGTCATGTGATCAAAAGGGAGTTGTAGTTGTACCCTATGATCCTCCTGGGTTATTTCCAATTTGAAATTCTATTACTGTACAATGTTATCATTTGTTCTTCCCCAATACGTAGTCCATTTCATTTTAATCCAGTAGGCTTCTAGGTGTCTAACACTTCATTAGTTGTAAAACTGCCCTATGACTAATATTAGTTTAGGACACAGTTTAAGGTTCTCTTGGGGTTTTTAGCTTTGGTTACTTCAGTTCTTCTACATCAGATGTCACAGAAACAGTTGTGCTAAAGCCAACAGGACTGAAGCCATCATCCCCAGTGCTACTTCAGCAGTGGCACAGATGTTTTACTGAGTAATGTAAGTGCTGACTGCTGAGAAAAGTTTCACAGATCTTCCTCTTTGGTATTTGTAGCAGCTAAGCTGTCATGCTTTACCTTTTGAAGCTTATTAATACAGTCGATATTTGTGATCACACTGAAGTCTACACATAAATAGATACACATGTCCATGTAACTAACCAGTTGGAGCCCAGCAATAATGGCGATTCATGCAGAGGGCACTTCTGTAAAAAAGGCAAGACAAGAACCAGAGAAAACTCTTCTCATATCACACATGCAGATCAACTCAGAGCTTCCTGCCTTTCTCAATAAATGAGACAACCGGGTTGAAAAAGCCTCCAGTGCTGCTTGAGCAGTTAATCTGGATGATGGAAACATAAAAGACACCTAGGAGGACTCACATCTTAGTCTCAATGCCTAAATAACCTTTCAGAGGGTTTTCTAGGTTATTTTACTGCATTGAAACTGGATTTTGGACTCCACTCTCCAAGAGCATTTGCTTCCCATATTAAGAGATCCAAAAGAGGACTGAACTGACATGTCTGGGGTTTTCTTCCCGGTTTGGGGAAGGAAGAAAGTAGAAAGCAACAGCTGTAGCTCCTCTGATCTTTTGACACTCTTTTGACAACCAAACCTTACACAACCAAGATAGGACTGATGAGCCAGCCTGGGTACTCATGCAGCTCTGCCCAAGTCCCTACCACATGAAAAGCTGATCCTGTCTCGTGGGGAGTCTTCTGTCTTCACATACACCCATGGGAGAATCACCTCCATATTTTGCAGCCAACAGATGAAAAAGTAGAACATAATAGTTAACATGCTACAGCACTACTAGTCACCAGAACGGATTAATTCACACACACGAGGGAGCCTTTTGTTTTATGAAACAGGTCAATCACTCAGACCCAGTATACTCCTGTTTTTCCACTCTATCCATGTTGCCATAGCTTTACCCCGTTGCCATAGCTTTACCATAGATTAGATGTTAAAATCTAAATAAAACACAAACATTTTAGTGAAATTTTTATACCTTTTTAAAGAAAATTCTGTATTGAAGTCCTTGTAAATATTTTTCACAAAATTCTAAAAAAACTTTAGTAGAATATCACTCAATTCTCAGACAAGAAAAATTTTATTCCATGAGTTATTGTACTAGTTTAAGATGGGACAGGACGATTTTTTTTCTTACTAGCTGGTACAGTGACGTATTTTGGATACAGTAAGAGAATCATGCTGGTGACTCAGACAGAGATGTTTGAGATGTTACTCAGTAGTGCTTCACCCTAAATCCAGGATATTTCAGTGACCCGTGACCGTGCAGTGATCAGGTGCCCAAGAGGCTGAGGCAGCACAGCCAGGAGAGCTGATCCCATCTGGCCAAAGGGATATTCTAAACACAGACATACGTGGCCAGCACACAAATACTGGGAATTACTATTTCAAAGAAGACAATAAGGGTTGAAGGACAGGATTTAGCATCTGTCAGAGGGTGGTGACAAATTTGTTCTGCATCACTAGTCTTTCTTGGGGTTTATCTCCCTTTTTCCCTTGCATTTTTATTACAATTATTATTAGTAGTATTAGCATTACAATTATTGCAATTATACAATTATATACAAGATATACAAGATATTGCAATTATACAATTATATACAATTATATACAAGATTATTATTGCTGTTGCTGCTATTATTAATGTAGTTGTTGTTATTATTATAATCTTTTACTTTGTTTCAGTTATTAAACTCTCCTTATTTCAACACATGAGTTCTATTTTCTTTTCTTTCCTTTATCTCCTCCCCATCCCGCTGATGACAGAAGGGGAAAGGGGAAGTGAGAGAGCAGCTCTGTAGTACTTAGCTGCTATCTGGGGTTAAACCATGACAGTTGTTAAAAAAAAAGCTTGCTAGACACCTTTATTGGAGAAAATACAGAATGTATTCCTCATTCATATTAAGCTATTAGGATTCTGCTTTTATTTACATATAATAAAGTATTTGATTATTTTTAAGCAAAAAAAGCATGTAGTGCCACCTAGGGGTATTCATTAGTTTATGAATTTGAATTTTTGACATCTCAAATATTTTGGATTAGATTTGTTCTTCATAGCTGCATTCCTAGGAATAAAAATATGCAGTAAAAGAGGTATACAAAATTTTGTTTTGCATGCCTGACAATAAGGTGTATGCTAATTCTAAAAACTTTATTAAAATAATTTTTTTCACCCAGTAGCAATAAAATAAACAACTCTCACAGAAAACTGCCAAATAAATAACCTTTATACTAGAAAGGAAGAAATAATAAGGATAAAAACCCTTCTCTTGACTCAAAACTCCCACATTACTAAAACAGTGGAAAACAAAAAAATCACATTAATTGGCTGTCTCAGATGTGTGAAACTCCATTTCACATGCTTGAGTTTGCATTCGATTTCCTCCAGTTCAGCCTGAGCTGGGCTAGGGGGAGGATTCCTCAGCAGCAGCTGAATGCCATGTGAGCCACAGCATCTATTTACTCACTTTCGTCTTTATTTTGTGCATTGATTTGTTTTCCTTCGTTTTTTTTTTCCCCCCTTGCTTGATAGTTTGCATCAATAAGGGATATATTGGTGTTATTTTGGAGAGATTATTGATAGAAAAATAGATTAATCTACCACAGGCTACTTTCAGACACAGTTCATTGATACAAAGTACACTGCTTCCAAACAAGCCTTTAATGCACCATACTGATTACAGATACAGGCTGCTACATTTGTCAAGATGATTTTTAATAGAAAAAACTACAGAAAATATAAAATATATTGGCAGAGAACTAGTCCTTTCTATTTTGCATGGCAAACTCAGAATGACCAAACTGACTACAATAATTAAAAGATTTCACTCAGGCTGCCTCAGCAATAGAAATTTCTTACCATCTTCTCCATCTACATGGTATTGACCTCCCTTACCATACCCCAGCATCTGACCAAAGAAGAACTTTATACATTAGTTTGTTCAATAACATATATGCATTTGCAGGTGATGCAGCATAAGCATCTTCTGCCTAACCCAGGAAAGCACTTAGCAAGTACTTTATTTTAAGGGCATGAGCAAGTGCTTTGGTTCAGTAGGGAAAAAAAACAAAAACAAAAACAACCAGCCAAGCAGGACTTTTTCCATCATTTTAACTTTGTGAGGGAAGGTTGGCATCACTGGAAAGCAGACTTATTTGTCTCTCTCTCTGCCCTGCCTCTTTTGTCAGACACCAAAGAGAGGAGCACTGCTCTTGATCCAATCTCCCTCCGCCCCTATGAAATATCCTGGTATTATTTTCACAAATATCACAGCAGCAAGAAGAGATGATTTTATTATTTTGAATTGATTTTTGATGAACTTTCAGTCTACCTGATTTTTAAGATTATTGAATCATACTGTCACAGTAATAATTCTGTCGTACTGGATACAGCCTAAAGAACCCCACATAACTGCAGACGTGGTGGAGTCTATTCAGTGCAAACTATAAGAAAGCCAGACAAGTCATTTAACAAACAATCTCTGTTCCACATAGCAGGCTTTTTTCACAGCTTCCTCCTCTCTATCAAGCCCACCCACTTATCTCCACACTCAAGTAATTCAAAGATGTTACCAGAATGTCTGAGAGGTTTGAAGAATCTGTGAAATTGTATGGATTATTTAGAAAGTACTGTTCTGAAACACTGTATTACAATGGATTTTTCCAAAGAAATTGTTCAACATTTCCCTTAGAAATCCACAGAAATATCAACAGTGGCACAAGAGAGTACTTTTCGTACTCTAAAAGTACTAATGTCAACGCAAATATGGGCTGTTGAATCTCCATACTCAATTTGTAAACACTTGGGTGATAGGGGATACACTAACATTTACACAGTAAGATTCTATTAATCCCAATAGTGATTAAAAAGAGAAGGGAAAAAATAAAGGATAGTAAACAGATAGTCCCTAGAAATACGAGATTTTTCACAGACTATATGAGAGATCAATCCTGCAAAATGCTGTGTGTATTCCATGGTCCCAATCCAGGAAAGCACTTAGCAAGTACCTTATTTTAAGCACATTACCAGTTGCCTTGATGCAATGGGAGAAAAAAAACCCCAAACCAAACCCACCAAACAGGAGTCTGTCTATCATTTTAATGTTGTATGGTTGGCATCACTGGAAAGTTATCTTTTCACCTGTCTAAATGTAGATTGATTCTGGTTTAAAATCACTCTATTTTATTTGAAGACTCTGCTTTACATTATTTTGCAGACCAGACAGTCTCCCCAGTTACATTATTTTTTTTTTTGCTCCAAAGTTAGTGCTCTTGCATGTAGATCCTGCAAATCCTACTGCATCATTCTATGAGGTTTTTTTGCATAAAATTCACCAAAGTAATAGCATTTTTATAGCTGCATTTCATTGCAACCTAATTTGATTTTCTAGTGCAATGGTTTAGTCATCTACTTGGAAATAACCCCTCCTCTCTTCCGTGTTCTCTGAGGCTACTGTTCTGCTGCATGGAAGGAGAACAGTTATGGACAATTAAGATTACTCTAAAGGGAAATCATGAAATGTGAAATAAGGTTCAATAACTAAGTGTTTTTACAGATGATCTCTCTGCATTACAAGAAGGCCTAAAATTGCACAACAAACAAGAACCTCTCCTTGATGTACAGATTATTTTTTGTTCTTACTTTAAGAAGTGGTTAGAGGTTATTGGTTTTTTTTCCCTTATGAATTACTGCCTTCATTTACCTAAAGTTAAATTTTTATGAGTCAAGGACAACTTAGGCCACTTTATCTCCATCACATTCCCAACCTGTTATATTTTTAATTCTTCAGAGAAACTTTTACAAGGGTCCCAGTTAAATCTATGTTCTCTGACAGATGTGCTTAATATACTGTCTGTCCCTTCTGCTCTGTAGAGGAGACATGAAAACTAAGGAATGGGTTCTAAAGTGGTGCTTTTAGCCAATTCCCTTTCCTTTCTGATGCTTCTTTGAGACATCTTATGCTTTTATTTGTTTAGTTCTTCATCACCTGTACTCTGAGATCGCACGGCACTGATCACACAAGAAACTCAAACTGGGATTTATTCCTCTGCATAAAAACAGAAAAAATCACTAAGCTTTGTTTTAAGTTTGATGAGCTCACTTAGATGAACTTTTGTGTCTCTCAAGGGGAACCACACTCAGACCAAACTGAGAACAAAATAAGGCAATGCAAAAGAACATAGTACAACCGTTCAGTAGGGCAGGCTGGGGTAAAATATGCGAGGAGACAGGAAAATTCATTCAAATAAGACCTGAAAGACTTGGTGATAGGAGGCAGAGTCACTCAGCCATATCAGTACACTTTCTGACTGGGGAGTATCAGAGGAAAACAGGTTGTCTTAATTCTTCCTGCAGAGCTCATGAAGAGTTAGTGAGCATGTGGTATCCTATCTGAACACCATCCAAGGGCTCAGATCTAGATTGCTCTGTATCTACACTCCTCCTGACGTACCTAAAAATCTCCTAACACACAATGCACAGCAAGCAAAGAAATTTGATGTCTGATACGCGGCCAAATACCTATTTCACTATTTCAGGAATTAAGCTGTAAGTTTTAGTGTTCTCTGTTCAAAATAACAACTCTAGCTCTAAGTTTCAGCCAAATATTGCTTTTCTGCATCTCACACAGAGATTCAGGCTGTCCCTGGCAAGTCACAAGGCAGAACACGTATTATGTACACTCTTGGCCAGTTACAAGGAGACCTCTTTGCACAGTTCCAGGCACTAGAGCCCAGCTCCCCTCTGGGTGACCAGTTCACCCAGCCTCAGATGGAGGGGAAACAGGACTGTACAACAGCATTTCATGCCCATGTCCCTGCAGAGACAAATACGAAATACAAAGTGAACTGCAATTCTCAGTTTCATTTTCATAGCCTGGGCAAATGTTTGAGATAAGCTGTTCTCAAATAAAGTATCTGATTGCAGCTTTAACATGTGAATTTGGACTCACAGGTCATCTGAAGGTTTTAATGGATCAACCTCATACACACTTATCTGAACATAGAGAGATGAGACTATGAAGACTCTGGTGGGTTTTCAGAAAAAAATAAAAATCAGTTAAATTCACACATTGACCCTTGGGATCAGATGGTGGAAAATGGTACTGAATCCTCCTATTCAGTTCTAAAAATGTTAACAAAGTACAAATCTCAGAATAAAAGTGAAAGGAAAAATAATCGACTTCTTTTGGTTTTTAGCTCATTACTGCTACAGTTAAATTGGCCTGTCATTACTTATGAAGTTTTTGTCACAAATTTATCCTGCCTGTGTCCAAAAATTATTCAGAAATCTAATCCCTACATTTCTTTCTTGCACTCCACATGGACAATTGCAATGCTTTCTCAGCAGGTCTACCAGTAAAGCCGATTAGTAGACTCCAAGCAATTCAAAATCCAGCTGCAAGACACACAGCTAGAAAGAAAAGAATATTTCTCAACTGTAACCCCAGCATAAATCTTTCAAACAGACTGCCAGTGTGCACTTGGAAACACATCACTCTGCAGAGAAAACCAAAAGGTACCTAAATTACCTCACTAAGCTGCTCATCACATACTCCATTCACTCCTCACTTTCCCTTTGGTAATATGGAGAACAGGATGTCAAACGGTGTGTTTCACCGACACAGTATGCCATTACAATCTGAATTATCACAAAATCCCTCTTCAATACATTACTCAGAATAAACTGATCCAGAAAGTTCACTCTTTGACAGGACAAATAATTTCTTTAGAGTAGAGCATGGAGACAAATATAGAACTTCTCTTATCCTGCAAGGAAACAGGCAAAAGAATCCCTCAAATTATCCCCATTCGAGTCACGCAAGCAGCGGTGCTGTGCTGCTCACTGCTCCCTCAAGAGCAGACAGAGCAGGGCAGGGAGAGCAGCAGAGGGCCTTGGGGGAGGCACCACAGAGCCCCAGAGCAGTATTAGGTAACTCACAGTGTGTGCTCCAGCTATGGGGTGCAGCCCTGCTGACACCCTGGCTGAGACACAGCAGGGCTCACAAGGCAGGGTGCAAGTGCACGCCTGTGTCATCCCACACAGTGCACCACAACTGCCAGACAACAGGAAATGCTCCTCAGGCAGGGAGATGCACAAAATTAGTGTTGGACCTACTTCTTACCTTTCTTAAACTGTGATGCTATAAAACAGACTAATGGCTAGTGGCTTTCAAACAAACTCACAGGCATCTGACACAACAGAGCAAACCAATTTGAGAGGGGATTGGATCCTGTACATCTACTGTACTTTATAGACTTTCTAATATTTTCTGTAGCAGAAGTTGTAGTTACAGGGCAAAGTTTATTTCTAAGATAGGAGAATCTGCATTCCAATGTACAGAAATTAAGACTATCAGGAAAATGAAAATACTTAACATACTGAATTTTGTTATTCTTTATTTGGCATCCAAGATTACATACACCATTACTTTCACGTGAACAATGACTTTCTGATATTTTATTTTCTGCCTCCCTCTATGTCCCCTCCAAAAGCTGAAAATGATTGTTTTTATGATGTCTCATTATTCTGAACTCACAATCACCTCACGTTAAGACACCAAATGATTACACTGCTATCGTCTTTCTGTATGGAAGAGATAATTTTTTACTAAAACCTGACTGTAACTTATTCATTTTTGGCATTAAGGTACTAACTAATGGAGTCCAATTTCTCAGAAAAACAACATGAATAACATTGCAATAATTCATTAAAAGTATTATTTTCTCAAATCCAATTTTGAATATATTTACATTATTATTAATTGAATGTTCTGAGGGGTGTTTTTCTGTGGCGCTATTTGACATTTTTCAGTTCAGTTACACAACCTCCTGCTTCCTCTTTTCAGTTATTAGAGCAGAGGATAAGAAGATTCCTCCTGACACCCATTCATTACCATCCCTGGTAAAGCTGCAGAGGACACTGTGACAATGAGGACACATGCAGGCACATTTTGCTGACATTTGTGTATTTGTGAAAAAGTTACCTGTAAGGGTAAAGCACAAGAAAGGAAGCATCCCCCTCACATTTTAGTGACTACCAGGTTAAGTGAATGGGCTAGAGAAATCAGTTTTATTCTTGCAGATTCCCAAGAGGCCAACTGCGAAAGCAGGTAAAAATTCTCCCACTATTGCTGGGAATTCCTCAAAAATACCTGAGTGTTCAGATCCCAGCTGGTGGTGGGATCCATGTTCCATATGTAGATATTTATTTATACATGTCTATGTTTTGCAGCTGATGGGAACCTGAGCTGCTTGTTTTTGTGTGAGTACCATTTTTTTCTGCCTGCACTGAGCAGTGTGGCTCTATATCCATATGTGTATGTATATATAATTTATGCATGTATAAATCACGTGGTAACACATGTTCAGCCTCACTACTGGCTGGACCTGGGAACATGGAGCTGCAACAGCCTTGACTTCCTTGAGCTGCAGTATCTGGCAACTTCCAACAAACATCACTGACACAAACACAGATACTTTAAACACTAACAGGCACTACTCAAATGGAATTAAATGAGTTTAATATATCTGTAGCTGTAACTGTGCTACAATATATAATGATAAAAGTATCATCATTGCAGAGTAACAAACAGCTGGAAAGGGACATGAGCTTTTGGGCATGTGGTTCTGCCATTACATGTCCTTGTAATTCTTTAAAAAAAGATAGTATCTGTGCAGAAAACCTGTTTCTCCACGTAATACATACCAGAAACATGTAAAGTTGTCAATGTGACACAGAAACTAATTGCATTTCGGGGACCAGTATTACTGCTGACGACAACAGCAGCAAAAGAGAGGCTTAGGAAGGCTAAGCACAGAGAACAGATTTTCTGCAGGAAAGCCAAAGGAACCAAGTATCCATGTGGTCTGGAAGCATTTTGTGAAATGACAATAAATCCTCATTAAGAATCACTAAATCTAAAAATGGTTACATGTCCTAAGATTAACCTAAACTGCCAGGGTCTTTCAACTGTGCAGATACTTCCTCTCAGTTACCCCCACAAAAAAATTATTTGGGCCACCAAAGTATTTTAACTTTGCTTTTATACAACTAACATCCCCAGGTGTATTGGGGCAGATAAATGAGCTCACATGAAAAGTACAAAAGTTCCTACGTCTCTCTTCCTATTCCATGTACTTTTATTTCCCAGGCTGCCCACTGCTGCCTTCCCAGGGGGCATTGTCCACCTGGATGCTCCCGGCAGAGCAGGGCTGGTGTGGCAGCATTCCACCACCTGAGGAGATCTGCTCAGCGGGTCTGTACAGCCATCAGGGCCTCTCCACACAAAAATGAAAATGCCACTTGCTGCTGCTTGGACAAGGAAAGGAGCACTTGCTCTCCACAAGGTCTGGGAAGAAGGCGAGGCAAATGAATCTCAAAACAGCAAAGACTTAACATTCTTTTCCATGTTATTGGGTAAGAACCCACCAACTTCTATAAATACGCCTGGGGTATTGGGAACACCAGAGTCTTTGGAGATGTTGAGGTATTTGAATACAGTTCAGGGACGTTATATGAAATTTATAACCTAATTGTTTCATTATTCATAATTTACATTATAACTATCCCTCTTGGTTTTACTTTCTACAGGAATTATTCTGTATTTTTCCCATTAAAACATGTCTGAATATTTCTAAGCTCCAAAGTATATTGAAGTTCAATAAACCATGTCTTCAATTTCTTCTAAACTAGTGAATTTCCCTTTACTTTCTTGAAGTTCACAAATTTGTATTAGTCAAAGGAAGGATGCCATGGTTAAAATGCATTTACATTGCTGAATATGATACAATCACTGACAAAAGTAAAGTATTCATCACCTTAAACTAAGATGAACCTCACTGCTGACTTTTACACCCTACTTCAAAGGGTTGCTTTGTTTTGCTTCAAATCTAAATGCACTTCAGAGACATTGATTAAATGATCCAACATCACTTTTACAGGTAAGCCCTGACCTATCGTGAATCTCAACTTTAAAGTGAAAGTACCAATTATGCTCAGAAAAACTCCGAAATTCAGTCTCAAATTTTGTCTTCAGCCAAAAACTAAAAAGAAAAGGATCGTTTTCCATCCTTGCCCTAAACTCCACCCAATTTTGACATTTTTTCGCAAAACATCAGTTCTAGAATTGTGTAATAATAATATAATAATCAAATTTCACCTTAGCTTGGTATCTTGCACAGCAACAACAAAAAATAAGTATTTTCCTCTCTGAATCTCATAGTGCCCCATTGTCACCAAACTTCTAAATATCCAACAGAAGGGAAAATAAGGCTAGGCTTTACCATACTCAGGAAAATACACTAGCTGGAAAAAGAAGACAGATCACCTTTTCCCTCTCATTTCTCTTCCTCATCCAAGAATAGGGCCAGAAAGCTCAAACAAGATTAGATACTAGCAGATCCATAAGGAGAAATGCTCACCCCAAAAGCAGTTCAGAGGTTACACCTTATTAAATGTAGGAAGATCAACATGGAACAAAGCCATAGGAAAGTATATTGGAAACACCACCATTACCCATTTCAGACAACTTGAAAAATACAAGTCACTAACTCTTCATGATTGCCCCAAAAAGCTCACAAATTAAGAACTTGGGGGATTGCAAACTTGACATAGGCCCCAAATGTTTTCTTCCTATAATCCTACAATCACAACATGAAAAATAATAATTTCTATTGCTTCAGCTTGTATTCAGTTTCTGGAATCAATTATATCAGTTTTCATAGTTGTGTAACCACAAATAAAATCTCTTCTGAGGGCTCTGAATGTTTTCCTTGGAAGGATGCTAATAGCACTGCTGAAATGAGCTCCTCTGGATGCTGTGAGCTTTGCAAAAACCTCTAGCCATATCATCTGGCAGAGCTTTTTTTTATGGTAACAGATCATAATTCTATTCTGCTTTGCAGCATACTGAGTAAAAAATGTAAAACTACTATATATACTGTAAAAAAATGGTGGGAAATGGAAATATTTTCTAAGGAAAATTGCCTTTGTGATATTGTAGGAAGTAGGAAAGTTGGTGAGTGAACATTTGTCCACTAATGTGCTTCAGCATATATTTTTCTGTTGGAAACGAGGAGGAAAAAATAAATCTGTATGGATATTTCTTTTTCTGGCATCAAGAGTGGGGTTTTTTTGTGTCTTTATCTTCTATCTGAATTTTATTTTGTTACAACTTTCATTCCCAGACAGTAAACACGTTTGCACATGCACAGGAGTAGCTGTTTGCTTTGGTTTGTCTTCTCAATACAAAACAGAGTAAATACAGAAGAGGAAATTCTACTCCAATGAACACTTGCCTTAAATGATTTTAAAAACTATTTTTATAGTTACAGGGTAATAAGTACTCAGAAATATTTCTGGCTTCTTTTCATTACAATTGTTTCTTCATTACCCTTCTTACCCTCTCTTACAGCAGGGACCCAGATATCAAAAGAAGGAAGATGGTATATGGTCCTAGAGCCAGGTTTTTCAAAATTGGGTGCCATATTTAGGCACCTATATATAAATGGCCTGGTTTTCAAAAGAACTGAGCACTCATCAGTTCCCATTGATTTCAATAGGACCTAGAATTGATCACACCTCTGCAAATCAGGCCATGTCTATTTAGGCCTGGGCATGTGAAAATACAAGAACCACTTCAAGCATCTGGTTTAAAAGTAACAACCAAATGTTCTACCACAGAGTTTTTAGATAAACATCGTAGTCTCTAAATGAACTCACAACAGCACAAGAGTTTAAACAGAGGCACCTGAGCTGTGACTCAATCTTGTTGCCTATATGGCGTTGGTCAGAATTTTGCTGCTGAACAGTTATTCTTCAGAGCTCTTCAAAAAACTTTTCTATTTGTAAATAAAGTGGATCTGAATAATCTCACATATTCATTTTTTTTTCCCAACTAAAATAACCCAGTTCTCAGTTTCCATTTCACTAGCTGCCTGCTGTGACACTAAAAATTATGTTAGTTATGTAACAACATGCTCTTTGTAGCTGCAGAATAAGAGAATAGTGACAGGGACTGGGACAGCGAAGTCCCCATGATATTTCAGCTTTAGCTGCTTAATGACAGCAGGTTGCAAATGCACTTTGCTGAGCTGGAAGGCATTTGCTCCTTTATCTGACAGAACTAGACAGCTTCAAGAAAAAAAGGGTTATAAATGGCATAAACAAGAGGCATGAACTTAATTTTTAAACATTGTATTTGTTGGATATTAAGAGACCACACACAAACAAATTTTATATGCAATTTCAGGGACAGAGAAGCAAAAAGAGCAACTTCATCATTTCACAGAAAATGTCAGGTTGTCCTTAAAAAAACATAAAAATTAAATAGGGTGATGCAAACTGCTCTCCTTGAAGTTTCTGTTTCTTTAAAGGTGTCTTTTTACAGACCTCAATAAATGCACAGGGACAAAAATCTCCCCAGCAGCCTTGACTCAGGCCCAGTGAATTCACAGAATGTTGAGCTGTGCTATGCAAACAGAAATTTACATACAGAAGCAACACATGTTTGTGGTGCTGCACCCAACCTCAGACATCCTTGTCAAGATACCTGATAAAAGCTGCACAACCTCAAAGCAGCACAGAGAGACAAGGGCTGGAGGGGGAGGACACAGAAAAAGAATGGAAAAACGGAAATGGAAAATCCAAATAACCAAAATAATATCAGGCTGCTCCCAGGAACGCCGCCAGGAGAGTCTCAGCCTCAACGTCCAGGCATGAAAACCATCAGGCTGAGTCAACACTACCGCTGCTTTTGACTGAGGGGGGTGACTGCCAAGGGGGCATGGGACCCCATCATGGGATGCAGAGGAAAAGCCAGCCCAGAAACCTCTGCATCACTGCCCTCAGCAAATCTAATCCCAACATGACTCTGCAATTTGATAGCCTCGCAATCAGGACAGGTGAGATGAGTATGAAAATAGCTGCCAGTGATGAGCTCACAGCAAGCACCTTCACATGTAAGTTTGTAAATACAAACCCTCTCAGCACAGAAATTACCAACTACTGCCTTTAGCTCCCAAGGGACCACCTCTAGAAGTGGAGCATTCTGCATTCTCAACTTTGCACTTCAGAGACTCTGATGAGTATCCTTCATCACTGTTCTCTCCCCACTTCAGAGACATGCTTGCACCAAATCTCTTCTTTCTCCCTGACTATAAGGCATTCATATTTTGGTGCATTCTCTTTTTGACAGTTATATATTTATATGCTAAATTAATTTTTTCTGGTAACTTGTTTTCTTTATCACAAGCTCACTCAATTTTAATGTCATTGCAATAAACAAGCCTTATAAACTGAGGAAAAGGACTGAGTTCAGAAATGAGGCTGTTTTGTTTCAAGCTGGCAGCTAGCATGGACACTGCAGCTCTTTTATGGGAGTATTCTGGGATGCACGTCACTGAGGTGACAGTGACAGGGAAGCAGCAACAGAAAGAACTGAACAGGGTCTTTTGACCCTGGAACATTGATTTGGAAGTTTACATTAAGAACACAGAAAGGTATTATACTTCCATGACACATTAAAGAAGTGGCTAAAAGCTGGATAGAGCTTCATTGTGAATGAATGGAAGAGAAAAACAGGCATCTGTGATGGTAAATTGATCTGCTCCTGTTCACTGAATTCATGCTCTAATGGGCGCTTCTAAAAAGGGCAAGGGAGATTCTGCAACCTGAGACCCTACTGCTGCTTGTAATGCTGTAATTTCTTATTCTAAGTTAAAGTGTGCCAGGGATACTTTCTCTGTTATAGGGAAAGAGATTTCACTGAGAGGCAGAACATGCTGTACATAAGCACAAAAAGCTGAAGTGTAAAAAATTTAAGCAGTAAGAGTGTTGTGGAAGCTGTAGCCTGGTTCCACTTTGAGGCGAGACTGAAATACAAACTGCTGAGACAGCTCATTGACTTCCACCAGAGCAGAACTAAACGTCCATGAACATACAGAAACCTTTCCAGAAGAGTACAAAACATATATATCCTTGCACTGTGCCACAAAAAAAAAAAAAAAAAAAAAAAAAAAAAANACAAAAAAAAAAAAAAAAAAAAAAAAAAAAAAAAAAAAAAAAAAAAAAAAAAAAATTAGTATGTTTTAGAAGCTTGAGACAAAACAGTAAATCCATTGATTTTTTTTTTTATTTTTTTATGGACAATGTATAGCTCATGTAAATTCTGTTTTTCTTTCTTACCTACTTTTAGTTACAAATATTCCCTTGTTAGACCTAATTGACAGCACTTTCATATACGCCTAGAAAAGGGCTGTGGCATCATGTTTCTATTTTGAGGCTCCGTTGCACTTTCGACACACACAAATTGCTGCCTTTGTGATTGTTCTACTTATAAATAATTTCTGTGTTATTGCATATATAAAGAGAGAAACTCTCGATCACATTAGTCTAAACTTCCAAGTCTAAGGAGAAAAAAATATAATAATTAAACAAGATGCTGATCCTGATGTTCTGAAAGAAATGTGGTTCATAAATAATGGGGCAAGAAAAAAATTACAGATGATGTAACTATCTATAGTTGAGGCTGATACCAACAAGATATGCATCTATCAAAACTGAATTCTTTGGACCTTCTTATCAGTTCCCAGCTATCTGAAATTTTTATTCAATGCCTGCCTTTTTTTTTCTATCATGTACATATTTACCATTATTACACGTGTATGACTGATTTTATATCTTCTTTTGATTTGAATGTTTTCTGACCAGGATCAGAAAAAAAATACATCATAAAGAGATATTACAGATGCATTGAGCCCTGAACATAGTGATCTTTACTAAGCAAAAACTGGAGGGAAAAAAATACACAATTGCAGAAAAAAACTATTAACCAAAGACTTCTCGATACTCAGCCCTTTCCTGTACTGGGCTGTACAATGCAAGTAGAGGGCTTTTTTAAAAAAATTATGTGTTCCTTCTCGTTTGTTTTTCTTTCAAGACAACTAGTAGGCATTGCCAGAAGATTAACTGGGGCAATGACTGGATTACAAAAATAAAGATAAAAAGTCTATTTTGGTTTTGAGATTAGATCTTCTCCCTGATCTGCTTTATAGAGTAGACCTGACAAATACCCACACTAGTGCAACCAAAGGGGTGAATTCAGATAAAAGAGGTCAAGACAGTCACTTCAGCTTTTCTAACAAAGCATATTCTCTGAATTACTCTCTGAGTGACAGCTTTTGAGAAAAAAAGTCCTTCCATACTGCAGAGGTATAGCCTCTGCTCTTTGTCTGTTGTAAGGACTGTCACATTCCTTAATGCTGGATGAAAATGACTGCTCAGTTTTATGTCACAATGAACTTTTACAAGTGAAGGTTTAATGTTTTCATTCAAGTTGCTGATAAATACATGAAAGAGCCCTGGACAATGAGCAGATTCTTCCAATAAGCTGTTAATTTCTGAGCTATATTAGTTTGGGTTTTTCCTTAATCTGCTGTTTGTAGTCAGCATATTTAGGCCTATTAACCTTGGTCTCTTTAGCCCTTTTCATCTGTTCCTAGCTACCTGACTATTATTCAATACCTTTTATTTCCATACTTATTAGAAACATCTATGTTTCACTGATTTTGTATCTCCTTTTCATCTGAGTGGTTTCTGATCAGTTGAGGCATGCATAAATAAGGATCTATATATTTTTGGAAAATCAGGAGAATGTCCTTGAGCATTTTTTCTTTTATATTTTAAGACAGTCTAACTTCAATGCATAGTCCTGTTCAGTATAGCTAGAGCATTTTGGAATGCCAGTCTCAGACAGGTCTAAATTCTGAATATCTCATTTGCATATGGAAAATATAGCTAAATTATAATCACTGCAATTTGCACAGTTACTGAATGGTTTTCAGCTTCCATAATTCACTGCTCTGAACAACATCCAACTCTGGATTTGAGCTTTTTCACACAGGTCTTTCTAGTCTCAAACAAGTTATTCTAACTTCTGGAAAGCTCTGAGAATGTTTTCTTTAGCTCTGAATTAATCAGAGAACTGATGAGGTGGGATGGCACCTCTGGAGATCACTGAGCTCACCTCTTGCTCCAAGCTGAGCCACCTACACAAAGTTGCTCAGGGCTGTTTTTGTCAGGTTTTTTGTATCTTCATGGATGAAAAGGCCATTTCCTTTCTGGGCAATCTGATAAACACACTAACAGTCACTAACTAATTACAGAACCTGGAATTGCTAGATTACTGCATTATGAATCTCTGCAGTAACCAATGCTTGGAGCTTTTTTTTTCTTTTCTAAAAATGAGAAAGAATACATTCTTTCCTGATTGGTCCTAATTTTGTATTTTGATTAGAGTAGTATAAAGCAGGTCCTCAGGAAAAAAAAAAATCAAATTAAAAAAATTTTAGTCCTGTGGACCCCTCATGGAATTTCAGTTCAGCCAGTATCAACCCAGCTGAAATGGATCACAACCAAAGGAAAAGTTTGAGAGAGAGACTACAAAAGCAAGGTGCTGCTCCTCTGAGTTTATGAACTGCCATTCACAACCACAGTTGTGAAAAATAGCTCAAAGCCATACACTCAGATCAACAGGTGGTAATCCTTGGTACATAACGTGGAACGGCTACTGACATTTTAAGAATAAAGATCTAGATTTTGGTGTAGAACTTGTTTAGCCAAGGTGTTTTGAGTTTAATGTTTGTACCCTCAAGCACCTGTAACAGTTGCGAAATATGTGTTTCCCTACAAGGCTTCAAATACAACTTTTTATTTTCCATTAAAACAAGAAACTGAAAGCTCCTTCCTTAAAAGTGTGACTAGGCCTCCTAACTCTTTGTTAAAATAATATTGAAATTTATAGTTGTACTTTCAAAATGAGGAAACATTAAACTGATTGCTAAAGGACACTCCTTTTGCTCTGATGGCATAATTCTTTGCCATAATGTACATTATTGACAATTATATTTTCATTCAGTAACTCAAAGATTATTAGGAAAGTTGGCCGCTACAGATTTAAGCTGTAACAAAAGTCTCTGTGGGCTTACACTGAAAAGCTTGCTAACAGCTGTTTGTCTTGTAGATTTCAAATGGAAAACAAATCACAAAGCAGCCAATATTTAATGTGGAGAGTTGGTAATTTGTCTTTTTTCCCAAATCCCTATGCTTTTTCCCAAATCTGACACTATACAAGTGGCAGTGTATAAAACCATAAAGCAGGTGACGTTGCTAGAAGGCAGACTGCAAGGAAAAAAAGTGACTACCAAATCAAATAAGGAGACATTCATTATGAGTTTAATTCCCCTTTCTTTGACATTTCCCCCTCAATTTAATTAGTCTCTCCTGAGGCTCACAGTCTTAGCAGCCTTGCTATGCAAAAGAAAGCTTGCTTGCCAAGGAAAATAAGTCAAAAACTGTCCCAACTCTGCGTCAATGAGACTGGATTCTATAAATAAACTCCACAAAATCAACCACATTCTCAGCCTGCAAAGTCAAATTATTAAACCTGACATCTCCATTACACCCAGCTGTGGCACGATTCTTCTCTTCTGAAATCTGCTACTGTACCTTGCAGACAACAGAAGCACTGCAGCTGTGGACAGCTAGTGCTCCCCATGAGAGACTTAAAGGTATGGTTGGTTGGTGAGAAGCTCTATACAAGCTGGCAATGCGCACTACAATCCCAGGAAGCCAACCTGTCCCTGATGGACCCTGGGCTGCAGAGTGCCCAGCAGGTCAAGGGAGTCAATTCTGCTCTGCCCTCCTGAGATCACACCTGTAGCGCTGCATTCAGCTCTGGGGTCCTCAGCACAAGGACAGACCTGCTGAAGAAACCTCAGAAAAGGGATATGGAGATGAACAGAGGCTGGAGCACCTCTGCTATGGAAACAGGCTGAGAGAGTTGGGGTGCTCAGCCTGAAGAAGAAAAGGCTCCTGCAACAACTTACAGAATCTCTCAGTGCCTAAGCTGGGCCTAAAAGAAAGCTGAAGAAGTACTTTTTAAAAGGTAGAAGAGATTTAAATTAGATACTAGGGATAAATTCTTTGCTGGGAGGGTGGTGAAGCACAGGAAAAAGCTGTCCAGAGAAGCTGTGGATGTCCCATTCCTGGAAGTGTCCTAGGCCAGGCTGAATGGGGCTTTGAGCAAAGTGGTCTAGTTGAAGGTATTCCAGCTCAAGGCAGGGGATTGGAATTAGATGACCTTTCAAGTCCCTTCCAACCCAAACCATTCCAAAAATCTATAGTATCAGCTACGTTTCTAGAAGAACATAGAATTTTTAATTCGAAGTTTTAATATATTAATAATAATTAAATGGCACTTCAGCAGCATACTGCTTGCCAGAAGATTATGAAAAAAAGAAGACTGGTGAAGTTAATCAAGCTTGTTAAGGGCCTGATTCTGCAGACCTGCTCCTGAAGAACCCTTGAGTTACAAGTCAAAACAATCACTGTTAAAAATATCCTGACTTTCTAACTCTCCTACCTTAACAGTATACCCTGGATGTGTCTCAATTTTAGTGTCTCAATTTCTATAGAGATTAAAAAAATACTGAAGAATATGAGTCTCTGACTGATCAACAAAAACCTAAACACAAACATTTTTTTTCTCAAGCAAAGTACTATGATCTCTGAGGGTCATAACTCCTGAATTTTGAACACTTGGCAATACTTTGGTACACTGAGCCATGCAGTCATATTGGCTTTCATAAGATACTTTCATAATTTATTAAAAGATATATAAACTCGGCCTTTGATAACATCTTTCTAAAACAGAGATAGAGAAATACGAACCAGTTATTACTGCCCTGAATGTTCTCAGTTTTACACAAGGTAACCAGATGTAAAATTTTGTTGCTTCTTTTAAAATCAGGATGCTGCTCTGCTTACATTAACCTATTCAGCTGTCCTGTCTGTTCAATTTTATCTGCAGTATTTTTTCAATGCAATATTAGTTCTGTTCAGTATTTTATTACTATAGCTATGTTACTAGTCTTTTTTGTAATGCATTCCTTTGTGCTCCATACTTAGAAATATGCTGCTGCTTTCTGTCTGCTTTCCCTCCATGTTGTATAATAAAACAGTAAGCAGAAACAACAGTGAACAAGTAAGGACTTATTCTAAAACAGAATTATATTCTCTTTTTGAGTTGAACTTAGAGGAACAAGAGGAATATCCAATTTTCTCTTTCCTGACCAAAAAAAGAACAGACTACTATATCTGATGAAAAACTTGTAATGAAAGAGTCTGCAGCAGTAATTGATCTTTCCACTTTACTTCTCCATATGGCTATGTCCTAAGCATCAAGAAGCTTTCAAGTATTTTGTAAGAACCTCTCCATTGAACGGTTCATTAGTTCTGTAAGCAAGCAAAAAAAAAAAAATCAACTAACTCTCCTTTACTTCAGTCTTTTCAAAGTGCACAGAATACTTGCAGTTACAGTTACACATTCCTCTTAGTATGTTTGTCTATCATGGATGATAATGCTGCAGGCATTTACAGCAGTTTACTAAGAAAACAGCTTATGACTTCAGGCATTTCCCTAGAACTCCATTATGTCATGACCCAGTTAGCTATTTTTCTCTGGATCTGCTCTTAAATTGTTCACAGAAATTTCTATTTTGCTTGAATCCTCACTCATGAAGCTTATTTGTCTCTCTGCAGGAAAAGTCTACAAGCTCAAGTAAGAGTCTTATGTCTCACACCAGAGCTTTATGTGTCACACCTAGAGGCCACTCAGAACATTAGCACAAAGAGGGGTCTACCAACAATAAAACCTTTTGGATTATTTGGATTCATGACAAATTTAAAAACAGGGATGATGTCCATATCACCCCCCTTCTCCAGCCACAAGGCAGAAGACATTCAGTGGTAGGCAAGGAAACATGTATTCCCACCAAGTAATCTCTTTACCCCACAAGACCCACAGTCATTTGGAAAGAAACACAGGTTCAACATTTTTTCTTTTACTGCTATTTTACTATCCAGACAGAGGTAGAAGGAGAAGTCACCAATCTTTTTTGCTACTCGCCTCTGTTAATAATGATGTACAATTTTTTCATTTCAAGACCAGAATTTCATGCAAACAGTGCTCCATAGCATTGTTCATACTGATTTACCTTTTAACAGTTGACAAATGTCAGCAGAAAGAACAAAGCACAGATACAGAAATCACTCTCCTTCCTTGGCATCATCCTTAAAGGACCTGAGCTGGTCCCAAAGTATTTGTAAACAAAAATATTTCTCTTTATGCACAAACTATATAGAGCATAGTTCAATTAATTTATCATTTCTGAACCCTAACTGATTTTAGAAGGAATTCCTTTTTCAACAGCATATACTGAAAAAATTCCTCTGTATTTCCCTACTCTGACAAATGCAAGCACTTTGAGAATATGTTCATCCAAACTGTTACCAGTGTGTACAGGGAAAAAAAAAAAAGCAGCTTTAGATACATAATCTTGTATTGAAGGAACAATGACTTGCTTTTTAAACTGACCTTGACATACATACTGTCTGCCTGTCTGTGAACAAAGTAGTGAAAAAAATGTTGTTTACATAATTATGCTAGCTTTACATACAGAAAAGTAACTGTCCTGTTCTATAGGAAAAAAAAAAAAAAAAAAAGAACCTTCAGATTTCTTAAGCAGTCAGATCCTTTTTGCAGTGAACAGATGCTTTGGACTGAAATTCAAGTTTAAAACTTCGAACATCCTTTAATCTTCTGTGGTTTTACTGTCTGTGTTGCTCACCTTCTCCAGGAGATAGGCTGACCTAGAATCTCAGGTCTGAGAAGGCCTGTAGTGTACAGGTCAGTATACAGCTTAGCCAGACATAAAACCACAATTCTGGCCTCTGTGTCAGCAAAAAGGTTTCGAGCTTTCTTCTGTTCTACCAACTTCATCTCTTCTGCTCTTCACTGCTCTACAGACACTGGGCTAAAATGATAATCTTTGCCTCTTTCTTGCGTTTGTCTTTCCTTTTTCTTTGTGCTTTGTCCCTTCCTACAGAAGTTGGCTGAAGTATATCACAGTGACAGGAGGCAGCATGGTCACTGAACCATTTTTTTAGCAGCATTTTCAGCGAAATTTAGGATGCTGTTCAGTCTTCAGTAATATTTGTCTTTATCCTCTTTTTCTAGTTTTGATTTACATATTGCAAAGTCAGATAGACTTGAAGAGTTTTCCAATTTGCCAATCAGTGACATTATTTCTTGACCTGGTGTAGCTTAGTATTACTGCTGTGATGACAAACAAAATCATCAACAGTAATATACAACAGTGAAAAATTTGTCTAATATGGAAATTCACAACCTCAGGAATATGAATTACAAACCAGTCCCTCAAAACACAATCTTCTGTTGCCCTTAGTACTCCCTTCTCCCTTTCAACAACCAGGGATTTTTTTGTTCAGTTTTAGTGTAGATTTCTTTCACTCTCACTTTTCAACTTCTGTCAGCAACAGCCTCATTTGGCTAACTTCATTGTCCTCTACCAGTCCTAGGTTTGTTTTAAAGTTAGCCAAAATAAGTTGTGGAGTGGTTAAGAGGCCTTTGCATTTTTCAAACTTCTTATCAAAGTGGCTACACTGACACCTCATTTTTTTTGTTCTTTGAGATAAAAAATAGTGTGGTTCAGTCTAGATTAAAGAAGTGATCAGGAAATTTCTGGTCTTGAAGTATTTGTACTTGAAAAACCTAAAAAAGTTTAGACTCCTCAGAATTTTGTTTGTTTGAGGTAGGAGGAAGACAGTATACAAGAAGCCAGAATTCAACAGTTGGAGGTCTATACAGTAAATAATATCCAAGTCAAAATTAAAACCAAACTACAATCCCAAATGAAAACCAAATTCTCAGCCAAAAGATACCTATCATAACATGTCTACAGCAAATTTCAGCCAAAAGTTTTCTGTGACGATACCACATCAGCACAGATTCAGTGTTTTCTAATAGTAATGTTTTGGAATGCATTCCAATGCAAATTATAAATTCTGTTACGAAACAGTCTTTATCATCAAAACATGGAGTGATTCTATTTTCATGTAATAGAAAGGGTACACTAGTAATTCCTGACTCCTATAATTCTCTTTAAAGATTATAATTTAATATCAATTAAGGTTTTAGAAATGCTTCTCAATTACCTTCCCGAAACCAGTATCTTCTGCAGTCAAAAAAAAATCTTGATATGGCGTCTTATAGCTTGAGAATCTTGAATGCTAGCTTAAAACATGATTTAAATTGGTCCACTGGATGAAAAAAAATCCATCTTGACCCCTGTTGCTTCAAAACTTCGTATTTTTAGGTAGTCTAAAATAAGGATTTGAACTTGAGTGACAAGGATTATTCCATTTTATTTCTTCAGAGCACGCATAATTTCTAATATTTTGCAAAATTTATCTTTATGTTAGCAAACTATGAAAATATGAGAATGACAAGAAGCTCCATGACACCATAAAACTGCTCTTCCAGTGCAGAGCAGGAAAAGAGCTGTTTTCAGTTTCCCTCTTCTGACATGAGTGCCAAAATGTCTTCACTTTTCTACTTTTTAGAGAAGAAAGCATAAAACTATAGATGATTCACACTAGAATAAAATGGGCAGATACGGATGGTGGTGATGGTGTTTCTCAGTCAGAAAATATTTGAGCTATTTCAGCATCTTTTGTATGTTAATTTCTAATCTTTGAGCTTCTAAGTAATTTAGGATATAAACTTCTTAATCTTGAGTAAGTTCTTTATCTCTGAATTTATGTTGTCAAATGCTGCTTGTTTAACTTGCCTTTTCAATCTTGAATTTTATTCTGACCTCACTGAAATCATTAGCGAAGTCACTTGCAACATCCCTGGAGCGTCATTTTATTCTTCATGTTTAGTTGTTACTGCTAAATTAGTAAGTTTGTTTGCATATTAATCTCCATTAAATCCACTAGGAAGCATTTGTTTCATTTGTGGGACAATTTCACATCTTCAGCAGTAAGCTGCTGCTCTTATTTTCACTATTGTAACTAAAAAGGTTGGACCTAAACGAAGCCAATTGCATGCTTAAGCTGCACATGTCTCAGCCTGACAGGATCAGGGCCTTAAATCCTGGCAGGCCCAGCTATGAAGCATATTATGCTGTCAAAATTTCCTTGTATTATCTAATTTTGACAGATCTCATAAAATAAATCAAAAAAAATACTTGGCATCAGGAAGATGTATGAATATTATTTTCGTAAAAACTCATTATAGTATTGCTAGACAATGGAGTTTGACATTAAGCAGGCATTTTTCCATGCACTGTCTGTTCAAGACATTTCAGTAAATACTGTTTAAAATGAAAAATGCATGTATCAATTGAAAAATGTTTTTCAATTAATGCCTAGTTACAAAAATCTTTATATGGTTGCATGTTTAGTAACTGGATTTATGATAACATTGTGGAAATAAATATAAAAATTAATTAACAATAGGTCATTTTGTAGCTTCATGAGATTGAGGGTTTCTGAAGAGTAGCTGAGGAGAAAAGAGTTTGCATTGTTACTTCATCACTCATTATCAGAATACCCACTGACTCCAACATGACCAGAATTCACAACAGGAATACAAATTTAAATTTTAAGTGAGAGGTGCAACAAGGGCATTCGAGTGAGGAATAAAATTGCAACGTTTTTCAGGTTAGACTGTAACTATATCACAAAAAAAAAAAAAAAAAAAAGTGATTCACAGTGCTTGATCTTTACTTAAGGTAGATAATTATAGGTAGTTAATTATACTCTATCAGAACTGAGCAAGAAATATTCAAGAATTCAGTAACTCTACTATGAAGTATTTATAGAGATTTTTAAACAGTTTCAAGTAAACAGTTGCTTACCACAATTTTTTTTTCATGTGAGCATGTGTGTGCATATATCCTTAACACTGGACAAAAAAAATTTAAAACAACCATTACAATTCAAACAAAAAACAGAATTTCAAATTAAAAGAAAATGTAGCAATTTCTAATCAAATTATACTAACAAGCTTTGTAAATGTCAGAAAACAACAGTCTCCAAGACTGAATGACAACCTAAAAATGAATCAAAATTGCTTGATCTTTTTTAGATCTCATAAAATCAGTATATGCATGGTATGCTGTAAAAAGCATAAAGAAAAATGAATGTGCATTCTCAAATTCCTGGGGAGCACTAAGGATAAAAAAGACAACCTGCTTTTAAAATAAGACAAATGAGATATATTTAGTCTGGGGCAAGGAATGAAAGAGAAGAAAAAAAAGGATGGTCTGTTATTGAATAAACATGGGGCATGTTTACTTAAAGATGCTCTTAGACTGTCTTTAGAAAATAAAGGACAGTGGAAAAAAGGGTATGAATATGTGAGATCTAGGGTACCTTCATAACTCTTTTCATTTTATCTCCTATTTAAAATAAACTATTCAATACCTTCTACTTTATGGCCCTGAGTATTGTTTCTGTCATATGCTTTCTACCCTGGCGGAGACATTGATCAAAGAGAAGTCCAGCTTGCCCCTTGGAGTCACTACTGAAAATACAAGGGAAGGAAAGGAAATAAGACATAAATAGCATATCTAAAGGCAGCTGAATATTAGACACTGGAGCTCCCAGTGCAATTTGAATGACTGTATCAAGATATAATGCACAGGATAAAAATTTTCTTCTTTTAGGCATGATTCTATTGAAAAAGTAACTTGTATCTGACTCTCGGTCCTAGTTGTGCTGTGTCATTTCCCAAATATATTTGAGGGTCAGCCTAAATGCAAGTTGGGAATGTCTTGTATTTTTTTTCCATCAGGATTCTCATACAAAGCTAAATTTCATTAAAGCTTAAATCAGTTTGTTTTCCAATTCAGGCTACATTATATTTGCTTTTATCTCAAGTAAGTTTTCTAGCCATTACGAAATACTATAACTGCTGCAATACTGCTCATTTCCACTACACTCCTGAATGATCTTTGATTTATGCTGGACTGCTTGCTAAAATATCCTCAGTTAGGTCTTCCAAATTTGTCTTGTTAGCACTGAAAGAGTTCTGAAGCAGTCACACGAGCCCTTCCCATCATACTGAAGAACTGTAGAATTTCCTCAATGAGGTGAAAGATGCAGGAGTTTTGTATCACTTCAACTGAAAACTGCTCTCCTCAGTCTTCTGGAAGAACAGTTTCAACAGAACCACGTGTAATAATTTGTACAACATATGCATACAATACTGTATCTTATAAAGCATTTTAGTTCTTTTGATTTTGAATATGCTTTCTGTTATAAATGAGGGACCAGGGAGGAATTTCTGATAGAACAATCTCAGTTCTGGCATAGCAAGTCGTCACTTTTGTCTGCTCCTGCTTTCACTCTCTCAGATGCAGTCACTTTAATAGTATGTGCAACAGAAGTCCTCCTCAAGTTTACTCTTTAGCAGACATCAGTATCTAAAAACAAATACATTCACTTACCATAACAACTTTAGAGGAATTATGATTTACTGCAATCTTAGCTCAATTCTACCATATTTAGATAAGCAGTAAAGGTAAAAAATATAATATCCTAGAATAATATCCTAAATATAATATCCTCATTTTGAAATGGTTCTAGTTAAGGGAGGGAGTAGTGGTAAAAATTAGCTTTGTTTGTTGAGGTGTCTGTTTCTAAAAACAAAATACATGTACTGCTTTCCATTTTAAGCCGCATATTGTAATACAGGTAGACAACCTGATAAAAAATGAAACAAAATTCTCAGTGAGGCAAGTAATTAGGTGAAGCTGACCAAGTATAATCTTTCCTGTGCCATGCACATGCATATCCATGCTCAGTCAAAATACCTGAGAAGAGACATTATATTAAAAAGAGAGATCTCTTTTTTCACCTTTGTAAATATACACAAATATATGAAAACAAACAAGTTTTCAGCATATTTAAATATTGAACTGTTGTGGTTAAACCTATCAGATGACCTAGCATGTAAAGCTGTCAAAACTCAGAGGAGGGTTGTTGCCTTTTACAAAACAGTAATCAGTCCTCAAGCTGGAGAGGGTTGGGAGGCAAGATTCTCAATAACCAATGACATTTTGTGGTTGCAGAATTTTTAAGCTTTTACAGGGCATCCTTCACAGCCGAAAAAAAAACAAAACCAAAAAAAACCAAACCCCAACCCCCCCCGCCGAAAAAAGAAACAACAAACCAAACC
>VWZU01014198.1:150695-182971 GCA_013397095.1 Sterrhoptilus dennistouni | reverse complement strand
AAAAAAAAAAACACCAACAAAAAACCGCCAAAGAAACACAAAAAAACCCCCATAACTAGAAGATATTTTTATTTAAAGGGCAGCATTACTCGTGAAAAAAGTAGCATTCAAACTATAAAGAACCAGCACTGGCATATGGCTGAAATGCATTTATGAGCACAGCTGTGCTTGCCCACCAAAAAAACCTGAAATTGCATGCTGTTTTCTATGATAGAGATGTGTCATGCCAGCCACAGGAAACAGCATGAGAAAGAAGGGCTGGGGACAAGGCTTTGAAGGCTGCTGGGGAGAGGCTGGCTCTGTGCAGAGACAGAAAAGGCAGTTCAGAAGCCTAAAAAGCAGTAAAGCATTTATCTTGCAACAAACAAACTTGAAAAACATTAATATGAATGAAAAACCAGGATTTTTAACAGAACCTGTGAGTGCTAGTGTCAAGGAGGCACGAAGGGTGATGAGCAAAAGACAAAAACAGAAGATCACAGAGGGCAGCTGGCAAGGACGCAACTAACAAATTAGTGTGCGTTTTATAACAAACTGTTTTAAGTCAGCTCTGCTCTCAAATATTTCAACATCTGTATCGGATCAGCAAGGATCAGCTACTCTTCCAATCCCATCTTACTTATTTACGATGTATTTTCGAAAGAGGATGCTTTTTAAAGCTTTTTATAAGAAGAGCTTAAATTAATACTCTATATCGGCAAGAAGTAAGTAATTACCAATGAGCTTGAGGTATTTTGTGGCAATATGGGGACAAATGCTGGTGGAAAGGTATTATCCTAACCAGGGACACCTCCATTTCCCAAAAATTTGATCGCCTAATTAGCACAATGTTAGATCATATGCAAATAATAAAGCAGACATAAAAAGGCACTTTAACAGTCATTGTACTGTTTGCTCACTATTTCCTGATAGCTTTGCCTATCCCCAGTTCAGAACCACTTTGCTTACCACCTTTATCCTTCATTTCAAGCAGCTTTCATATACAGGGTTTTTAAGCTTTTTAAGCTTTTTAAGACTCAGATATCCCAAATACAACCTCTTTATATTGCCTAACCTAAGAACCAGATCAATTTGGCATCACCTCTGACTATTTCAATAGCACAATATATTACTCATGGCTGGAAAACAGTGTACAAGCATCAAGAAAATGTGCAATTTTTCTGCTTTGCAATTCTGGAACAGTTCCAAATGTAAGAGTGATACTCATGAGAGGACGAAGAAGAAATTTTATGGCATTTTGATGTATGCTTAGTCCTGGCATAAGCATTCACAAAACAAAAAGTTAATTAAGCTGAATTATCATATTCAAAACAAAACAGTGGTGGAAGGGATTAATTGATCCTTGAGGTGAAAAAAGACCAATCCTAGTCACCCCCAAGTTTGTACAGGGAGAACAGCTCTTCATGCTTTGGTGTCAATGATGACATAGACATTCAGATGCAGTCTCAAAGAACTTGCATATTAACTTTTTTATGAATAAAAGTAACAGTTTTCCTATACGACAAATATATATCTAGCAATGCATGACAGGAACAGTTGTGAAGGTCATTATTTCAGATTTGAATTCCCAAAGCTAAACCACACAATACAATCAAATAAAATTGAGCATCAGGCAGAAGTGACCCTGTACTTCAGGCCCAGTCCTTTGGCAGGCTGGGAGAATACTGTGCTGAAAAGGGACAGTTATCAATGTTGACCCTCATCAGACCTCAAGTAACATCTGCTTGATTCCAGGTGGGATCTCCAGCCCCACTAGGCTATTGGTCAAGACTATCAGCAGCACAGTCACATCCATATTCCATTCAGCCTGCAAGCTGATTCGTGTCTTGTCTCTTGTCTGTAGTCTCAGAGACTGAGGAGGGATCATTCCATACCTCAATTACTCTGATTTCCTAAACTTGCTTATTCTATATCTGATCTAGACAGAAAAATATTTAAATAAAAAGGAAGTAGCAGAGTTCTACTGTCAAGACTAACCAATGATTTTCTGCTCTTATTAACCTTCAGTTAACAATACAGTTTGCTTCTGGGTCTATTAAAATCAACTGTTCAGCTTTTATTTTTTGCATTGCGCACAGGAGAGATTTTACATGCAATTTTACTTGAAATGCAAGCTTGCAGATCATAAAATCATAAGAAATTTAAGTAAGATGTTTAATCTTTCTGTACTGTATATAATTTTTCTGTGCTATTTTGTCCTTGTTGAATAAACTATGTTGTTGTTTTCATTTTCAGAATTCAGGTAAAGAATATAGTCTAAAACAGCAGTAAGTCAGAATGCAAACCATTAAATAATTATATTATAAAAATGTACTGATACATATAATAATACATACTTGATATTTAAATGATGATTCCCACATCTTAATGACATATGTAGGTGTTCTAAGATTCTGAAACTATGCTTTGGAATCTTAATAGCAGTATGATAGCACAGTTTACTACTTCAGGCTTTAGTTCATTCAGAGAGTACCCTTTTCCTTCCCTTGAGCAATATTTTACAGAAGTTTTATACCATGTGATGTGCAGAAGTGAGATGCAGGGAAGAGAAAAAATGATAATAATTTATTGACCCTTCATTCAAGCTGAATAAGCAAGAAAGACTGGAGGAACATACAGATCCATGAGCATTTTGCCTCGTGTAAGAGCCCACCTGGGAACATTCCTGAATATTCAAAGGGATATTTTGATCTCATACAAACACACTGCTAAGTTGCATCAGTTAACTCTTCATGGTGCCCTCTCTAAGGTACCCCTCCAAGTGCAGAGGAAAATAATGGGGAGCAAGGTATTCTTTAGAAGCCTCTAAAGCTGCTACATACCAGAAGCAAGGAAAACAGTTATGAACAGTTGTGTCCTCTGCTATTTATTCCATAGGACAGAAGATAAGGGAAGTGGAATTTCATTATTCTCAAAAATACTGATAAAGACAGTTATTTCTATTTGTTATTTCATTTGGCACTCATCCTTAACCAAGCATATAATTTCAGTACCTAAGTGAGTCTGGGCACCCAATCCTATCTCATCCTGATACTCAGAAGATAAAGCTCATAGCTTGAAAACCCAGGTGTTCTTCTTTTCAGGAGAAAATATTAAATTCTGCACACTTTTTTGGATTCAGTTACTTGTAGGAACATCAAAATCAGAAGAAAGCCCTAAAATCTTTCTCAAAGCTTAACTCATGTGAGCTAGAACATTTTCTCATAGCATCCAAACTGAAAGAATAATTGTTTAATAATTAATCTTTTCTCCACAAGACTTATAATCATTCTCAATTTCTCAGCAAAATTCTTCTATATTTTATGTGTTTATTATGAAATAAACAGATCTTTTCAGACTCTGAGAACGAAGTGCTGAATGCATTCTAGTGATTATCATACAGGAATGCATCTATTACAAATATGAAAAGAGGATTCTCTAAATGCAGCCCCATCTCAGAACTGCCCTGCTTTGATGATGAGATATTACCTTCAACTGTCAGCTGGAAGTGTAATTGCAGATTTCCATAAAATTTCATTTGAAATGGTCAGAGTAGTGCCAGGAGTTTTCCAAATGTTTTTGTACAATAACAAAAAAACAAAACAAAACAAAACAAAACAAAAACAACAACAACAACAACAACAAAATAGGGAACTCATTTTAGAAAAGCATGCAATGTATATGCAATGTATAAATGAAAAATTCTGAAATGGTGAAATATAATAAAAACCATTAAAGAATACAGCTGAGTATTAACAGAGAAAATGCAGTAGACATAATATCTCTGAAACACTTAATGCTTATTTATCCTCAAAGCATTATTGTGTGAAGAATGAAAATGAAGTAACATTCAAAATCAATTTTTAAAACCATATTATTCACATTAATCAACCATTAAAATAATATTATCTTGATTAGAGATAATTTTTCACTACTATATTCTCCAATTTACTACATCAGTAAACCAGTACCTCATAGCTGCTATCATAATTAAGCTTAATTTCTATCTTGTTTAAAATGGTTAGAAATGGTCTTGAAAAATAAACCCTGTGTAGAAATACTAGCATAGCTTAAGCAGGTCCATATTTTGCTGGAGAAAACATAAATTCTTCAGATCTTTCCTTCCCTAAAGCACCATGTACCACAGGCAAGAAATGCTGATCCGTAGGGTGATCCAATGAGCTACTGATGGAATGAGGGTCCCTTTCCCTGCAATAGGAAAATGATTCCTATTGCTGTGACTTGAGGTAAGGCAAGGCTGAAGAGAAATAAAAGACAGGGGATCAGAGACAGAGAGGGCAGATGTACTGCCAATAAGGGTGACAATGGCACGTCTGTTTGAAGAGGAGACCTGAACCACAAAGTTGAAATATTTGAGAAAAGCATTACTTCAAAATCTACCAAATGTGCACAAATTGAAAAGCAAAGAAAGACACAAAGGGATCAGTTTTCTTTTCCTGCAACCAACCTCGATAAAGAATTTGTGCTCTTATATAACAGCATCTGTGGCAGCTGACATTCAAGTAATATATTGCACAATGGTGGTAAAATATGAATGGTAATATAATGCAGTCTAATCAGTTCTAGTTTTAGTCAAAAGCATTGCTGTGGCATCACCAGGGTTAAAAAGTCCTACTTGTGCAAAAGCTGAGTTCAGGGCAGTATTGACTGTTCTGAATACCAATGCTAAATTGCTGTTGTGGAAATACCTCACAAGTATCACTTTACAATGGTTATCTCTTTGCCATAGTTTAAAATGAAACAATGAAGGCATCCAAGCACTGGATATGCAAAGAACATATCATATGCCATATACCCTTTTCTTTGCTACACATGTTCTGGTCTCAAGTAACTAGTTATTTGTAGTTGTGTATCCATTATTACAACACAAATCTGACACAAATAAATTTTTTATCCTGGTCAGAAGAAAAAAAAAATTCTCCTTAATGCACGTGACTGTTTATTAATAACTTTTATCTGAGTTTGATCTGTCATGATATTAACACCTTCAAATAGGAGTCTGAAATCTGAAAAAATAAAATGTATTCAGGTGGTAAAGACCTTTTCTTTGCTTATGGGCTTTTAGAGGGGGCTTTTAGATGCATTTAGAGGGGGCTTTTTTGAAGCCTGTTGAAATACTAACAGTGCCACAACTATAATTTATCTTAAGGAACACTACTCTGTAACATAACCGAGCTAAACATTGTTAAGCTCTTTTAGACTACTAAAAGCAATATTTCTATAGCAGGATGAACATAAATAGAACATAAAGAGTTTATCATTCATTAGACATGAACACGGAACTGGTACAACCCTCTCATAAACAGAAGTGAGGAAAATGTATTGAAAGCTGAAGATTTGGTGTGGCCAGAAACAATGACCAAGATTATTACATTTAATAGAAAATACTGAGATCTGAAAAACATGCTTTGATTTTATATTGCAATTACACCTTATATAGAAAAACAACAACAAAATATCATAATAAACATAGGAAAGAAAATAAGACCAGATAGAGTAGATGTCCAATAACAGGTTATTCCGTTGGTAGGTTGTTTGACAGGTTGGTTCTAAGCTGCATTGGCAAACCAAACTAAGAGTTTTTATCATCCTTCCTTTATAGGTCTGCTTAAATATACTTTGTTTTTAATACACTGTCCTTCTCTAATGCTATTGCATACTGAGGACACATTTAATTATCCTAGAGTTGTCTGTCTTGAACCTGAAATGATCAAGAAACCAGACTCTGTGCAGCTCAAGAGTCCCACAGGGCAGTAGGTGCTGTAATGGACACTGTTTGGGTCAGTCATTTCGAGCTGCATCCATTTTCAACACTGACTTCAGAAAACTATCAAAACAATTTCTCTTTAAAAAACTACAACTGCAACAGAAGATAGCAAAACATGAGACATATAGAAAAATATTTGTCAGTAGCCATTTCTGATCATAACAGTGCTTCTTGTAACTTTAAATTCATTCAGGAAGAGAGGCCAAAATAAAGCTGTACGGAGACAGAGCTAAACAGACATTTGAAATACACTGCACTCAGCATAAAATACAAAATGCGATCAATACACTCCTTTAAAGAGAATGCAAAAGGAATGGGAACATAAAGGACTTTATGATGAGTTAAAAGGTGAACAAGTCCTGCATATTTTTGAAGGACTGGGGGAGAGGACGCTTGGGATGTGTGGGAAGTGTTCTGACATAAATAACATTTCAAAGAATCCAAAGGAATTAGAGAGAAAAGACTCTGGAATCCAATACTGAATTCTGTCCAAAACCACACAACTGCATACACAGTTGTGATGACCAAAGCAATATAAAAATGATGCTTATCCCACATGAAAAGATGGTAGAAATAGAACAAATAATATTGCGTTTTGAATTTTCTAGGCAGGGACAAAAAGTCCAAATTTCATAATCTGCCATAATGTTGTCTGTTGCATTAATAAAAATGGATTCCTATTAGTCTGACAGAAAAAAAAATTAAATTGGACAAAGATTCATAACCAAGTCTTTTGCCAGGACAAACTTAACTTGATTTTAAGGTTCTAAATAGGTGAAGATCTAAGAATATTCTAAAAGCATATTCATGAAAAACAAAGTTCATAAAATCACATCAGTTGGTAAATACTTCTAGAGACCTTCTGGTCCAACTCTTTCCTAAAGAAAGGTCACTTTTTATCAGGTTGCTTAGGTCCACATTCAGTGAAGTTCTGAATATCTCCAGGAACTGAGATACTGCAAGCCCACAAGTTGGAACCCTGTTCTAGTATTTCATCAGTCTCATGGTGGAAAAACAGATTTATCTGAGATAAACAACTCACTTCTGAGAAGTATCTTCATTCTGCCATGAATTTTCTTCATCTGGATGTCTCTACAGTGTAAGCATTAGTATTTTGCGATCCTTCTATTCAAATATAAGGGCACCTAATTTTCCTTTGGTTTTGGTCTCAGGATACCAAACTTCATGCAAGTATTTGTCCTGTACCTTTGAAATGTATTCTCTTTCCCTAGAGGAAACAGAAATTTTTATGAACTCAAGCTTCCACATAAAGAAAGGCTTATGGTTTAGTGATGGATTTATCTTTTCCAGCCTATGGGATACTATGATTGTATTATAGGTAATCTAAGTTTGTCACTCCAATTCCAAGCCCAACTCCATCTTCCCCAAGACTGACAGAAGTTAGGCAGTTGTAGACAGTAATCAAGTCCTGCAAAGCCTTAAATAAGCCTTAAATGGTGCCTCAGCTGCTTCTTTCACCTCTTCTGCCCCAGACTCTCCTCAAGCACTTGATGGCCATCCTCTGCTCTTTGCTCCACTACAACATCTGTCTTGTCTGCTAGTGGGGAACCCAAAGTTAGGCCCAGCACTCCAGATTTGGTGTCAAACAGAGAAGGATTACTTCTAGTTGATTACTTCCTAGTTGTGCCCTTGCCCCTACAGGAGCAAATGCTGCTGCCAGCCCCAGGGTGTGACCTCACAGTCACCTCCACAGAGCTGCTGCCCAAGCAGGCAGTGCCTGGCAGCGTGGCCTTTTCCTAACAACACCTAGAAATCAGTGCATTCACCCCTGTCTTCTCAATGGCAAGATTAAATGGCTGAGAGAGAACTTTAAATACATCTTGCAATGCATAAAGACTCTGTCACCAGAGGAGAACCACATTTCAAAATTGACAGATTCAGCACTTGAAAGATCAGAACTGTATCAACAGTGGCAATATTAGAGGTGAAACCACAGCTTATGAACAGCTTCCAACTGAAAAGGAAGATATTTTTGGAGAGAAGTGAAGGAAAGATCAATAAATTTGGAGAGCAAATATTTACTCCTATGAGCCAATGAAGCAAGTTTCAAGAGTAAAGCAGAATAAACATCTGTGCTCAATTAACCCCTTTTGCAAACAACACTCTTCCTGAAGCTATGATTCCCAGATGAGGTCCTCAGCTGTGGGCTGGGAGCAGAACTTGACCAGCAAGAGGCTCAACAGAATGGCTAAGGGTTTATTGTTTTCAGGTTTGTTTGCTGCAATGAACACATTGAGTTCATTTTTTATTCCTGGCATCCTTTACTTTTACATTTGTAAAACACTTGTGTGTTAACTATTCAGAATGTACCAGGTGTTAGGAGACCCAGCAGGAAAATGACCCTCTGGAGCTTGCTGTGTGTCTCCAGGATCATGTTCAGAGGCAAACTGCCAGCGAGGAATGGTTTGCCATATACAGTGACACCTTGAATTGGACTGGATACAAAACTTAAATTTAACTTTAAACTGAAAGTATTAAAGCACTACTCTTGACCATACATTAAAAAAAAAAAACCCACAACCAAAACCTCCTTTTACTCAGAAAAAAAAGTTCTGATGAGCAAAGGGTGGTAAAAATACTTCTAAATATGCCTGAAGTAACGTTTACTTCATGCAATTATTTTCTACATGCTAAGGTAGACAGAACAGAGTGTACAAAATTCTTATATATTGCTCTGTCAAGCCTGAGCCTAACATCAACTTTTTGCTAAAAAGAATCAACTATAAACACCATCCTGAACGTCCTTTAAATCTTAATCTGTGGCATCCTTAACATTGCTGAGAAATATATGAGCTCCTAGTTAGGAGCTTTCTCATGCTTTTTATTACCATAAGTAATTTAGCCAAAACTAAAATTATTTCAATTACATTCCTGTAGTCATTTTGCATTTGGTGTCATTTATTTGACAGATTCAGACCAACAACGATTAAAATTTTTATTCATCTATCTGAGTCTCCTTGCATATGCAAAACATTAAAAAAATATCTAGCCATGTAATTTCGGAAGGAAGACTTCCTTCCTTTTTTGTAACTGACTCCTTTTAAGTCTTTATTTTCCATTTAAATCTGCAGCAAGAAAAAGTGTGTTTGTGTATACTCTGGGTAACTTTCAGGTTCATGATGACACATTTTACCAGGTGTTTCCAAGACTAAAAATCTCCAGGATATCTACACTAATTATTAGCAATTTTAGCAATTAATATTAATGTGTTTCAAAAAATACCTAGCTGTCTTGCTGTGCTGACAGGTTAAAAAAGGTTATTCTGGCTTATCAATAGTCTACAACATTGTATTTTACCTTTATGAAATCTAGAGCATCTCCTCAAACTTCAGAAAATGTAATGGTATTATATTTCATCTTAAAAAAAAGTACCAAACAACCCTCCAAAACTGAATTAATTATCACAATTTCATTAATTTTTTTTTAAGTCTTATCTCACTTTGTTATATGCTACCTCATGTTGAGTTCTTTCTCTCTTTTCACTGGAGGGCTACTTTCCACTCAGCCAGTTTTGCAGAAACAGTTTTAAGAGAAGAACGGCACTCACACCCAGACGTGCAGGAGTGTGATCATATTTGCAAGTTTAAGTTCAGTTTTCATCAGAAAGTTTATATTAATGAGACAGTAAAGATGGAACATCTCTGGAGCACTGGAGCAACGTTCTAAGGAACTGGATTATGTGATCAATTCTTTAAACCTTTACTGGTACATGTCCTGCAAAATATAGCCTGTTCAAAATACCAGGAGAAAATATTTTGGTCTAATTACTGAAATATTTCTTACAGTTGCACATTAGAAATAAAACACACTGATATGTAGAATTATTTTTTAAGGGCATAAAGAACCACATTGCTTCAAATCAATCAGTTTCTGGAAAGTTGACACTGAAACAGTTTTAAAAGCAGCAAGAGAGCTGAAGTATTTTCAGTCTTTGAATAAGAGAAAATGACTGAAAACATGAAATTAGGGAGAAAAGCAAGTGTTTTTAAATACTTTGCAATCAGACATCAAAATACTGAACCAAGACCTGCTAATATGTCAGTATGATTACATAAAAAAAAAAAAATTGACCAGGAAGCCCTTTGGAAATGTCAACCAATTCCTGTCAAGGTAATCTTGAATAAAAAATGCTGTAAAGAGCTGTATTGTTGTAGTAAATGAAAAAGAAGAAATGTCACCCATGTAAGATCATAAATTAAACAACTGCACAATGTTCTCCTTTCACTAAGAGGTCTAAGATTTAAGTCTCAAATTCTTAAAACAGCTTAGTTGTTTTAGGCTTATTGCTTTGTAATGGAGCTAATAAAAAGTACAGGAGGGAAAACGATGTTCCAGATTCAGTCTCAGTGTAAAAAGACTGACTCAGCTCCCTTGATTTCATTCCATTTCAATTCACTTGTCTCCAAACTAAATAATCCCAATATTCCTAAAAGAAATTATAATTATATCATTAGTCTTTATTCAGCATATATTTCAACAGTGACTATTTTTTAGAAGATTATGTTTAAGTTTCAGAAGCTCCCTCTTTCCAGGAAGGTTAATTACTCTAATGTGTTTATCTAGTTCTCTATCAGTAATACCCTATGTCACATGGCAATATCACTTTAAAAATAGGGCAGATTAAACAAATCTCTTTACTTGTCCTGTAAAAATATTGGTTGTGGTTTAAAATGCACTTTCGTAAGTATGCCATTAATGGCTTGTCTTCTAAAACATTAAAGCATATGTAACTATTGTATTATGTTCTTCATAAACCCTGAGGCAATGTGGAAAGAAGATAAACAGTGACTTAATTCTAACTGCTATAGGCTCAATCTAAACATTCTCTGAATAGATAAGATCAAAATTAAGCAATACTCAAGGTCTGCCTATGCAAAACAACATTCACTTACTAAATTCTACCACAGATTATGTCTGCAGATTTCATGTTTAACTCCTTTAAACACGAAGCAAAGTGTACAGCTATGAAAAAGAAAACAATTTACACCACACTTCAAACATCTAGCTATGTTGTGCAAAGTGCTATATGGTCTTGTAACAGAACACAGCTTCTTGCAGGATCAAGCCCAAATCTACGCTCTAAATAACCCAGGGCTTAACATACATGCCCAGCTTTTGCCTCAGTGTCTTGAACTTGACTTGAAACAATTCATGTGCATAATTTCAACACAGTCCTGTTCTCAGGAGGGGTTGCCCACCACCAGCACCACCACCTTCTTGTGGGAAATGCTCAGTTCTGGCAGTGGAGAGAGGCCACCACCTCTGCTGGCACAGTGCTTGACCCCACGATGAACAGTTTGGAAAGGAGGTAAAAATATTTTCTGATAATAATTAGACAGGGCAATAAAGACAAGGACCTTAGAAGAACTGCAAAAATACATTGAAATGAGCTAGATAATAAGGGTATCATTCTTATTTCAAACTAAAGTGATATAAAGGTTAAAAAAAATCCTTACCTTTATATCCAAGATGATGAACACTGAGGTAGCTATTGCACAGAGGCAAGATCTTGGGTGATGGTAGTCATAGAATCAAGGTTTAAAAAAAGACCTTCAGGACCATCCAGTTCAACCATCCACCCTGCCCCTGTAACCTCTAAATTACTATACCACATCACCCAGTGACAGAGCAAGAAGCCTCGAAGCCTCCTGAACACCTCCAGGGATGGTCACTCCACCACCTCCCTGGCTTACATACTCCAATGCCTGACCAGCTGAATAGTGAAAATATTTTTTCGGGGATCTGATCTGAATGTCCTGTCTCAGCTTAAGGCCATTTCTTCTTTTCTTCTCAATGAAGGCACAATTGAAAAGTCAACCTCCCAACCTCTTTACGCTCTCCCTTCAGATGAAATCCCTCTCACGATTCCTCTTGAGACTGAATACTCCCAGCTGCCTCAGCCATTCCTCATAAGACATGCTTTCTAGGCCCTTCACCAGTCCCCCTGCCCTTCTCTGGACAAAGTCCATCACATCGAACTCCTTCTGCAAGTGAGTAGCCCAAAAGTGAATGCAGTACTCTAGGAGCACCCTACCACTGCTGAGTACATGGGGGATGAGCACTTCCCTAGTCCTGCTGGCCACACTACTCCTGCCATTTGCCTTCTTGGCCACTTGTGCACACACTGGCTCATACTCAGCTGCTGTCACCAGCACCCCCAGGTCACTTTCTGTCAACGAAAAGAACAGCCTAGTGCTCAGCTCTGATGAAAAAAGTCTATGTTTTACTTCGTTAAGAAAGAAATACAGACCAAAACAAAAATTATTCTTCTGTGGTTTCTTGCATCTCTAGATATTTTTGCCCAAATTTGAGACAGTGTCCAGGATGCAAAAAAGAGTTGGTTTCTAATATCCATTGTCCACTATTATTCATAATCAGAAGAGTTAGTCTTGCCAAACAAAATACTAGACTGCAATCAGCAACACAGGAAAAACAAATTAAAAATCAAGAGTCTCAATGAAAAATTGTTTTGAAAATTAGTATCTTTACCTTAAACACTCAGTGATTACACTCATTATATTTTTCATTTAATATAACAACTTTCATTAGTTTTCTTTCAGAAATAAGTGAAGTAAAATAAATGTTCTTATGAAAAGCAGATAGAAGTTACACTTACACAAAAAAAAAAAAAAAAACAAAAAAAAAAAAAAAAAAAAAAAAAAAAAAAAAAAAAAAAAAAAAAACAGTAGATGCAGTGCTGATTTTGACAAGGGACAAACAGCAAAATCATTTTACTAAGATAATTTTATAGGAAGCTGATGGTTTTCCAGAAGTAAACATCTACATTTCTTCAGATGAATTTTATTGCATGTGTCCATACAATTTTGATCTTATACCTCTTTGATCTTGAGTCTCTAGGCTCCAAGACAAATAGAAACCAAATAGTAATGACCTTGGAGGTTACAGTGTTATCTCAGTGAGTGAGCTATTGGAATGCAGACCAAGTTATTAATAGCAGTTATTAATTATATTATGATAGTCAATGCAGAATCTAGCTGAACTCCCCTACATAACTGTGCTGGCATATTAAAGAAAGACAAAGAAAACAGTCTCTGTTCTAGAAGAATCACGATTGAAAATTTAGGCAAAGCAGAAAAAAAACAATCAGTCTAGACTTGTTGAATCAGAAGTGAAGCAGAATGATGTCAGCAATAAAACATGAAGTTTAGCAGAGTGTGTGGAGACTCATGTTTCTACCTCCATAAAAAAAGTAGAAGAAAAACTGTTGGGGTATTGGAATCAAAACCGAAAAAAAACAAAAAAAGAAGATAGGAATTACTCCATTCCTGAAAAGCTGGGTGCTCTCCAGCAGTGCCAGCATCCTTCTACACACAGATTGCCTTCATTTTCTCCCAGCTGCCTCAAGACATCCTTGCAATAGCCTCCTCAGCACCACAGCATGTTTTCAGGGTATGATGCTGTAGCAAGAGAAGTATGGATTACGACAGAATCAATCCCCCAAATATCCTCCTCAAAGCGAAAATGGGGAAGGAGGCATCACCATCACTGTAGGGATTTGCAACCAGATTTTATGTTTTTATTCATGATTTCAAACACTGAAGTGATTCTGAAAATGTTGGTTAAGTGACTACATTAAAGTGGTATCACAGGGACTAAAAAGACAAGTACAGATGAATGGCTGCAGGAAGAACATTATCCCTTTAAGAATACTGACAAATAATTTCAGGGAGTATTAACCTTGCTTTTCTGTCAAAGGCATTGAACTTCTATTCACAGCCATCTCTTTGCATTGCAGTAATATTTTGCCAGAACAGGGCATTTTAAATTCATACTAGAGAACACTAGAAAACAGAATTGTTATTTATAGCTGGGAGTACTTGTACCAGAAATATGACTGATTTTTTTCTGGCCAGGAAACACAAAAGCACGTGACACATTTATTCACTAAAAAATCAGCTGAAATTTGAAGACTAGCTTTACTTTCTGTTCCAGCAGATTTTTTCTTCAAAACTAATCCAGCAAACAGTTTCTAGTCAATAAATTTGGGAAAATGCCACATAAATAGTGAACAGAGAAAATTAGTTTTGACTAATTTTGACTGCTTAATACTAATCTAGAGGAAAAATGGACTAATCTGTGCGTCAGGATCTTTAAGCAAGCACACATGCTTACACTGTAACAAGACTGTTCTTCAAATAGCAGCAGGTCCCATTTTGTCTAGTTGTGGATCTTGCTACCTCCAATTTTGCACTGCAGTGTAACCAAGCCCAGTCAGGCATTAAATAAGGAAACTAGCATTTCTGGAATCATTTATAGATGGGGAAATTAGTATTTCTAGAACAAGCTACATTTAGTTGAGGAAGCAATAAAGAACCCATGAATTATTCCACGTGAAGAGAGAGCTTATAATAAAATGCATCTGAGGTAATAACAGTCTATGCTGTAACAACACAACGGTAGGCATGAAAATTATTGTAGAGTTTTATAGCTTCAAAATCTATGCTGTTGCTATTAAGACAGTGTAAATCCATAAGTATGGCTGGAAGAGGAGTTTTGGCTCGTCTCAGACAGAGGAAAGCAGATGGACACCCCACAGGGTTCTCTCTATATCTTGCGCAGCATTCTCCCTTGATATGAACAAGGATATTCCTCATCTTTTTTAATGATAAACTCAGCATTGTTTAGAAAATTACCTATCCCTACTTTCAAATACGTAAAAATGTGTTTCTCAGAATAGTGTACATTTCAGTCATGTGTTTGCTACTCATGTGGTAATCGCTAAATTAAAAATCAGTACTATAAGTTAACACGTGATTTCAAATTTTGATTAATAAAAGTATACATAAAAAGTGCATATGTTACAAAAATTGAAAGTGTTAAGCAATATTCTAAGAGAAAATGTATGTATTTATGTATTCTGGATGGAGTCTATACTATTTGAATAGTTACACAATATAACAAAAGCTTAGTTTTCTAAATTGAAATGTTCCACAGATTAGATATGTGTTAGACTGGCTTATTTAATAAAACTTTTGCCTACAGAGTGAAACCTACGTTTTCATTTTCCTCTGCCTTCTAAGAAAATCACAGCACCTCCTGGCTTAAAAATAAGTGAACAGTTGCAGTTCTCCTTATGTTTCTTTTGCTGTTAGTCAAGAAAAACAGAAGTCTACATTTTTATGACATGATAGTGTCAGAAATATTGGTGAAAAAAAAACAAACACCTGTGATATAGGGTTAATTACTGGCACTACTCCTTCAAAGATGTTGCCAGAATCTAACCCTGCTTTTCTTATAACTTATTAAAAATGTGCATACAATTAGTACATAATTTCCCTATTTTCACTGAGAGGCTATAAGCCTTATCAGTGCCATTCCATTGACTATACAAGTAAAATTATTAGGAAGCATGTATTTGAGCTGCAGGTACACTGGGATGTTTTCTGTTAATTGTTCTGCACTGCTTTATAATTCTGTTTGGTTTGCTTAGATTTGCTTGTAATTAGTAATTTTTATCAGGCTGAATTTAATTCAGTCTAGCTGGTAATACCATATAAAAATAGAAATAAGTGTATTAGGGAAATACTTTGGGTGTACTAAAGAACCTCTTTAGAGTGAACTGAACAGATGAATAAGGTTATCCTTGATTTGCCTCTCCAGGCAGGTAACAATCCTGGGCAGACTCCTGCTGCACCTGGAACAACGTGACTCCGTGATATCCGATTAGTGAGACATGCCTTCACAGGAATCAAGGTGCAAACAAGGCCACGTGCTGAAGTAAACAATATGGATTTTATTTAACTATGACTTGTGAGGTAGAGAAAGAAATAGAAAGGAAAGAGAAAGGGTGAGAGGGAGCACTTCAACATCAAATAAACTAATTCCAGGTAGGACTATAGTGCAATTAATGAACACGAAACACCTTTTGATGGAAGCTTTCTTAAGAACTTGTCAATGGATTGTATAAGAAGTGAATAGCTTTGTCCTACTTAGGGGAGACAAGGACAGAGATTGCATTATCGTCTATAATACAAAAACTGAAGCAAGTCTTTGTTGCCTGCACTAGCAATACTAATGTCCTGCTTGTGATATTGGCTTTTTTCATCTTGCAGTCTTGTGATACTGTGTTTAAAGCCATTATTAGACTAGAATTCCTCATCTGGGTCTTAGATTTTGTTTAACTGTTTGAATCAGACACTACTAAACCTAGATTTGATTCTCTCCCATGCCTCTTATTGAGCTAAAGCAACTTTTTTGTTACTTCTATGAAAATACTGATCAGTATGTTCAGTTTATTCATATCCATTTCACTTGCTCCTCCACAAAATCATTTCACTTGCTCCTCCACAAGATTGATGTACTCCATTTATTGGAAAACTGATGAATGATGAAGCTCACAACTCAAGTAACAGATGTGAATAATTTTCACCTTGTAATAGTAGGTGCCTAAAAACTGCTTACTGTGAAGAAATCAGGACAACATATTTTCCAAGTTTTCATGCTGCTATCTCCATGAAGAGATTTTTTTTTACTCTGGTTCAGAACTAGCTTTTTAGCTTAACAGAGAAGTGAATGGATCTCAATGTTAAATGAAGATACAACTTTGAAAAAAAATTTACAATCTGTAACTAACTTGTTGATTTTACAAAAAATTATAGACACAGTCAAAAAAGCTTACCCTCTCTCACTGACTCTTAGGAGTTGTAAGCACAGGATCATATACTTCCACCCACAGCCTCATGGTAAAAGGCCGCCAAGGAATGAGCCAACAGTAGCTCCTATCCTCCAGTGCAAAGGACATCACAGTTTAAGTGAATGAGGCAGTACAGAGAACAAAAGAAAATAAGAGGAAAAAACATCATTGTACAAAATCACTAAAAGTCTAAGACTTTTCTGCAGTCTATTCCTGCAATAATACTGAAACAAAGAAATCTAAAACAATAAGAGCATGAAGACTCAAAACCAACCTTGCATTAAAAGCAAACAAGCAAAGAGAGTTAAAGAGATAAAAAGGAAAGCTCAGGTTGAGGACACAATTCTCAATATGCCACTGGAAGCATGGTCTGGAAGCACTCCAAGAGATCAGGCTGTCTGCAGGTAGGATTACATACACCTACAGCATTTACCTGACCTGGACCTTGTGGAATACCTCTGGTTATTTATGTCTGAAGCACTATTTATTTCCTGAAGTCTTTTTTTCTTTTCCCAGACTATCTAGTTTCCATACCACCATATTTTACTTACATAATAGCGTGACCTCTATGCAAACAAAGTACACTCAAATGCAATCTAAAGGACAACGTAAAATAACACCAAGATGATGATATCCAGTGTCAAGCAAAACACAAGAAAGTAGAAATCAACTGAATTTAAAGCATGGTGCATTAGTAAATACATGATTTAGCTTTAACTAAATTACTCTATTTAGTTTTTCAACTTTATGTCATTTTCAGTGTTACTTGACATCAAGTCAAAACTAAAAACTGAGTAGAGAGCATGCTCCAGCATGGTCCAGAAATACCACACAATCATCCCCTGGTGGCAGGGATATTGTCACTTCACATGAAATAAAATTGGGCATGGGTATGAAGATCATATAAAACTGCAGGATTAATTTATAAGGGCTGAAGTCCTATTAAAACTGCTGCCTTTCTCCTTAGGTTCTTTGAATGTTATAATAAAACATCAAGGTATGTAAGGTTTTGTGACAGCCCATACAGTTATATCCTGACTTTCTACTTGAAACAGTTTTAGTATTTTAAGAAAATGCCATCTACCTCTTCTCCTGATTCTCTGAAAACTACTCTGGTAATTCTTCTCAGAGTAGCCTAATGGGAACCACCAGGAATCAACCCCTCACTGACACAGAATCACAGATCATAGAACACTGCGAGCTGGAAACAACCATCGATCCCAACTCCTGGCTCCGCACAAGATAACCCCCCAAAAAATCACACCATGATTTAAGAAGGGACTAGTAGTGATACTAGCCCTGACGACAATACCACTAGCTTCTATATAATCCTTTAGGAAAATGCCTACTTCATGGTGACAGAGGGGGACCCCTGTTTCAAACTGTCCCACAGGACTTATGCCTGAGTCACCACGGTACAGACCATGCTGAATAGCAAAGCCCTACACATATCTGGCCTCTGTGTTTTATATTGTCTACCCAACAACCTCTGGCTCAAGGCAAATGTACACACTTTGGGACAAAGCATTTAGAATGATTTTGAATCCAGTTTTGAAAAAAAAAAATCCTTAGCACAATTAACAGCATAAATATTACATATCACAACTTTCCCCCAAATATTATCTTCATGATAATTTTTATATGATAGCTTTTTATTTGTGAAAAAGCAGAGAAGGTATGAAGACCTTAAGAAGAGAAAAACTGTTAAATAATGTATGCTGTAATTGAAAAGTAAAAGCCAGACAGCATCAAGAGTATTCCAGGCAGTATAATGGCTTTATCTGTTCCTGAAAATGAGTCATTCTATTTCAGCAAATGCATGGTCTCCAATCTTAGTCTGCATGAAAATCTGTTATGAATTTATGTAACTCAGTAGTAGATCTGATATAAATATATATATATTTCAGATTGGGAAGTATATTTCTTTCAAAATGAAAGAACACCACTTCTTCGAACATTTTTTTTGGAGGAGGAGCAAGGAAGAAGTTAAGGACTTGAAAAGGTTGAAATATACCACCTCTCAATTACAACTAAAATTGTAATAATTGTTTATATAATACGGTAAATGAAAAATAAAGGTGAAATCAAATGTTTTGATTTTGTCATGCTAAAATAGTCCATCTTAATTGAAGAACACTCTTTTTTGTTTCCTCCCTTTTGTAAACTTGGCATGGTTGCATTTTGTTCTTTATTGAAGCAAAGAAGGATTTCAAAATCATAAAATCTTTTCCAAAATAGAAATGCAGAACAAGATGCTATCACATAACCCTAGCTGCTTAAGGGTCTTTTAAAGTCACATCCTGAATTGTGTTCCTTCATTCACTGCGATCTCTTTGTCATCCTGTGAATGATTAAAAACCCCAAAACTTTCATTTAGAGTCTACTGAAATAATAACCACAAATTTGCACTAAGAAAACTATCACCATAAAATGTAATAAATAATATCTTTCTATGTTGTCTTTCCTTGTGATTAGATTTCACTCTGAATCTAACATGCACATGTCTTTTACCTATGGATGCAGAAAGATAAATATATTCCACTAATTTATTTTTCCAAACTAACAAATTTACCTTTGAGCTTACAAATGACAAAAATGGGCTCTGAGCTAACAAAATTGCATTGCCTCCTAAAGGGGATGAGGAGTGGAGGGTAATCAAACATTCCATGCAAACATACCAAAAATCATGAGTACTTTACAGAGTTGAATAATAATAGACAGAAACAGAATTATTACAGTGTATTGACATTGACCATTTTCTCAGCAAAGAGCAGCTGTTAATAATAACTTTTTCATGAGCTGCCAGCACTGACATTTTAAAAGCAATTCTGTCACCAGTGGCTATAAACACCTTAGAGCAATGTGACAACTGTCAAGGCTCAGGAAGGCAAATAGAGATAAGTTAATTTACAATGGCTATAGGATTGAAAAAAAAAAAAAAAGGCAGAACAGTTAATAAACATATTAGCTTCAATTTGATACTGAAACTTTGGGAAAATTTATGTGCAGACATACCATCTACCTATCTTTAGGAATGAGCCAGAAAGTTGTCTTCATCCCAAAAGCCTCTAGAGCTTCAAACAAAACAGAGACATTTCTATGTGCACTGTTAACAGGTCCAAGACATTTCTGCAATGTAATAAAAAACAAATACAGAGGCACTTCTCCTGTGGAGCCTCGAAGCCAGACCACTTATTTGAGATAAGAAATAGATTAATTATTTCCTAAGAACAAAATGGAAGCACTTCAATAGATCAAAAAGGGAGTACATAGGCATCTGATAATTGGGACCACTCAATAGGGGGTATAGGAGTATACACGGGCAGGGATTTTATCTGATTTTCTGTGCTCAAGATGAGTTATCTCATTTACTGAACATTACTCTTTTTGGCGTCTCTCTCTCTCTCTCTCTTCCCCTTTTCCCCCTCACATCGATGAAAAACATTCAGATCTGAGGTTTTTCTACACTAAAGAGCTGTCATTGGTAGCATCACTCCTTTTTTTTAAAAATTATTATTATTATTATTGGCAACATGAATTCGCATCGGCTGTGAAAGCTCACAATTTGCAGAAAATGCCAACTCTAATTACCTTAGAGCCTTAACTTATCACTGCCAAAATGAAGGCAAGATTGGCATGCCACTTGGGTGCGTTACAACACAAGGTCAGACATTGCTACTGCTGTTACTGGAATTATCAACAGTGCATAAAAATAGCAGAATGAGAAAAGAAAATCCCTACTAATAGATAAGGCATATTTAATCATCTAACAGCGGAATTTTCCCTTCATTGGTTACCTCCCTATCACTTTCTCTCAAAGAAAATAAATGTGTGGACACCATAACATCCAAGCCTAAGCAAGTTACATACATGGAACGTAAAATTCCCAATAGATAAAAAAAATATTACTAATTTTAAGTAGGTTTTTCCAAGAACTGAAGCTTGCTGGGGCCTTGTAACTACCCAGCAGAACTGATATAATTATTTTTTATATTTTTATATCAATCATGGAATTGCAAAGAAAAGCTCTAATCATGAAGAATCTTCAAGGAAATTAACAGCATACAGACGCTCTGGGAGTTTTCAGTGTCCCCTCCCTACACTTATTCATGGGATTCCCTGATAATTGTATTTTGAATACATAGAGTTAATTTAAGACATTACTAAAAAAGAAAAAAATTACTCAAACCAACAAAACCTGTTTTTGAAACTCTGAGAAAGCTCTTTATGAAATAGTACACGGCAGGTGATATGTCATTTCAGAAATACAGGTTGTTAAAAGGACGTGAAGCTTGTCTTCTGCTTAGAATTTGATATATTCAGATTCAAGCCTCCAAATTATCTTCTAAGTATGCCATGTTTCAGCTGTGAAACCTAAGTCTGTTAAATTCTCCAAAAGGACGGCTGTAGAAAGCAACCCAGCTGAACTGAATATTTTACAACTTCATTAAAATTTGCATGTCTTTAAAAAGTCTTTAACAAATAATAAGAAACCTCCTCCATTAATAAAAGAATTCACATTACATCCTACTCTGAAAGAAAAAAAAAATCAAACAAATCAGTTTTAAGGAGCTTCAGAAAAGAGAGTTATGAAACAATATTGACTTGGCTGGCATTAGACAGTGCTCACAGAAACATAATAGAAAGATGATCTGAGGCACACAGCAGCTCCCTAACAGCTGCAAGCAAAGGCAACAGGGGACAAATCTACTTGCCTAAGAACTGCAGCAGTCTCAAAGCAATATAAATGTGGGGTACATTTAACACTGGGTTTGATGTGGGCACAAGAGAGCAAGACCAGCAGAGCATCAAGAAGGGCTTGTCTCTAAGAGCCTATTCAAGTTCTTAAAAACCTGCACCCTGGTAGGTACAGAGGTTGTCGTAACCCCATTGATCTTACAGAAATAAACAGGATAAAAGGATAAAAACATGAATACTGGTGGATCAGGATCTGTGGTAGCTAATCTGCACTACAAAGAGAAAGAACATTTTAGTGATCCTTTTTGGTGACTGCTGAGTCTCACAACCTCTTATCAATGGCACACCTAAAAAGGCATAGTACAAAGTGAATTTGTAACACTTTGCTAAGAATGGTGCTAGAGCATCAGGGAAACCACTGACAACAATTAAATGTAAGCACTTTTATATACTTAACATATAAGTTATAGCATAATGTGCAATTTATATAGTATATATTTAATAGAATTCTGAACTGCTGTCAACTATGTCAAGGTTATAAACCAATCTGTGTTACCCTGAGAATGCCGAACTCCAACTGGTTCCCAATTTAAAAAGTGCTGACTGTCCAGAAATTAGCTGAGACAGGACAATATAACCTATACCTTACAATGCATTTTTATATGCCAAGGACATAGCAAAAAAGGGGAATCTTCAGCTGTTACTAATTTTAGGAATCTCAGCTTTGGAATTCCACAGATAACTCATACTCTATTCGTTCAAGGAATGAGGAAAAAGGTGGCAAATCAAGAACTCTGAGTAGATGTCACTTTGGGGAAAAAAATCCTTAAAAGTTGTTGATGTTTCATGGAACAGGCAAAAACACCTCCTGTCACAGGCAAAAACACGCCATGTCACAAGAGAAGTGCACAATCACAGTGCTGGCTTTGAAACTGGATTTCAGTTGAGGAAATTGTAAAATTTAAAAGAAACATTAACTTCAACAGATAGAATAGCATCCTTTATTGATGCTGGTGCACTTACCATGACAAAAAGATAGAGTACATTATCTTTACATGCCAGCAAAGACAGTACTATGAATTACAAAGGTGTTATTCAAGGTAGAAACACATTTTGAAGAATAGCATAAAATAAAAGACGTCATGTTAAGCATTTCTCTGAAGGTGTACAGATTTTTTTACTCTAGCCTTTTTAATGCTATGCTCCATTTTTCTGAGCCATTCTGGCTCACTGTTTTTTCTTATACTGAAGGGCAGTAAATCTGTTGTCCTGGGTTGTAGTGTAGGATGTACACAAAGTATTTATTCTATCACCATCTTCATGAACTGTTGAAACCAAGTGCTCTAGTGTAGGGCTGTCTTCTGCTAATGGCCCATCAATGCCTGGCCCATGACTCACAGGTAACTCCCTCCAGGAGTTATCTCTGTTTAATGGGCCACCAAGGACTCACTTCACACTCATCATCCCATTGTGAGATGCTCTGCCCAGGGGAAGGAGCCAAGCAGTCTCACCTGGATATAAGCTGGGATTTGGGACAGTGCAAGCAGCCCTGACCCACTGGATTCCCAGAGGAGCAGAGCTACCAGACCTTTCTACAGGATCACTGCTTCAGGAAGAGCACCTCACCTGGACTGCTTCCACCATCCTGCTCAGGTTGTATTCTGACTCTGTCAGTGATCCTTTGTGTTATTGCATTTATTTTATTTTATTTTTACCTTTTTACCTTTCTTCTTATTAAATTGTATCTCTGACTTGGAGCCTCTCACTCGTTTTGCTTTCAAACCACAACATCTGTGTAAATGTAAGACTACCTTTTATCATTTTTTCAGCTATCAATAGTTTATTTCATCACGGTTTCAACCAGTGTGTAGATTAAGTCACCAAACTCCTACAGAAACACTCCTCTTTTATGCATTGTAATAAAACTTCACAATGAGTAGTTAAGGATAAAAAGCTCATTAAAATGCCATTTTTCCATTTGATTTTTTTTTTCTAAAACAGTCATAATAAGTAGAAGATTGAGAGTCTAGTAATGGGACAAATGATACGATGCTTCTGAAATACCTCTATTGATTTAAGAGTTAGTATAATTTATTTTGTTCTACCGACATTGCGGTTTTTATCAACACTTGTGAGCTGAACACTTCTCCCAAAATTCAATAAATCTATGAGAATTCTCTCAAAGAGTACAACACCGAATACATAACTGTCTTTCATGTACAAATAATTGATCTCCAATGGGAAACACTGAGAAAAGTTAGAATCATTCTTTCCCTGCTACTCTAGAAATAGTCTGAGAATATAATTTAAGGTAACTGAATGCCAGCAGTATTCTTGCAAAGCTCCAGCACAACCATGGAACATGTTCTACACTAAAACCAAACAGCAGCTTTAAAATAAAAGTTTAAAAAGGTCAGATATGTTCTTCTATTTCACATTTAAAAGAGATTTTCAGCAGACCTATCTATTTTTCCACTAGCAAGTGAATGAAATGGGTCACCAAACCAGGTCCTAAGGAGACTCCAGAGCTTCCACCAGTAAAATAGAAAATTCTCAAATCTTCCCTGGTGCAACCTCACTGAGCTGAACTCAGAGATAGGATCACTGAATTCAAATTACTAAAAGGCAAAATGAAAGGAGCTCCACCTTTTCATTCTCTTCAGGTCATGCACCTTATTTCTCCTGTAGACAAGTAAATTCAATGCTATCACTGGCCAGGAGCTTGATAGTAGCTCTAATAGACCAGCCTAAGAAAGTCCTGATTTTGAAGTGTTTGCTTTCCAGTGATTAATGGGTGTTTGTGCTCCCTGCCCAATGTTTGGAAAGAGATGGACACTTCAGATGGTGCTGCTCAGAGATGAACAGGAAATGCGTATCTGCTGACAGCTAGTCAATGGTAAATGTCAGGGCTGCCCTTTCTCCATGTTGTGGAGCAGTCATTCAACAAAACCCACACGCAGCCTTGCTGCCTCTCCACCAGAATGAGTGCTCCCACCCGCTCCATTAGGTGCTCAGTCTGGCACAAGGAATCAAATTAGATCAGGTAGGGCAGTGTGCCAGTGCCAATTTCATCCCATGTCAACCCTGCCTGAAGCCCTTCAGACCAAGGAAGGAAGGGATTATCTTCTTCAAGACATTAGTGGATGATACACCGGACTTCCTTGGGTTTGTTTTCTTTCATAAATCAAAGCACTGTTACTATAGGGGAGAATTTGTAACAAGGAATAAACTTCATGAGTGCAACAATTTTACATCCTGCAGCTTTTATCTTGAAGGGCTTGCAAAAACCCTCATGTAACTCAGCAAATATGGCAAGTTTAGAAAACCAGCTTTCCCTCTTGTTTCCAAGTGCAAGAAAAAACCTGGAGCATAAGTCTCCTTGCTATGGTTATTTGTACTAGCCTAAGTAAAAATGGTCACTAAAACCTCTAACGTCTTCCATCTTCAGCTGGACTTGAGGGACACAGAGTTACTACTTCAGTAGCAGGCTCCAATGCTCCAGAGCCACTGGCTGTGAGCACAGAGCACAGGCTCTGTGTCTTCCCAAGACAACAACATAACAGAAGAGGTGGGGAACTGCAAAGATTTTGTGGGACAAATGTCTGAAGGTGTATTTTTCAGCTGGAGGTCACTCAAGTACCTCTGCAGCTCAGTTTAAAAATAAAATACTGATGGATAAACTTTATCCATGTAAAATATCAGAAATGTGAAAATTCTGAAAAACATTTAACAGATTTATGTATCAGCATTCCTAAATCATATTTTCAAGTGTAAGCCACTCAGTGGAAAGAAAAAGTTAGGCCCCAAAATTTCATCTCCCTACCATGTTAACCTACTGAACATGCAAAATGATAAACACATGCAGATGGAGAGGGGGAATGGTGCAAACACTGCACCTGCAATGCTTCAGTGCCAAGTGCAGCGACCACAACACCACCTCAGCTGTTGCTTACTCCTGCCTGATGGGGTCTGTATGTGTCTGACCTACTGATGTCCTCTAGGTAGCTGGAAACATGCCTCTATACCTGCCCCAAACTGCAGAATTCTGTGCATGAACACTCAAGAACTAGAACAAGGCAATTGATCAGACTTCAAAAGCAGCAAGAATATTCATTTTTACTAATTATTACTAATTATTGAATTATTATATGATAATAATACTACCTGGAGATGCCTATCAAAATTGGAATCCCAAAACGAAAACAGAGATCAAAAGATGGTGGCTTAAGGAAATGGGAAAAAAACCAAAAAACCAACTGAAAACAAAACTAAAGCTAGGTGAAGACTACAAAGACATTAAGAAGTCACAACAGAAAATATCAGACATCGTGATTTTCAGTCAAAATTTCTTTAGTGTACTAAACTGCCCAAACTGCTGAGACATAGATAAGATTTCTGTAAAAATCTGCAATTGTTTCCATAATAACAAATATAAAAATATTGTTAAAAATATTTACACATAAAATTAATAAAAGCACTATGCAACAGATTGAGTAGAAATTACACTGACCATACTTTCTCTCTTTGAAGTTCAGAGAGATATTATATTGTGAGCTGCCACCAGTCTTGTTTCTTTCCCACCATACTGATTCTGCTGAGTACTTGCAATGACAAGAACACAGTCAGGAGAGAAACAAATGGAGTATTCAGTTTCCAGTGACAAAGTGGGTATCAGAGTAGTGGAAGAAATTTCATCAGGTCTGTGACACCACCCATCATATCACTTGCATATTTTCAAATAGCTTAAAATAAAAGATGATAGACATGGAAGATATGACAGATGAGCTTTTTTATGCTGGTTTTCTAGACAGCAGCAGGTAACAAGAAGGATCAGTTATGAAGAAAAAATGGGCATGAGATGGTTTGCCCTGTCCTGCCAGATTTTTCTCTTTTGCCTGTCTTCATCTTCCTTAGCTGTAAGATGCATAAGGGTTAATACAGTAATAAAATTTTGAAGTATATTTAGCACTGGAGCACAAAGCCAGAACCGCACTACTGCTTCAAGAACCTTAGGTCAAAAGATCAAAAAAGATGAAGTAAAAGAAAACTCCTCAAGTATGTATAATAACCTGCAATTCCAACTTTAAATATCTCAAGCCATACCTCTGTTATGACTCAGCAAAAAGTTACTATTTTTTTAACTGGTGCAGAATTATTTTGCACTACTCAGATGAAAATCCACCACTGGGCTAAATTTTCTAATTCTAAATGAGCTGATAATCACTACTTCTAGAGACCTTTATCATATTCATCACACCAGGAAAAAAACAACAAAGAAAACAATAACCCCAAATGTTTGAAGAGAGAGGAAAGAAATTCATGGGACCATGATGACTCATGTAGAACTTTTTAACAGTTCTTTTTTTTTACAGAAACAGAGTTTTGTACTCAAATAATTCACAGAGAAGGAAAAAACTTCAACTATATATGTTTCCTTTCGCATTTCAGCGCAGAATTCAAAAACCAAATATTGAACTGACCATTTATCTTTCACTGTTCAAATCAATGAGAAAGAAACTCATTCATTACGTAAGGCTGAGAGCTTAAATAAAAATATTGTGTCTATAATAAATAATGCCCTAATGTACTGTTACAATGATTTTAAATTCTTAGCTCTAAGTAGGTTAATACAGACGTAGTTTTACAATCACAACTTAGCTGCAGACTTCGGGCCTCCAGCTGTTTTTCAGAACCATGTTCACTTTACACTAAGTGTAAAGGTATCCAAAGTCACCTTCCATAGGAGTAACAATGGGAAAGTAAAATAAAAAGAAAGAAAGCACATGAAGTTCTACTGGAATTTGTTTTGCAATTATTTTTTAAATACAATATCTCTTAATGGATTTACTTCAATGAAAAAGGTTACAGTGTTGATATTAATTCTAGTCATATAAACCTCTGACACCCTTATTGCAGTTATTACACCCATTAAGAATGCCCCCAAAGAGACTGATTTTTTACTAATTGCTTTCAAAACACCAATAAATATACATGTTTGTGATACGCAATTGTTACCAGAAACACAAATAGATATCCAAAGTGGGCCAAGCTGTGTACTAAGTTACCAAAGTTGACACATAGGAAAAAGGAAAAAGAGAAAAACAGCTTTATGGTAGAGGTTTATTTTGCCCTGGGCATAGTGATAGGAAAAAAGGTGTTCATATGACTGATGGTGGAGACAAAAGAGTGTTTTGCTTAATTCATCTGAAAGTCCTTGCAAGAAAAATTCAACTTACTTGTTTGGGTCAGTATTTTAAAACTTCTTGGTAATCAAAACAAGGCAGAGTTCTAGAAGTTACCTCCTGCCTGTTGAAACTACATTTCAGATGCATTTTTTTCCATTTCCTTTTTTAAACATATCTGACATTGCACTTCCCCAGCTGGGAAACAATTCTCATGTGGGATGTCTAGCTATTTTTGAGACAGATGAAGATGTAATTCATGTCTTTGGTTAAGATAAAAATCGATCATTCCGATGAGAACTACTATATGGTTTTCAATAATGTGCTTTGGAAATCCCACAGGAAGGTACTCTTGAAAAGAGATTCATTTTTAAATTAAGCACAGCAATATTTGCTCTCTAGGTTCAAGTTTTGGCCATAAATTTTGTATGCCACTATCTTTACAGTATGAACAGATGTATCAACTCAACAGTGAAACTTTCAGTTTTTAGTTGAGATAAAGGACTGTATTTTTGTCACGAATCCTTGGATACTGGCAGACACTTAAGGTAAACTGAGTACATGATGCATGGAGAATTAATCCAGAGAGATAAAAATTGTAGATAGTTTCATTTTCTTTTCAGAGGTAAAGCGTTTCTATGGAAAGGTGCAAAATGCACAATTGTCTGAACTACTATTGTTCTCTTGTGTTCTGAATTTGTGTTGTTTCTCGGGGTTTTCTCTATTTTGTTTTTGTTTGCTGTGAGGGGTTTGGTTTGGGTTTTTTGTGGGGGGAAGGGTTGATAGTCACATCTTTCCTCTGTTCTACAGGCAGTCCAACTGAACAACATCCATGGTTCTGGCAAAGATTACGTCAGTTATATCATAATTAGCCTTCAAATTTTTTGGTTTTTTAGAGATGGGTTTCTCTCATGCATATACAGGGCTCCACTCCCACAGCTGTTCACCTGGGACAATCCACTTGGATTCAAAGCAGGATCTCAGGTGTTGCATGCCATTTTGTCATACAACCCCAAGACTGAAGTGACACCAAATACAACACATGGCAGCAGCTTCTGCCAGGTGAACACTTTGGAACATTTACTGGAAAGAAAGGAAGTGCAACTACAAGACACCGTGCTAAGGTAGATGTATAGTTTAAGCCCATTGGTTCTGAAAGAGAGGATGGTGAAAAAAGATGTGTTTTAAGGTAAAAAGTAACAAAGAAAATGTTATGAGCTTAAACACATGGAAAGATCACAGCAAAACACTTGCCTGGGTTAAGAAAGGAGAAAATGGTGAGAAATAGAGCATCTTTCCAGTAGTGTGGTGAGGAGACATTAGCAGTTCAACCACAGCCTTCATTTCTGCTTGGAAGCAAGGAGCACTGACAATCTCTGAACTAGGTGATTTCCCTGTTTCTTCCAGGCCACAACTACATTTTAATCATACACATGTGCAATAATACATGTGTTATGTGGAATAAACTCTATGAGATTCAGGTTAGAAATAACTCATTTAATACAACGTGCAAATGGTAGAGCCATTTCTACACTGCCATCTCAGCTCCTCAACCCTCTCTACATAGGCTTACAGTTGTATCTTACTCTCTAAATGGTAAATTCAGGCCATTTTACCATTTAAAACAGACTCTTTCTCCTAATTAACTCTTAAAATACATTCCACTGTCCTCAATGGGAGCCAACAACAGAAACCTACTGAAAAGAGTAGTGTCACAGGTTGTCAAATTTGATCAAAATCCAAACATGATCCTTGACCTATTGACATGCAGTCCTGATTTGCCCATATGAGCTCAAGGACATGACTCACTGTGAGAATAAATAAATAAAAGCAAAAGTGTATGGATGGCCTAACAAGCACAGCCAATTCTTCAGATATCTCCATTTTCTACCTCTCAGACCTTTGTGAGATAACCAGAGCTCTCCTAGAAAATCCCACAAAATTTTACCTGTACAATGCTTTGCACATAAGAGAACCAAGAGAATACAATGGTGGGCTTGGGAATTTTATTTAAAAAGCTGTTCACTTAAACTGAATTTTCTTCTCAAAGTAGAACATAGAATTATAGTAAATTGAAATCTAATGAATTATCTTTTCACCCTTTAATAAATGATTACATAATTTAAAAATTAAAATGCCCCTTTGTAGGCAAATGTTAGGCAAATGTTAAAATTTTTCACATCCACTTTCTACCCATACACTTTTCTAATTAATTTTTACTGTATAATTCATTCTACAGCTTTCCAATAGTAATGAAACACTGTAAAGGCATCTTGTTGCTTTCTTTAATAGACGTATCAATATATACTGTATTAAGAATTATTACAGTGGATTATATGTCTCCCATTTCAGCTATTAGCTGGCCATATGTTACCATGCAGACCAGCAAGCTGGCTCCAAATGTGTGTTTCAAAAATTTAGTTTAAAACTAAGTATTTTTAAGGCAGCATAAAATGACCATAAATATCCCTAACTATTTCTTCCCTAGCAGCTGCATAAAGAGAATGACTGACTCCTTTATTTGCGAAGATCTGTAGGTATTACGAAAAAAACAAAGAAGGAAAGGATTCTACAAGGCATTAGTGACAAGGTAGAAATATCTTTTAGTTCAAATACTGTTGCTGAATAATGTAAGTTAAACAGTGATTCTGTACTGGTCACTGTTAATACAAATTGAAAATATAGAAATACCTGCATAAATTGTGTTCAACCTGCAAGGAACAAAACTACAAGTGTCACTCCGGTGAAATTTGTACAGTTTTTAATAACACATTGGAAAAGAACTGAAAAATCCCATTCACACGTTCCCTTTCTGTCTCATCACTGCAGGAATCAAAGGGAGGTTGTAATCCATGCCCTGGCTGTGGGAAGGGCCCTGCAGTATCACAGTGTCCGGATGCTGAACCAGGATGCAGACCGTGGGCTGCCCAAGCAGCTCTTTGCCTGTCAGCACCTCCTCTGACGCCTGCTCAGCTCCAGGGAGGAGCAGGACACCATGGGGAGCAGGCAGCAGCTCTATCTTGCAAGAGGACTGAACATCCCTGACCTCTCTCCTTGCCTGGAATGGGGTGTGTATCCAGAAGGTTATTACCCTGTAAAGCTGAGTGGGTTTTCTGCTTCTGCTAAAAGCTTAAGATGGAAGAACAAGGGTTTGGTTTTTTTACAAATCTGCATCCACAGATAGTGTGTGCAAGCTCTAGAAAGTGGGAAAAAAAAAAAAAGCATTATTGCCAGAATGGCTTAAAAACAGTGAACAATAAATTTGACTTTAAAAAACCCAATCTGCTAAAAACCTATGTTATATACTTAAGTGTCAAAGACATGCTGACACTGCTCTGATAATTTTCAAACTGATTGACTGGCATTACCTATAAATGTTACTGCAAGGGTGAACCCACCTTCTTGGGTCTACAGCCAAGTCCCCCAGGAACATTACCATAGAAGCCAAGAAAACACTTACATAAAGAAGAAAACATTATCATCCAGTTCAGGGAAATTTATCTCAGGCTATCTTCTACATTTCCCTGGTTTATCTCTCAGAGAAAGCATCACCACCACACAATTACTCTCCCAGCGTAGGCACAGAAGAAAGGCAGCTCAGTTTGCACAGTCTTAAAAAGGGGGTAGAACGACGAAGCAAGAAACTTTACACTCATTACACTTCCTATTTACTCTCTAGGGGAATGGATTATTCTTTCTATGAAAGTGATTATGCCTAAACCATAAAGTAGGAAATTAAAAAACAGAATACTCAGTGTCTTGCTTGCGTTTCAGTAATTGCCTTCTCTACAAATGTGCTGATCTTTTTCAACAGTTAGTATTCTATTATTAGGGCACCATGGATAATAATGCCTTTTAATTGTCTCTATGCATTATTTGTATTTCCCTACAGTTCCACAGAATTTAAAAGAGTGAAAAATAATAAACTTGAGTTTTTGTCAGTGATGTTTACAGATGTATGCTTTATCTGCACTGATGCATACATTTCTCAAACAAGTAATTTAACTTGAAATTTTTCCTTAAAAAATATTGCACAACTGAACACAATTTATCCACCTATAATGTTAAAATATGCATTATTTCATGTAAACAAAAAGGTTTACATGAGATGAGATCCATCAAAATTTCCTATTTGGAACATTACCACTTTTATAAAGATTGTATATGGTGCTCTGTTCAGCAAAACACAGACAAGTGCCTTGTAAGTTACATGTCAAAGAAAAAAAAAATAACAGCATTGTGGCTTACATATATGTATGAGACTGCTGAAAATATTTGGATTCGCACATTCATTTATATTGTATGACACTTTATGCTAGAATTTAGGTATCTTACCTTCTTATTTATGTAACTTACCTTCAGTTCTATCCACATATGCAAATTTTATTTAGCAAACCATAACCACATTATCAAGACATAGCATCATCAGCCTCAACAGTCTCAAAGAAACTGCCTTCACACTCTCTAATTTTAAGTGGAAAAAAAAAAAAGGGCTAGTAGTCCAGGTTTGGCTCTGTGCAGATAAATCACCTCACTGTCATAGAGACAGACTGTCCATGAGCCAACATCCCAATCGAATTAGGGAGGAATACCAGCACTGCAAATCTCACCCAGGAACGAGCTGACAGCTAGCACAACACATTCCCTCAGCAGAACAGGGCTGAGCAGCCCTCTGCTCTGATATAGCTGGAGAGTTCACAACTATAGCAATGCTGAGCAAGGAGCCCCCCTAGATTCTTCAAAAGACAACCAAACAGCATGTTTGGGGCTTTTTCCCCCTTAAACAGAGATGGTGCTGGTCAGCACATGCCAAGCACTTACTGACCACAGCTGGTCATCATGATCTGATAGGAAAGACTGCAGAACAACAAGGAACCCTCAAGCAAACTTTGATGTGACCCCAGCCATGGGCTTTCTGTGAGAGGACACAGATAAAGGAATTTATACACGAGAC
>VWZU01014198.1:122576-150243 GCA_013397095.1 Sterrhoptilus dennistouni | reverse complement strand
ACTGACTAATTGACATAACCATGTAGGGCCTAGAAAATGTATTTTAAAATACCTCCTTGGATGACAGGAGTTAAAATTGAATAAAAAGAAAGCAAAAAAGGTCACCTCCCATTTTCACAAGGCTATTAAAAAAGTTAAACTGTAAGACATCATCATTGATAGGAAAACCCCATAACTTGTAGAGAGTCCTGTTAAAATAAAATAAAATTAAATTAAATTAATAATCCAGTCAGTAAAGATAAGTGTTTTCATCCAACACTACCAAGTACCCACCTAACTCATCATCTCTCCCTTCCCACACAACTCAAGTGTCAGTGATCAAGAGGAGAGATAAAAACCTTGAATTCTCACCTGGCTTGAGGTGAAAGAAAAAGTTGTTTGGTTTTTCTTGTAGGAGATAAAAGCCATCTGTGCACCTACCATGGAAACAGCAGGCTACTGAAGTAGGAGTTTTCTTCTGTTGTCTGGATAAGTCTTCTTTTACGATATTTTTATTTAGGAAGTAATAATGATTCAACATGACAGAGACACGTGTGTGTTTTTGTATCGTTGGCAACAAAGAGAACAACGAGAGGACACCTAGTGGTGGTCTGCGAAAATCAGGGTTGGGAGCATGGGAGCAGCTGATGGAACCTCCAATGCAGGACCTGATTCAGCAAAGCTCTCACACACTTCATTTTTGATCACTTTAGCAAGACTTAGCATTCCAGCAAGCTTTAATTTATGCACTTTTCTGAACCTGCATTACTGCAATTGTCAGAAATAAACCAGCAAATTTGGAACATGGTATGTCGGTGTGATATGCTCAGGAGAGTGTTTTATTAAACACCAGAGCTTCATCAAGCAGAGTGGATATTGACACTTATGTAGGCTCATGAAACAAAAAAGCTTTGGCAAATTGAAAACAAGATTTCATTACAAGTTAAATCAAAATAAGACATGGCTTCAATTAACAATTTTTGCACATTTTGCCATGTGATTTTTTGCAGAACATAACCTTTATTACGTAACTTGCAATAAACATTGATTCTCCTTAAAAATGGTTCTAGTTCTACATAATCAGACATCTCAGAACAAAAAAAGACTTAAGGTTCTTTTTGGAAAAAACACTTTTATTTACTCATAGATTTACTAGGTCTTGTCTGCATTTAGAATAGCTGTAAGCAAAGCTATTCAAGTCTGGGTTTTATGCAGCTTTTGGAAAATATTGTTACTTTAAAGAACCACTAAACGGGTATCATAGGCAAATGTAAAGCAAAGTGGCATATCATTTGGCATAGGACAATGTATTTAATTGTTTGTATCTTTTATTTTAATTGTTCACTGATCTATGACCATATTTAACTAAGAAAAATCTACTAGTTGGATCTAACTGTAAAAAAAAATTCAAGAGTCAGAAGTTTAGATAGTCTCATAAAACTTAAAGTAAATAAGAATTAGGTCCAGGACCTCCTGTTCAGTACTTTTAGGAACATAAATTTAAAAAAAAATCCTAAACAAGATCTTTGTCAGAAATTAATAGAAAATTACAATTTATGTAATCACCAATTTTAATATTTTTTCTTGCATATAACTGAGTTTAAATAAATATACAATCTATTGTCAATATCTGAGTCTAAAGGACTGGAATATTAGAATTTGTAGCTAAAAAGCAGTTTCAGGGAAGTGTGAATTTGCATATTCAGTAAATTATTTCCTGCCCACACATCTCCTGTCCCTTTCTTGAAGTGTTTCTTCCCATTTCCACTGAGCCATTCATTTGGGTAAGTAATTAACATCAGACTGATATGAATATATCAATCAATTTTCATATATATTCCACCACAGGCTGTTCCATAACACTAAATGAGGAGAAAGCTTCTGCAATGGATACATTATTTACCTCAATATTACTTTAGGTGGCTGCTGGCAGCTTGATCTTAATTTAATTGACTTAAATGATGTGGAAATACATAAAGAAAAGGAACCATGTTTCACCAGTGTCATGTTTTAAATTTTTAAACCTTTTAAATTTTCGCCTGCTCATCTTACAGTTCGGGATATCAACCACTTGAATACCAGGTCTGTGATATCTAAAAAAGAAAAGCTCAAACAATGTCTTTCCTCATTGAGATTGTAGAAATACAGGGATAACTGCCTTATCATACAGCTTGGTTTGTTCATACATCAGTTATCCATGAATAACAGTTATCCAAGTAGTCTCTTGGCACATTATGAAGAATGAGTTTGCTGGCTGTCCTCTCAATATTTTTGACATAACACTTATTATTCTGGAACCAAATACATGTATTTCAGATTTCTCAGCACCATATTTAAAACCAATGTGTCAGCTCATACACAAAAACTATTAAATCCTTTTAACCACGCACAAGCAGGCTCCAGTTCTGTGCCATAAAATTAGTTAACAGTTGCTCCTTATTGCCCATGTGCAAACACACACATACAGAGAACATTAATAGCAGCAGCAGCCTCACTGACTACCCCAGAGGATCATCCAGTTATTGTTTCCCAGTAATTAAGTAAATGTCATCCCTAACCAGTTGTTTTGTCTGTTTGTTTTAAAACGTTGAGATATTGTAACACACATTTTCCATGAAGCCATATATGAAAATCCATGACTTTCTGCATTTCTGATCTCTGTAAAACACTAAACAAAAATAAAAACAAGCAAACAAAAACCCCACCTTTCTCCTTTCACACACTTCACTTTGGGATTTATCAGAGCTGGATTCAGGCTACATATTTCTCTCTGCTCTTGTACATGAGAATTTTTTTCAAAATCAGCCAACAAACGTTTTACTGCTTTATTACAGGCTCAAAATAACCCCAAAAAGGGGAAAAAACCCTATCTTTAGACCCCCTTTTATCTTCTTATGAATGCATTTCACAGATTTTACTAGTGGAATTAAAGGTAAAGTTGCAATCAAGCAGCCATTAGCTAAAGATAAGAAGACCAAACAGCAACTACTGATGATTTGGACCACATGCTATGGTCACTTTTAGTCCCACTTAGTGGCCAATTCAACTATTCTTATTTAGAATACCTGATTTCTGTTTGACAACCAATAGAAGGGGGGGAAAAAGAATTTATTTCTCTGCCTAGTGGGCCTTTACAGTGGTAAGCGACTAATTCAAGCTGCCAGAAAATAATGTCATTGAATTCATTTTAGAAGGTTGTCTCTCTGTGAAGCACAGAGGAGACAAAAGCACAGCTTTATGGCAGAATTGCAAAATATGCTTAATCATTTGCTTTCGCTGAATTGAGTACAAAACTACAGTGATCTATTTCTGTGCAAAAACATCTCTGCAGAGCTTTACAGAGAGGCAAAAAGAAGTAGCTTTACCAAATAGAGTAATAAAAAATAATGACCTATTTCAGGGGCTCTTTGAGAATCTACTATAAATTTTTTAGACTTTTGATATTTAGCATCATCCAGCATCATGACATTTTAAATTCTAATCTGACTTTATTTGAGATGGCTCTGCTTTTAGGTTTCTCTTAAACCAGAAAGTGCATATTATACTAGAGATAAACAGCAAAAAAGTACCCAAAATCGTACCAAATTTTCCTTCAATATTCATTTAATTTAATATTTATCAAATATGTAAATAAATTCATGCAAATCAATCACAATACTACTTCCATCATAACACTCTACAAAATAATTCTCCTTATGCTTACTGTAAGAAAAGTTTAGAAAACAGCAATTATTTTTCCTATGGTAGCACTACTGTTTAAAACACATAATTATATTCATAACTACAGAAATGAGGATAGGCAAGAATAAAAATGGTGGTATGTGCAAATGCATTGAACATTTCCTAGCCATGAGTATGCCGAAGTGGAGAATACCACAATTTCCTGGAAAAGTCACTATGCCAAATTGACAGGAAGCATAACATCATGTCTGGAAACAGTGGTATTGACAACTTCGAAGGCAGGGACTCAAAACTTGAACTCTCCATTTTTCATAAAGAAGGCCAGTATTTATGACATTCAGCCTACATGCAGCCTTCGAACAATGAGCATTCTAGGAAATCTACTCAATGGTAAATCGTTTCAACTTCTTCTAAACCAGGATAACACAAACAAGTTTAGGTTCTCTGTGACTACAAGAGTATTAATAACTTTAAGTGCCAGTCATCAAACTCTAGTGCAGGTGGTTGCTGAAATTGCGAGTATTCCTTTCTAGAGCCTTATTCTGATATTTTGGACATTTGGTAACATCATTAGGAGTCCATCCATGTGATGGCAGAGACCAAAACTTATTTTGGTCTCTGCCATTAGCAGAGAGAAGATGGTTACTCTGTGCTGTTTATTTCCAAAAAGGCCTTTCCACTAGCACATGTCTGTAATTACACCAGGTAGTAAGGAAAAGCTGTGTTACATTCTTGTTCTGGTGTAGCTCTTCACAGAGATTGACTGGTGTTGGGTAGGAATGTTAGTGGAATGATATTATAACCATATCAATCTTACCTCTTCCCACTGGTGTATGTATCTAATCAGTCTTGAAAGGCGCAATAAACGTAACAGGCTGAGGATTTTTGTAAATCTCACAATACGAAGTGCTCTTGCTGTCTTGTAAACTTCTGAATCCATTCCTTTTTCTACAATGAGAAAGATATAATCCACTGGTATTGATGAGATGAAGTCAACCACAAACCAGCTTTTTAAGTAATTCATCTTAATGATTTTAGGGTCCAGTATTATTTCAGAGCTGTCTTCATTTACAGTCCCAGTTCTAAAATTCATGATCAAGTCCAATAGAAAAACAGTGTCTGATGCCACATTGAAAATAATCCATGGTGTTGTTGTTTGTTCTGTGAAGAATGTGATTCCGACTGGTATAATGACAAGGTTTCCAACCATCATTATGAGCATGATTAAGTCCCAGTAAAACCTAGGCAAAAAGGAAGAAAGAGCATGGTTGATGTAATGTGATAAAACATTAAAAAATGGTCTCTATCATGCCACCTACTTCACCACCAGATTTTGTTATCACTAGGGAAATTCTCGTTGCTTTAACTCATTCAGCATATTCATGGTCAATAAAGACAAATAATTAACACACTTCGTTATGTGCCTTCCTTCTCGAAAATATGCATGTAGAAAAAAGGCAGCTATGGCCTATCACTCCACGGTATATTACACACTGAAAGGTGGGCACGTGTGGCACCTGGATAAGCAGACTTATCCAGACTCCTGTCAAAACCTCTGTGCTTTTATATAATTAAAAACAATGTCTTGTGCTGATCAGAAGCGTTTTAGCAATGCAACAGTTTTCCTGAGATTTCTGTCCAAATGGAAAGCCAAACACCTAATAGATATATTAAATGTCAGTATCTCTTTCCAAATGTACTGATACCATTAGAGTGCTGGAATAAAATTACAGGAAGAGGAAAAAAGCACCAAAGCAAAAAATAGAAACAGTAATTAGATAACATAAAAACCTTCATCCACTTTTACAACCTCAATTGAACTTTCATGCATTTTTACAACCTCACAGTCTATCTTCTTGCAGAGCTAGTTAAGAAATGTTAGAAAAAATAGCTGCAATTTGCATAGTAATAGAAAGGGGTACTGCATTTCATCATTTTGCTCCGAAAGGATCTAAAGGCTCCCCTCCAACACTGTTAGAATACTAACCATGCTTGACACAGTGTGGTAGAGAGACAGACATAACTCTAGTACCTGTGATGGAAATGCTGAGTAAACGTACCCATTATATAGAATATATAAAATGATGAAAGATTTCCAGGGAACAGCAGTATATACCAGATTTTAAAGTGAATTATGATAAATCCTAAGTGTTAAATAGTCAAAAAGCTACTCTTATGCAGTAAAAGAACTGAAATGGAACTCAAGAGAGGCTGGAGCCAATGCATAATCTCTTACTCTGTCCAAGAACATGATCTGGTCAAAACTGATTTGGAGAGCTACAGAACCCAAGCAACAACACTTGCCCATGAACTCATTAAAGTTTCTAGGAGATCAGAGGCAGCAGTGGGCTCCACAGCTATCCCTGTGCTCTGTCCCTCTGTCAGAGTGGAGCCTGGTGCAGGGGATACGTCATGGACACACCACCAGCACATCACTTCAACACTGACTTCCAGGCCATCTCCATCATACTAACACCAGCCTCCTGACATGTAACACACCCTCATCTTGGTAAAGGTTCATGGCAACCAGCAAAAATAATAGTTTAACTGGCCACAAAACATTTCAGAACCACGAGCCTTGTTTTTGCTAGACTACAAATGTGGACTACATTCGATTTCAGAGATTGCTTCTTGTAACACCAAATGATCATAAAATCATAGATTGGTTTGGACTGAAAGGGATGTTAAAAATCATCCACTTCCCACTCCTGTGCCACAGGCAGGGACATCCTCCCCTCGACCAGGCTCCTCAGAGCTCACCCAGCCTTAAACACTTCCAGGAATGGGGCACCCACACAGCTTCTCTGGGCAAACCGCGCAAGAGTCTCACCACTTTCACAATAATAATCTTTCAATCTTTTTGTAATATCTAATCTAAACCTCATTCAGGTTTAAGCCATTCCACCTTGTCCTGTCACTACATGCCCTTGAAAATACTCTCTATCCATCTTTCTTGTAGGATCCCTTAGGGTACTAAAAGGACACAGTTAGGTCACACAGAAACCTCTCCTTCTCCAGGCAGAACAATCACAAAGATCTAACTTTTATAAATTCCCTTTTTTCATGTCTACCTTGGAAGCAAATAATTCTAAGTTTACAGAGTGTTCATCAGAGAATATCAATTACTATCTGAAACTGTAAAACATGCTAAAGGAAAAGCAGCATAGGATTGAGAACAGCATGAGAATTCCCAGTTTCAAAATTATTTAAGAGACACCTGGAGAGATTAGATTTAACTATCATTTGAGAGAAGAGAGCAATTGGCAATGTACCCCTAACTGGTACTCAGAAACTCTATGAAATAGACTATAAAAATTATTCCCAGTGTACCACAATGTGATTTGTGTCTTACACATTTTCAGTCTTGCAATAAATGTGAACACAAACTGTTAAAAATGTTCAGCTTTATTCAGGCTGCATGCATTTTTGTTCAGCATATGATAGTATTCATCATATCTGGCAAAAAAAATTCCCAATTTCTCCTGTCTTTTTTAATTCCTGTAATACTTCTCACTGTGCTAGATTCTTTTCAGCAATCTGTAATTCCCTTTTTTTCAGCAATCTATAATTCCTTTTCAGTAATCTTGAATTACCACAAGGAACCACTAAATTCATACATCACTGCCACTGTGATCTACAAGTAAAATGCTATAAGCCAAAGTACTTCACAAAAGTGCTCTGGGAGAATAAACATCTCCAAGGAATCCTTATAAGTAGTGGAAAACAAATAGAAAATAATTACAAGAGGTGTCCTTGTATCTGTGCCTCACTCCTAAGCAAAGCATTGCTAATTTCAGATTGACCTTTCCATTTCTCCAGCACGGAGAGTGGTTATGCAACAAAGGCCAACCAAAGCCACACAACAACCAGCGGCCCAGCCAGCATAAGAGATAATACAGAACCAGGTGTTTTTAACCTTCAGTAATCCATGGTTTAGAGGATCATCGTGCCCTCTGATTATGCAAAACACACTGGTGTTCCCAATGCTGAATGTCAGCAGAAGTGGTAGCATCACAGCTAAAATAATATTGACTGCTAAGGACTTTTGTATTTTAGCCCACAATATAATATAAGCTAGTTAGTTAGTAAGCATTTTCCACTTAGAAATTACTTGGACATTTTCTTTTAGGAAAATGTTTCCAAATGCCATTCTGTTGGGCATGTTCTATTTTATTTCAGGTGAGAAAAACTAGATGCAACTGCCTGTATTGCCCTTCCTTGACCTGTGCAGTGAAAGTAATACAATGCGTTCCTCGCCCATGGATCAGAACATCCGACTATTCATGTAACAAACAGGAATTTGTAAAGCCTCACAAGACAGTGCAAGGAGCTGCTATTGACACACTAAGATAGACCTTCGTTTCAAACTACTTTTAGGATTATTTATTCTTTTCTTTTTCTACTTCCCCTACTCCAGCGAGGATGGTGACATATCTACAATTTACAATCTCAAGAGTTCCGCATTTATGTAAGGTGTTATAAAATGTTGATGAAGAACAAGGAAGAGTTTGGCTTATGACACAAAATGTTCAAGAATGAGGAAAGAAACCCAGGAGTCTGGGAATAATGAGATCTTCCAAAGCTCAAAATGAGAAGCAAGAACTGACCATAGCAAACAGCTATGGAGCTTATTGCTGAGCTGAAGCTAACTCAGTGAGGCTACTACAAGATGCCATTAACAGAGGGTGCAGAGGTTATCACTGCACTGCACTGAACTATTCTTGAAGCTTTTTAAATCATCCTAAATGTCTCAGAGGCATAACACCTGTAGGCAAAAAAAAAAAAGTCTTCAAGTATTAAAGTATAGACCCCAATCCTGAGAAACAGTTTTTCAAAATTTAAGAAATTATTTAACACAGAAATATTAAAAAAACCTAATTAGTACTTTGAAATTCTCAAAATGGATTCATAGGCCTCTTTGGTTGATCTTTTCACTCATATTTATCCATATTTCACTAATCTTTATATATTTATAAAAATTACAGTAATAACAGTGTGTTTTCAGCTCTGGAATATGGTGCCGAAGTATTGGTGTTTTATTCACTGGCACAGGCTGTCCTGGATAGGATGAACAGCCTGTTCAAAATGAGCATCTGCCCAAGCAGCAAGAAAGAGTTACTTAGTAGTAATTAATCACTGTTTGTATTAGGCTTAATAATGTAAGACGGTATGAATTCTAACAGGCATTTTATTTTCCACCTTATATCCCCACCCCAGAGAAAACGGAGCCTTAAGGAAGGAAATTTCATCTCCGAGTTAATTCACTGCATAATTTGCCGTACATACAAATTCAGATTTGCTTGCTTTATTATTTCCTTTTTCTGCCCATCAACGGCAGTCTCAATTTCTTTGAATCACCATGGTTTGAGATGTGATTATCGTTATGGTGCAGCCAGACTGAACCAGCAGAAGTTGTCAGTGTTCTCACAAACCACACGGCAGAGCAAGCGGCATCTCTCAGGCATTGTGTGGTGTGAATGGAGGGAGGCTGAAGAGTAGCCAGAGCTTTGCTTAAGTTTACATTTTCTCAGTTTCAAGAAAGATGGTAAAAATTCTGATCTTTTATTAAAAAAGAGCAAGTCATCTCAGTAAAACTTCAGGAAATTCAGTTTAAACACTGGAAATAAATACTCATCCACATTATAAACTGGAAAGCCATTGAAGAAGATAGCAACTCTGATTGTAAAATACCTCTGAAGCAAAACCTGATGCATCACACATTAGGTGTTCTGATTGCAGATGCAACATGATTTCACTCTACACATTCAGAGAATCAAAAACTGTAAAAAAAATTCACAAGCTTTCCTGGAAAACTTGCTTCTTCTTTAGCTAAACATTTTGATTGACTAGCAGATGCTCAGTGAAATGAACACTGACGTTCCTTTTGGCTATGGTTTTTTTTAAATCTCATCTTCAAACACAGCTTTACTTCCTTTGCTTTCATACATCATGTTTCACCTAACAGAAAAATCAATGTCCTATATAAAATGGAACAATCTTAGCAGAAATAACAGTAATTTTAAATTTCATTGTACTGTATGGTAGCAGACACTAAACCTGATATTATTCATACCAGAATTTCATTCTCACAGGACATGCTATCTTTCTCTGTTATTCTATAAAGAGGGAACAAAGCTCGACATGCCTGAAAACATCTGCAAAACACAGATAATTACTGGGATGTGTTGAAGGACAAGAGAATAAAGGGAGTGTTTTCTTCAGAGGACCCAATTCTTTTAATGATTGCACAGGTGTCTGTGCCTGAAAACTTTCTGAAAAATCATCACTAATTTTTTTTTACAACCTTAAAATGAGGATATCCCCTTCTGCCCACCTATCCATTTTCATCCTGCCCATCTGTTTCTCTCTTACACACACCTAGAGGAAAAGAAGCTTTTTGTTCTGGGAAAAAGGCATACAAATTAAATACTAAATTCATTCTATTGCAGCAAGAAATATTGCATTCAACATCCCCCACAGAGCAAACTCTGTTTAAATGTTGCCAACTCATACTGGATTGCTTCGGTGATTTTGGGTCGGCAGCATTTTTTTTTTTAATTTTAAAATTTCCAAACTTAGAGTTTACTGTAATCTATCTCTGTGACCATATTAATACAAAGGCATTAAAATTACTAGTGGAGTGCCACTATTTTATGATTGGCTGTTTTGCACGAGCAAACAGGTCATTTCTATAGTTGTGTCATCCTTCTGCATGGATAAAACTTTCCTGATCTGAATGTATCTCATTTTGTAAAGCTTTAGGAAGACAAAACTTTGGGGTTGGTATTTTGTTTTGCTTTTGAAGAATAAACTGTTCTCCTGAAATTGTCAATTTAGATTTTTTATGCTACTCTATTTCCACCTTGACAACTTTAAGCTTATATTAAGTAAACACAACCAAGGAAATGTTGCAAGACTGAAACAAAATCTCTTTCATGGCTCGCCTCTTTTGATTGCAAAGTGGACACTATAGTATAATTCTAATAGTGTAGCTACACAGCCAGTGGTGATGCTGAAGGGCAGAAATATGATTAAGTGACACTTTCTCAGACGAAAATTTCATCATCATTTGCTATTCTTTTTTCAATTTAAAGCATATCACAAGCTTAATGAACATTTATTGACTGAGGTAGCCTGCTGGAGCAGCAGAAAGGCTTTCTACACCTGTCTAGGACTGGTCAGTCTGGGACAAGGCAGAGGCTGATCTTCTGCAAACTGTGTTTCCCTGGTTGAAATATGAGCAGTGCGGGACTTGGGAATCTTCCAGCTTAATGGTTTCACTCTAATGGAGACAAAAGCCATTAAAAAATAGCCTAATAATGAAGTTTTCAGATCACCAGAAATCTTAATATGATTTCAGAATAATACTGGAGTCCATTACTTCAAGATTAGCCATATATATTTAAGAGATCCAATGTATGTCCCATGCTGTTTTTTTTTTAAATATTGATACAATTTCCTACCTCAAAAAGATATTACTTGAATTCAGTGATACTGAGTCTTCTTTTTTATATAACCATAGAATGTATCTAAAATTACAAACTTCCACAATTTCAAAAAGATTTTCATGATTTTTATCTCTTTAAACCCACTTAGCACTGGCAATTTGCAATTTGTTGCTCAGTTGTGATTCCATGCACAAGGCAGATGATTAGATAAATGCATCTCCCGGGGGACCTGATCAGAGCCCAGTGAAACCAATGAACAGCAATTTACTACTTTCAAAAGTCTTCGGTTACACAGTTTGGCTAGATTTAAAGCTTGAGTGCTTTGAATACTAAGAAAGAGAATCATTGTACTGACCATGGAAGGGGACTATAAAACTAATTAACTTTTATTTATTTATTTGTATGTATGTATGTATGTACGTATATTTTCAGAATATTTTCAATTAATATTTATCCAGTGGACATTTCATCAAAAGATAATTGGTTCTTGCTATGCATTCAGCAGCTTCCATTTGAAGTTTTCATAGTATTTTACATGCATTAACAAATTCAGTCTCAGATTTCTGAGGAATAAAGGCACAGTAAGGAGAAGTAACGTTGCACGTACTGCATACAGGAGGGAAGGACAGAGAGGACAAAGAGAAATTTATATAATATGGCAATATTATATAAAAATTAGACTCTTCGTTTTTAGCCAATAATCCCCTAACACAACTACTTGGATACCATTGATATTTGCAGTTGCTTTTCCTCCACAGAAACTTATTAAACTACAATAGAAAGAATTAAAGCCTGACTTCCAGTTAACCTTGGGCAAGAACAGTGCATCACTGTCAGTGGAGCTCTGATAATGCTTTTGCTCTCCCTCATTTTTACATAACACCTCCTTTCTGAGAAACTTGATCTAATGGATTGCATCCCCACCTGTGGCTGGGAACATGAGCTTCAAGGTCCCAACCCAGGCCATTCTATGATTCTAAGATTCTTCAGCCCCATTCCTCATTAAAAAATCTGGGTGGTGCCCATGTCCAGATAGCTACCAGATGAGAAAAAGATGCTGATGAAGAGTCAGGGTTCACAAATGTGTTTTCTCATAGCATAGTGTTGATTCTGTCTTTGCTTATCCAATCAAATGGATATATTTCACCTCATCAGGATTGCTTCTGCATCAACACATGTCACAGCACAAGCACAGGTTCCTCCAATCCACCACCTCATTCAAGCTATTAGACCACTCCTCTTAGAACCAGGAAACATTTTGTGTAGGGCTGTAACTGATTTGTTTCAGTTTGGTATTATCAGCCCTTAAACCAACTGAAAAGTGCCACATATTGGTTATCTAAGTGTCAGCAAATTTCTGTACTGGATCACTGTAAAATACACATTCACATTCTCAAATTAGAAATGGCCACTTTAAAGGCATGAAAAAAAAGTTTGAAAGAGACAGATCTAAAAATATTTCAGCTGCAAAATAATCCTGCATCTCATGTTGGAACACTTGCATTAATTAGGAATTTTGTAGTGACAGTAATTTTAAGAGTGCCATTTAGAAACATGACATTTAGGATGCCTCTATACTAAAAATTCAGAGGCTTAAATTGGAAGAAGCCTTCTGTAACACTTCTCAACAAAGAATCGAGGGAAAAGGAAGGTAACTTCCTAATGTCTTTCCAAAAATTAGAAAGCCAATCAATATTTTCCTTTAATAGATTTATTTTTAACAAATTTAATCTCTCAATTATCAGTATAATATTTAAGTTTCTACTGATAGTGAAAATTCTATTTTCTCTGCTTCATAAAAAGATGACAGGGAAGGCATCATTCAGTAGCTATTAATAGATATCAGGCATAGGGTTTGGTGAGGTGAGGAGACTGCCATGACCACCAAATGAGGCAGGGCAATTCGTTTTTTCAGAATAACACCTCTGATTAAAAAAAAAAAAAACAAGAAAAAGGCTAGGACCATCAACTTAGATTTGACATATATACTGCTACTAACAATTTTATTCTGATAATCAGAGGTAAAACTGGCTTTGTGTGTAGCTGTAAAATGATACAGTACATTCAGAAGAGCAGCTTCAACATAAGACTTGGTGTATCATTTCTTGACAAAGTGCACTGATGGCAAGAATGGGCACTATTTTCAAACCAAAGGGAAAAAAGAGCCAGTCTTCAAATTTCATGAAGGGAAAAATTAGAGATGCAAAAAAGCGTGAAAGAACTATAGATAGATATGAAACAAGCTGATGTACTCCCACATCATAAATGAAAACAAATATACATGACTGACTATTTACAGTCATCCTATGTATCTACACAGATGTGCAAGATTCTAATGCAAGACTGGGTAATCAAGACTGCACACATATATCAAGTTTAATTATTATTCCCTTTTACAACTATTTATAGCTGACTTTTGGCTACAAAGCCTATGTTTCCTTATATAAAAATAACTACTGATATTTCAACCCTTAAAAATCAATTAAATTACACTTAAGAATCAGTAGGTTCTTTTACTGTAATCCATGAATATCACATGGCAATAAATAATTTTCTTTGAATGGTAATAATTCTAATTTATATCTGTTAAAAATATATTAATAACTTGTTTCTTCTGAAAATAACATCAGAAAATTATGAGTCCATGTTCAAATCAAATTTAAATTACAATTTTATAAAATTTTACTTATACTTTGATGAAAAAGATTCAAATATGTTTCAGACAATTTTTAGAGAAGAGAAAGATCAAGCTCATGGCAGAGCAACATGGTAAGTAAATAGAGTCATGTCACTTGCATCCTTCTTTCAAAAAACAGAATACCTAGAGCTTTCATCAACACCTGTGAATATCCAATGGACTTCCTCATCTATCTGTAGGCACCTGAGCCCAGGGTCTCCCACATCTCAGGGAGTACACTTTCCTCAAGCCATACATGCCTCCTGAAGTGAGGTATGCTGCTGACATGTTCTCCCTCTCTCAACAAATATAAACTAGAGAGGAACAAAATCTTGTTCCCAAGGAAGGCAACGAGACAGGAGAGGTGTTCTTAGTTCTTCATTCCACCAAATCAGAACAACTCTGTGAGATGATATTGTTATTGCAAGTTTCCATACCAGAAGTGCTATGCAAAGTCAATGCACAGGTTCAAATCCTCCCCAGCAGAGGAAGAAAATTATTCTGTAGTTTCAACATCCATGCTGGACAATTTTAATGCCTAAGCAGATAAAGAAGACATTTAGATATGCACCCAAATATACTGAAAATTGTAAGATTATGAAACTGTTACTTTAATAATTTTATTAACTGAACTAATCATATCAATTTATCTAAAACATAAACTGATTGAAAATACAGCATGCACAACACCAGAAATGAAAGAAGTATTCTTTCACAAGCTTGATTATACCTTTGCCTATGTATATTTATTAACCCCTTTTTACAGGGGGATGCACCCCGCTTTTGTAATTACTCAGCTTGTATTCATATCTCTCTGCTAGCCATTTGCCTTCCACGGTATTTAAGCAGCTACAATGTTAATTTTAACATTTCTTTAAAACGTCCCAATTTGCATACTGCGCATCCCAGTGTTACCATCCTTTTGACAGCATAGCGCTCTGCCTGCATTGCCAAAACAAATCAGCACATTATGCAGCCAGACAGAGCAGTGATCAGATAGACCTGATATTCACTTGTTTAAAACAAAAAGGAAAACCCAGAAGAGCAAGCAAAGTAAACAAGGAAGAGCATGCTCAGAGAGGCTCTAGCTACTGGCCTAAGTAACCGAGACACTGTCAGCTCTGCCTCTGCTCCCCTCCTCGACTTTCCATGTTGTTCACCCTCTAAACACTCCAGAAAGCTCCACACAAGCTGGGCTGAGAAAAGCCTCGTGCTGCTGCTGCTGCTGCGAGCAGCTCAGCCAAGGGTGGAGATACGGAATACAAACCAAATTTCTGGGGATGTAACACCCATCTCTGACATTTATGGGCACTGGTCGGTGTAATGGAATACAATTGCTGAATGGCCCTTTTGCAGTTTAATCCAATATAAGGAAACAAAGAGGGTTTTTTCTTCCAAGACATTACTTCAGGTATTCTTTAAAAAGAAAACAAACAAGTTCCTTCCAAAAAAAAACAAACCAGTATATGTGAACTTAATATTTGAATGGTTTTGTGATCTGCAAAACAGGAGACAGCCCACGATATCAAGCATCAGGAGATGCATTTACATGAACTGATGAACTGATGCTTTTTCTCTTTCCAGCACACCTTTGCCAGCAGTACAGGAGATTGTTTCCATTGCTTGGTTGCAATTAAACATGAGAGCTTATTACATTATATCACAGGTATATGCAATAATGACACACATGATTGAGATCCTAAAACCAGTATGTTTTAAATTCCCAAACTATGTGTAGAAAGTATTTATTAAATTACAACAGATTATTTGCTTGAAATACAATAGTTAAGTATTTTGTTTAAATTTAGTCATATGAAATGGTTATTGAGCCACTGGAAAATACATTTTACCAAGACCTAGATTAATTCAAAATTCTGTTCTAGCTTCATTGAGACAGAATCACCAAAAGTGGAGTTGTTATACAAAATACGTACACTAGATAAAAGTTTTTTCCTCCACGCTACCTTTATTCATTTCTGTAAGAGAGGAAGTCATTTTATGCATCAGAATAATATATCATTTTTTAGACTGAAAAATGAAAGATTGCTAAAGATATTAAGATTTGAAAATTTATTCAAACTTAACTACGGGCTTTGTTATATGCCTCACCTATAAATATTTATCAGAAAAAATATAAAAGGGAATTATTTAATAATCTGCTTCTCCACTTTATATTTTGGTAGTGTGACTTTGACAGATAACTTTGAAGTTTCTTCATGCAAAAATTATTTTTTCAGTCTTTGGGTCTTCAAACAAAACAGTCTGTATTCCTTAACAATGGGCTAGTCTTGACATCAGACACCCAGCGCAGGTTAGGGGTTGCAGAGGGAAGTGTTTGAGCCCAAGTAAAGTTGCCTATAATTGTAGCCACAGATTAGCAGCTCTAAAATAAGCACTCGAAGAAACTTTGGTCAGGGACCCATGACCTGAACTATAAACAACCGCAAAACTACCAAGGAAGCTCTTTACTTCCATACTGATAGATGACTCTTGTTTTGACACAGCAAAACAAAATGAGCGGCCCTTTCTGTGGTGAATAAAACACCAGATGTCCATCTTTATCTTCCATCCATATTCACTCAAAATGCAGTTGTCTAAATATAATAAATAGGTTTCTGCCTTTCAGCAAATGAAAACATTTTACTTTGGAGATCTCATAAGAGGTTTTAGCCACAAGCCTCAGAAAGACAAAATCTAATTTAGCCAAATATTTATGTTTCTTTTTTTTGGAGGCTAGTGAGTTATAGACTAATCAAATGTGTTTAAACTAAAGATGTGTAATAATTAAAACTGCCAAATGGATATTAATAATTTATTGGTGGAGAACAGCAAGAAATTGAGAGTGAAAATTATTAGCAGAGCTTTTCCTCATAATCTTTGAATATACATTGATCTGTAAATTGCAAATCAAAATATATAATACAACAAAAAGGGAAGCTGAAACATATTTGCATTATTCTGACACACTAGTTCTGCAAAATGCACAGCACCCATGGGTGATGTTTTTTAAAAATGATTTTACCATTTTGGGCTCCTTATGACTGGAATTCTGAAAGATGTTCAGGCACGGAGTCCAGATGCTTACAAGTATCTAGGTCCTGAAATCCAAAGATAGATGGGCTCCTGACTTCCATCTCAGATCTTCATCTAACATCCTATAGATTTGCACACTGTGCAGAGCACTGGGTAAAACTGACACTTCCAAAGCCATTCCAGAAATGGAAAAATTTGTACTGGAAACAAGAAACCAAGCTAAACACCACATTCCATTTGCTCATTTTGCCAGTGGCACAAAATCAGTGTGCACATTCAACGCAGACGAACTGCCATTCAGTGACACTTCACAGAATCACGAGTCAGCAGCCCCAGCAGGAACATCTGCCACCATTTTAGGCAGATTCATGGTACCTGCATTCATTCCCAGGCTACAAAGCTAGCTCTCCTTCCCTGAAGCAAGTCTGAACTCTGTCGTGCTATGAGGAACAAGTGTGGGAGTGGAAGTTCACTGCAGCTCTCCCATCCCTTCCACAGGAAGATAAATTTGGTCTAGCCTGTGGAGAATGTAGAAGTTGGCTGCAGCTTAGAAATTACAGAAACAACCACAGTCACATCGAGCAGTGCTCATACAGTCCTGGGGAATGAGGGGGATGGTGGCGGAAATTGCTGAATAACACTGGCTGATTGTATAATACTGACAGAGTATTCCTCAGACCTGTCTTAATGAGAATAATTTCTTGACAAAAGAAAATTAGTGTGCATGTGAACGCCAGAGCGCAACACACGGGCAGACTAGAGAAAGATCTAACTTTAGGAAACAAGAATACAGAAGAGTTTAAAGTGAAACAAGATATTTTAAAGTTGTAGTTAGGGCCTTTAAATAGCAATGTAAAACTGGAGACATTTAATTGGATTCAGTCACAATTTATGTTGTACTTAGTTCACATCTAACTAAATAATATTTATATGAAATAATAAAATTATTAAATACTAGATTTAATTATTTTCAACACAAAAACCTTGAAATTGTTTTTGGTCTTCTTTTTCCATTACAGAGAGATGAACCATCATAATAAATTCATTACTTCAATAAATAAACAGTAAGAACATGTACAAATCCTACTGAACTTTTCAACACCCAGCAGTATATCACTGGTTTTAATATTCTGTTCAAAATTTCAAAACTGCATTTAATTTAGCAAAAAAAGAAGTATTTAATATAATACTGACAGAATGCAAGCAATTAAAAGCCTGTTTGGTCATGTGGGCACCTCATGCTTAGGTTACTCATCTCTCACTTTTCCCACACATTCAACGTCTACTGCTTAATAAGCCATCGGATTTCAGACATTTTCAATTCTGACCCTTTTTTAACACTCTGATAGATTGCCTACCATCTGGCAGTGCTTACTCTTGGTACCACACTCCCTTTGCATTACAAAACTGTGCTTCTGATAATTATATCTTTAATGTGGTAGATACATGCAAGACTTGAATTCCCATGCTGGCAATATACAAGCCAAAGGGACAATTTCGGCGAAGTGCCTGTGTAACAGTGTATGGTAACAGGATGTTCAACTGCATGCTGCAATTCTCAACAGAAAGCTGCTAACCTGTCCAAGTCAAGGGAAATGGAAAATATACATGAAGGGTTTTTTTTAATTACTATACAAGGCATTTTACAAACTGCAAGAGGCTATGAAGAATACCAAAGCTGACTTCTCCCTGATAGTTTGAAAAAACAGCTCAGTATCTTCCAGCTAACAGACTGAGTAAGAATGGAAAACTACACAGAAGAATGAACAAATTAAAAAAAATTTAAATCAATGCATTATTTCCATCTATTTAAAGGAATGCATTGTATCTTCAGAAAGAGATGTAGGAAGACAAAGAGAAGACAGAATGAGGGGGAAAAAGAAGCTGTTTCCAAAAAAACACTCTTTCAGGGACTACATCCATGTGCTCCTATAAACTTTTGAATGCAAGTTGCCTATAGCATGATTTCACTAACTGAAAATTAGACCATCAGAAATGTTACAAATAAAAGAAAAAGCAGGATTTAGTACTTAGTCAGTCATCTAGATACAAGTTTCCATGAACACTGGACACACAGCTGTGAAAAACAGCTCTTAAGAACACTTGGTAAAGTGGATATATAAGAAAAATACCCAATTAACGACTGAAATTTGAGGTATATATGCTTGATTTATTTTGCTTCTTTTGTTTTATTTCCAAGTTTCAATCCATCAGACTAATCCTGAGCTAGAAAAGCAATTCTTTTTGATGCCACCAGGCTTGTCTGGCACTAAAGACAAGGTGAATCAGAGTGACAAACAAGCCTGGCTCTTACCTTCACTGAAAAATCAAATGCAAAAAAGCCCATATGGATCTATCCCAAGGATCCTGTAGCCCTGGATGTGCTTGGGGAACCCAGAAGCTTGGAAGCGTCTACTGCCAGGCAGTAATAAGATGTTTAGGGAGTAGTAGCACCTGCTACAGGTTTCATAGCAATTTCTCTGCCAGACCTAAATAACAAGTCCTCTTGGAATCAACAACTAGAAATCATTCAAGAGCCTGATGGAAAACCTCTTACTAGCCATGTGGAAGCTTGATTGCATCTCTATGGTTTTGCAGCCATGCTTTTATTCCATCACCTGGATAGTGCAGGGTAGATCTTATTCTATGTATCTTACAAAAGTTCTGTGTATTTTCTCTAGCTTTTTCCTAGAAAAAGATAGACCAATTATTTAGTACTGGGGTCTCAAGATATATTACTCTAAATTTACTGCACTCCACATATTGGCATTAAGGCCAGATCATTTCATCACCACACTGTCTATTGCTGCAGTCATGCCGTGAAGAGAGGTGCTTCTTGGAGGATCTGATAAATTACCGTAAGATGCAATGGAACCAGCTAAGGAAACATCAATATTTCCACTCCTTAGTCTTTAGTGCAAATTTAGAGCTTTACTGCAAATGTAAAATTGGGTGACTTTCAGACAGAATCAGATGAAAAAGAGTAGTACCACTTAAACATACAGAGACACATCCTCCCGCCAGTATTAAAAGCAATTTTTATGTATATTGGTTATTCTAAAGTAATTTTTAAAAATAAACTCACTCAAAAACATTTTTAGAAAAACAGAACCAACATAGCTTTGACCGTGAGCATAAAGCAACCTCTGTTTTTCCAGTTTAAAAAAATCTTTATATGAATGTTCAATAAATATAACATTTTTAGAGATAGAAATTTATTATCAGTAGCACACTAAATTCCAATAGTGTATCAAAATATTTATTAAATGACATGCTTAATTAGATAATATACACACATAAACAACATCAAGATAATCAAATGAAAACAAAATTCTATTCTTAACTATATAGTGTAACTTAGGTTTTAGGTACTTCACTGGCAAAAATACAAATGGCTTTGAGGTTAGTTTTGGGTTTTTTCAAATATTTAATGGAAACAGTATGTAGCTCTTTTGTAATTAAATTAATATTTTCTGAATGTAAGTTTATTTTAGACTTATTCCAGTTCCATTGCACTACAAGGCAATAAGATTACTGAAAAATACCATGCAGCTTGCCTGAATCTGACTATCATCAGATTAAAAGATATTAGCAGAGATTTTATAGAAGCTAAATGACAGTGTCCTTGAGGTAGTACTGACATTGACTCCAGCTGATATAGTTTTTGGTCATTAACATACCTTAGTATGTGTCTAGAACAAGCTCTCCAATAATTAGAGCTGAATACACTATGATTTTTAAAATTAAATCATGCCTCTGGGAAAGAATCAGGAAACAAGACAGCTAAAGGACTTTCAAGCAATTAACGAGAACTGTACTGTCAGGTTAAAAATTAAATGTTGCAAAGTAGGTTAAAAGTTTCCTCTTGAAAAAAAAAATGTATATTGACATAGAAAACAGTTCTCAGGCATGAGAGAAGTTCATGAGAAGGTGAGAATGGATACTTCTTATTTATTATCAAATTAAGTAAATTTCTTTTCAATTTTTCATATTCTACACTCATCTCTAAAAATAGTTTTTTGTCTTCTTATAGCTTCAAATTGAATCTCTCAAAAATGCTGATGAAATTTAATTAAATATTACAGTGCCACTGATCTTAGATAGGTAGGCAGAAATGCAGCACTAAAGACTCACACTTTTTAGGTGACCTCTGAATTCATACATCTCTATTTCTGCTACTCCAGGCTGAGCAATCAGAAACTGAGCCACTCAAATTCTGACTTCATTATATAACTCCCCCCTCACCAACAAGAAAGCCTAAAGTAACTTATCAAATCCTATGCATCTTTCAATTAGTTATTGTAGTCACCAAACACCCAATCAAATCATAAACCTAGACCTTTGTGTATTACTTGATGCTTTTACACAGTATTCTAGTTCACAGTTCCCTTCATATACCCAAGTCTGAGAAACCTAAGATGAAGAAAAACTTTTATTGACTCAATTACAAGCATCACTTATTTTGATGTGCTAACAAGTGAAGTCACAGAACATATTTAAAAATATGTAGATGTGCTAAAACAATCAATTGAAATACCAGAATCAGTACATTTGCCCCACAGGCCCAGGCACGATGATGATCTTATGAGACCTAATTTTTGATATGTGTACACAAAGATATGGATATAGATCATATTTATCAAGCACTTTTTTTCCTCATTGCAGTCAAAAAGAAAAAATTAAAAAACTGAGGAGGAAGTCAAACAATATTGACTTTCCTGGATTAAATTTTAAAGACTCAGATATGATGTCCTGAAAATATCATCTTTGACTTACATGCTACAGAATTACTCACAGAAATTCTGTAACATCTGGAGTTTATTTTATTTGGTAGCAGTTTCTTTCTAAATTTATCTCAAAATCATGATGAACATACTTCCATTTATATAGATTGTGTAGAAAGTGAACATTGTAAAAGTAAGCATCTTGCAGAAGAAAAATGTGTTTTTGCACTTATTCATGGGTGCTGCCAGTGTTCTTCAAAATGTCCCAAGTTAAATTAACTGAGGAATTATTTGAGTTACACTTGTTCAGCTCTTTCTCTCCCACTAAACTTTATTCAATGTTCAAGTAACACGACAAGAGTGTGAAAGAAAATGCAGTGAATAGACTGTTATTCCAGAACCAGAATGAACATAATGAAAACTGGCAAATGTTCAACACATAAGTGAGCTCAAACTATGCATTAGTATTCTACATTCTTCTGTCCAGAGACAGAAGGATGTCTTAGTAATAAAATGAATCACTTTGCTTGAACAAACAAGGGCATACGGCTTCCCATATGCCCTAGAGGTCTGGAAGGCGAGTGGCTGCTGCACCAGCCTTGGGTGGACTCCTCTGCCTTGCAGCTCTGGAAGAAAATCTCAGAGCAGACAAGAGCACACGGCCCTCATGAGTCCAAAAGCACAAAACGCACCTCCCCATCCCCATTTCCCCTCACGCATCCCTGCTTACAAGTGGTACAAATGGAAAAGTCAGCAGCTAGCTTTAGTCAACTGGATTTCGTAACAAATGAATCTGTGATAACTAATGATGAGACATTACTCAGTATAAAAAATAATAGGAACTGGAGATGAAAAACAACCTAATGCATTTCTGGCCTATATTTCATATCAGAACATTTCCAATAGAATATTTTGTTGCTTATTTTTGGTCCTGCCTCCTAAACATCTAATTTAGCTATTTGTTACTGCAATTTCACTCCATTACTTCGATGTAATTTCCTTCCTCTTTGTAACATCCGTTCATGCATTTGAGGACCATTACTGCATTTCTCTTCAGCCTGCCTTTATGAGGGTTGCATTTAAACTGGGGGACTGTCAGAAAGCTTAATAAATAACTTGATGTCAGAGAGAATTTTCAAACATTATAAATGCATTATTTTAATGCTACAATTCTGTCATTTTATTTTTTAGGGCTTTTCCAGAAGTAAAGGGCAAAAATTGTTGGAACGCAGCAAATAAAAGCCAAGCACTATAAATAATCTTTTTAATACTAATGGTTCTCCATGTTTAGCCAAATGAAAGGACTGAACATCTAGCAATAGGACTAGTTTATTTGTACAGTTTTTCTTTAGTATAACTAAAAATTATAGTCACAACAGTAGTATTTGAAAATGATATATGAAAGATAGCTCCAGCTGAATCTGTGCTTCATTCATAGAAACATAATTTTTTTTTAATTGTTTGCACAAGGAATATGCATTATATAGTACAATTATAAATCAATGATTACGACTTTATTAGTGAATTCAGGACTGTCAGTTTTGCAATAGAATCTCATGGCAAATCCTGAGCAACAAGAAATTACTACCTTGAGAGTAAACTAAACTATGGGCACTTCATATTCCTACACTACCAGTGACATAATGTATCCATTAAACCCATGCAAATTTGTATCTGAACTATTTAATATAGACCAATATAGACATGATTTATGTATTTCATTTTGAATACATATACCTCTATCAATTACATTTAAGTCTGATACAACACCTTTTGTCTCCATTGCATATAGCATTACCTTCCAAATCTACTGCTTTATATAAACCTAAGTCTATAACAGCTCACAAAAAAATAAATCTCATTAGCTTCAAGAGAGACATTAAAAACATGTGACAAAAGAGAAGCGCAAGGTGCTTACCCTAAGCTTCTTAAGACACAACTTAAGATAGGTATAACACGTAGAGTGAAGACTGGTCCCAAAAAGCAGGTTTTAAACCTATGCATGCATGAATTTTATAAACAGGATTGTGAGTTGCACATATAACATGCACAGTCTATCACATTAGGGCAACTGCTGGTGGTCAGACAAGTCCAAAAGATAGGTGAAAATTAAAAAGGAAATCAATTCATAATGCAAATATAAGTTCAAATGTTAAAAAGTATAATTAAAAAAGCCATGAGGCACACTAAAACATGGCAGTTGTGACTTACAGTTTAGCACACACTTACTTGAAAATTGAAGCCATACATGTGTATGACAACATGCATGGGTTGCATAAAACTGCACAATATAACAGAATGGTTTGTAACAGCAACAGAAGCAAATTCTTCTGTAACTACTCAGACATACACATGCAAATATTGTGTCTTTCACCCTGATTAAAATCCATTGAAACCTGGCATTAAATTACTTACAAGGTATTATACTAATGGGGCCTTCAATGATTTATAAAGATTTCTGTGATAAACTTCACACATTCACATGATACCTTAAATGTGTACACAAAAATGTTTTGAAACTGGAACAGCACATAAAAGAAAAAAAAAATCTGGCAAAACTTTACTATTCACTACACTCTTTAATTTTCTGTTCAAGTTTTAGAAATTATTCTGCTTTTACTTTACTGCTATCATTAAAATAATGCTTTGAGTTCTTGGATAAATGAGAAGTTACCCAGAGAGATAAAATGTCTATTTTTTTCCCTAATGTTGCCAAACAGTTTATACTTTGTATTATTTACCCAGGAGAAAAAGACCCTCAGCATGGCCTGCACTGCACTTCTTTAGGTGCTACTCTGACAGACAACGCCACATCACAGTCTTACTTCATCTTGAAGCCAGCTAAAATGTTTGTCCCCACCTTCAGACAAAGGCTGTTCCCAAACATCAAGCTGACTGTAACCATCAGAGTGTGAAGGCTACATTTACGAACACACATATTATTTCCACTCAGTCTGTCTCATACATTGTTATTTCTGGTCAAAAGATGCCACTCCAGTAGCAATTCTGTTTTCTTTATAGATTGCTGACTACAGATGCCCTGGCCAATGTGGTAAAAAACCCAAGATTTCCTTGACAGCATGAGTTTCTCTGTGGGGAGGGAGGGAGGGAGATACTACAGAGTTGGGTGAGCAGCCCAGGCACATGCAAGCCAGCCCACTGAACAATAAAGAAACTCCTGACATGCCAAAGGACACAGAGTAATTAATAATCTAAAACTCAGTCACGTACATTTCCATTAATGCCAGAAGGCCATAGCATATAAAAGCCATCCAAAGCCCATGTCCACCACAAATCTCTTATGAAATAAATGAAATGTGTGTGGCAGCAGCAGAACCATCTGCAGCAGCTCCCATCTCCTGTCAGCTTTGTCCTGCTCTCATCCAGGGACTGCAAGGCCACAGGGCTGGACCAGTGATGCTCTCCTGAAGGCTCATTCTTCCACATATGAGAATGGACAGCTGGAGGCACTCAGTATCTCACAGAATGCACACAGGACTCCATCAAACTCTGACTGATAAATTCACTTTTGTGACTCATGCAATTACACAGAATTGTTGTCCAGCTTTAGAGATACAGTAATCACAGCTGCAAAGTGATAAACAGAGGCCTTGTGCTGGGTTTGATGTGCATTAGGTGCTCGGTTTATGTAACAGCTTCCAAATTACACATTAACCTCAGAAGACTTGGAAAAGACAACCAGGATCAAAATCGTCCCCTTGTGGAAAAAATTATGTAATACTTATTGAATTTAATCCTCCAAGGGTGTATCCGCCTGACGAAGAGACAATTCTTCCCTGAAACACATGCAGGATGGAGAGCCATAAAACTAAAGACCAAGCCCCACAAGGCTGCAAGTAACCAATTTACATAGCACCGAGTTTAGAGTCACAGCTTCCACGCTCTGTTCATACCAAAACAAGGGGCAGGAGGGCACTGGGATGCTGCCTACTCCTCCAAACATCCCAATAAAATACCGTTTGGTGTAGGTGAATATACTGCTTTATAAAAAAACGTGAGAATGAAATCAAGAAATGTAAGCAAATACATCAAACTATCCCAGGAAATGCATACAGGCATGCAAACCTAAAAAAAAAAAAATAAAAGAGTCCACAGAACCTTATACCAGAATTTTCCTACATTTTACATGGTTAATCCCATATTTCCCTAGGCATGTCTTCATTTAAAGTTTACTGATTTTCATATGTGTCACAAATATCCTAATAAGAGCTGCATTTGTAAAGCATTATACATCTCATTTGGATACCATAAAATATTCAGGTTTTTACTTTTTTCTTGTTATTTTGGTAGAAAATTTAGTTCTTTCCTCTGATGGTATCATTATCGACACAGCAGCATGGGAATACTGGTGACTCTTTGGATGCTTTAAGGCTTGTCTACACACAAGCATTACATGGTTACAAATAACATGCAAAAATAAATCAAGGCAACTCCATCCTTACACATGAACTCACGCTGGTACAGAGACACTGTTAGATGGCACCTTAAAGTGCTGTTGTAATTTCCAAATAAGGTGAATACACTGTATAGTACAACTTCTTCACACAGTTTGCACTGCCACCCAAAAAGAGTTGTACCACTACACAGCTGCACTGTTTCGGGAAAAACAGCACACACACCTCACATTTCTCTCTGAAACAGTCCTACTGACTAAAAAATTGGGTCTGGAGCAGGCCACACAATCCCAATATTAATGAGAGATTTTGAACTTTATTAAAGATGAAACACTCTGATAAAATACAAACTTTAAAAAACACCAGAAAATACCAGTTAATTTAAGAATATGCAGACAACAGCCCTGAAAAGGATGCAGTGTTGTTTACTCCTATTGAAAAGAAATGGGAAACATGCTACAATCTCTAAACCTTCCCACTTGAACAATTAGGACAGAATTAAAATATATTTCTGTAATGAAACAGAATGAACATGCTTATCACCTATTTCACAGAACAGCTTAAAAAGTTACATGCTGCAAAACAGGACAAGTTCCTATTGTCCAAAACATTCAGAGTGCACCTCACTCAGAAGAACAAGGAAAATTACTCACAAGAGTAACCTCTCTCATTTCAACAGAATCCTCACGTGAATAAAGTTACTCATGCATACATACAGATAACGAAGAGGCTATCTGATCCCCCCAATCCCCTATGGATGCTACCACAGCATCAGATGTCCCTCTCTAGCTGGTGGAAAGGGAGTGCGTAGGTGCTTGGCTCTCTCTGCCCTCTTAATGCACCTGCTAATGCAGCTGAGCTGATATTCAAGGGGGGAAAGGTACTCCAGGAAAAGAATGAGTACAGTTTACTGAGTTCAGGAAACCAGGAAAACAAGCAGGGATTTGAAGCATGACTTCAAGTCATAACTGAGTGCTGCCGAGCTCCTCCATTCCTGTAGCTGTACTGCTCTCGGGCTCAGCTGCAAGGTGCTAGCAGAGCTCATTGTTAAACACCTCACTCCCAAACAGTCCCGCAGAAACTTGGACTTTGAACGTACTTCCTCCTGTTCTCACGGAAAGAATGTTCTGTTTAACCCAGCTTTTTTCTTAGAAGATCCATCTAACTACTGAACATTCTGGATTTTCTTTTTTTAAACAGAGTCTCCGGTGCAATTCACTTATCGTACAGACGCAGGGTGTTCAATTCAAGCTGTTGATTAAATAGGCTGAACGACATCGACAGTTCCTCAGAAAATATCATAGGGAGTGTTACATTTATAAAGGCATAGAGCCAGCTAGCACAGAGTATGGAATTAAATAATCTTACACTTTAAATGTAATTTTTAAAGGAACCATAGCCTCTTGGGCACTGCTTTCTGTATGAATATTCCAATCCTGCATCCACGCAGCTTACTGTGAAAGCAATGCTAATTTGCCACCACATTCACCTGCCTCCCTATGAAAACACAGTTTTGCACACACCACCTGGATAAACTTATTTTACTGTAACTCTGACAGAGACGCACTTCCTTCTCGCAACGCCTGGAACAAGTGTTTACACCGGGAGCTCAGGGAAGGGCAGGCGAGGGCAGACACCGAGATTTTACCGATGCTGCTGCAGCTGTGTAACCCCCGGGGCGAGCTCTCTCTCCCCGGGGCAGAGCCGTGC
>VWZU01014198.1:68392-112761 GCA_013397095.1 Sterrhoptilus dennistouni | reverse complement strand
TTTTTTTTAGTGGTTGTAGGGAAATAAGTGATCTTCGGCACCAAACAATCTCTATTTGAAAATAATGTGATACAGAAGAAATAAAATAAGAAAGAATCCATATCTGTCTTCAAAACTTAGCTGAAAAATTCTGGATCTTACTTAGGAATTAAAAATCAGATAAATTTAAGCATCAGTGGAAGCAAGATATTATGGAAAAATTTTAAATGTCTTCAGAAAAATAGGGATAGCAGTCTGGACAAAATGCAATTTTTCAGAGTGGCTGTAACAACAAGATACTACTCAATATAAAAGGAACATAAATTGAAGGCAAAGAATATCCTAAAATACTTTCAAAGGTTGTGTGAAAATACGTGTCATGTGGACCAATCACAGATAACCAGAGAAAATGGGTATCTGGCATTTTTAGTAATGGAGTTCTCCTATCTCACTTGATTGTAATGGCATTCAAAAGCACAACAGCCTTCTCTGACAGTAATGCTCAACAGGTGATAGATGATGTTGATATTAGATGTTAGAAAGTTATCTCAATTCCTTTTGTAAGAAGGATTGGAATTTCAGAGTGTAACATGGCAAGCTGGAAAGTCAAATCTGATAAGCAGAAGACTGTAATACAACTGGAAACAGGTAGTGGTAGCAATAGAAGAGATCAGGAAAGCTCTGTACCTAAAACGTGCTTTTCTGAAATGCTTCAATAATGTTTTTTATACACTAGATGGCAAGTTGAAAAGGGCATGAATGATTAGTGATGACCTGTAATGCCCTAAACTTGAGAAGATTTTTGTCTCACCATTTTTCTTGTCTTTACAGCCTCTCTGAGCAGAGACTAAAGTAGATTCTTCTGCTGTTCTTATTTTGTGTACATAAAAGTAAGAGAGGCTTTTACTCTAGTGTAATTACAAAACTGATTATGTTAAATATTTCTAATGAAATTATAATCCAACCATTTTTGCCATCTTACAACTGATCTTTTAATAAATTCTCTGAATGTCACTTGTCTGAAGAATAACTTAACAGTTAATATTCTATAAGTTAGTGTTTTCATAGATTTTATTCTTGAATTCTGTTTTTCCAGCCTGGATAGATTTGTAATCTATCTTCATTTATACTGGCTATTGACTAACTTCACTCATACTGGCCATTCTTTTAGTTCTCTACTGCTAATACTGCTGTATCGGAGCACTTCCTACTTAACGTGAATATGTATTGTCTCCGAAGTTATAGTCCTATCTAAAAGTTCTCCATTTAAAAATTATTAGATGTTTGAGATGGATCCTTTTATACACTGAAACACTGAAGCAAAAACCATGAGGTAATTTGTATTTTATGTTCTGAGTTTTATTCTTCTAAGTATGATTAACTTAACAGATTTTTTTTTAATCCATGTATCTCTGAGATACTTATCCATGCTTGCATGAGAGAAGGGCTTTCTACAGCATCATACAGTTTGCTAGAACTGTGGCTTCCAAACGTCACAATAAGCAGGTTAAAATGCTTTAAAATATGCTATTCCATGATTTATAACCTTTGTGTGTTGTGCATAGTGAAATGTGGTTAGTGTAGACATGTAGACATGTACATGTTTAAAAAATTGCCTGGGATCAAAGTACATATGAGATAATATCTTAAAACCATGTAAATTTACTACTAGCAATTTGTCAGTGAGGATCTATTAAGAAGTGAAGTTATATTCTCTGGACATTTTCTCTGTATTTTGAAAACTGTGGCACACATCTTGTTAAGAAAAAACACAGGACAATGAGAGGCATCAGGCCTCCCTAATTTTAAAATTCATGAATGACAAAATCGTTTGTTTTGTAGTCATGCATTTTTTTACTAGAATTTCCCGTAAAATATCTTTTCCTTTCTTTGCCTCTCAGTTACGTTCATTTGTAACTCTAAAAGGGGTAGTTCTTTGTCAAATCTCCTCAGCTAACAGAGGGGAGGGAACTCTCACACAGACTTGGAATAATAGAATCATTTAGACTGGAAAAGTCCTTTAAAGTCATTGACTCCAACTGTTACCCTTACATAGGCCATGTTCCCAAGTGCTATATCTAGACATCTGTTAAATACCTCCAGAGATGGTCACTCTGCCACTTCCTTAGGCATCCTGTTTATGTGCATGATAGCACTTTCTGTGTAGAAATATTTCCTAACGTCCAATCTACGCCGCCCCATGGCACAAGTTTACAGTATGTCCTCTCATCTGGTCATTGGTTGCCTGGGAGAATAAACCAACCCCACCTGGTCACAGCCTCCTTTCAGGCTGTTGTGGAGAGTGGTGAGGTCTCCCCTGAGCCTATTTTTCCCCAGGATAAACACTCCCAGCTCTGTCAGCTGCTCCTCACAGGACTGGTGCTCCAGACCCTTTCCCAGCTCCATTCCCCTTCTCTGGACTCTCTCCAGCCCCTCAGTGTCTTTCTTGCAGTGAGGGCCCAGAACTGGACACAGCACTCCAGGTGTGGCCTCAGCAGTGCCCAGCACAGGGGGACAATCCCTGCCCTGCTCCTGCTGCCCACACCATTGCTGATCCAGGCCAGGATGCCACTGGCTTTCTTGGCCACCTGGGCACACCCTGCCTCATGTTCAGTCACTGTCACCAGCACCCCCAGGTCCTTTCCAGCCACTCTGTCCCAGCCTGTGGCCCTGCCTGGGGCTGTTGTGACCCAAGGGCAGGACCTGGCACTTGGCCTTGTTGAACGTCCCACCACTGGCCTCAGCCCATGATCCAGCCTGTCCAGATCCCTCTGCAGAGCCTTCCTGCCCTCCAGCAGATCAACATTCGCACTCAACTCAGTGTCATCTTTAGAACTGGTGCTAGACAAAGAGGACAGGCATTTTGCTAATGGATTTAAAAAATATTTCCTGGCAGCAAAACTAGTGGGTTCCATTCCTGACTCTGGACTCTTTAATTAAAAAATTTTGCATGTGCATTTGGAAGAAAGACACGGGCTTTTTTCTTGCCAAAGAGCATTTCAGCAAGTGTGATTTTTTTTCTTAGAATCTTGGATATTCTGGAAATTATTAAAAAATTACCCATGCTAGATATAAGAAAAATATGTTTTGTTTTGTCTAACCCTTAAAAAAAAACTCTTCTGTTTTGTCCATCTGTTAAAATTCAGCCTAAGGCAGATTCCTGGCACAGGCAAAATTTAAAATCTGTGGGTCTGTGCAGCTGGGAAAATGTTTTCCCCCTTTTTTCAGCAATTCAAGTGGATTCCGCTGTTAGACAATCTTATTAAAAGAAAGAGGTTTTAGTCTCATTTTCAACATGATTATGTTTTAAAAACTCTTGTCTGATAAAAGGCCATCAGCATGTTTTCTGGTGGGAGAAAAAGTAAGAAAGAACACAGTAACAGTGCTGAGTTGGACCTTCGCTTTTATTTGCTCAGCCACCTGCCGCTTCAGATCTACAGAAGGAATATGCCTGCCCTGCAGCCAGCAGAGGAGTACAGAGATAGTCAAGCTATCCACACAGTTGGGCTTGTTTATATCAATCAATCTGGTAGCAGCAGCATGGAGCCATGTAAGTCAAGGTATTCAGATGAGAAATGAGAGTTGATTAGCTTATGCACTGATGCTTTTAGACCTCTTCCAAAGCTTCTGCTATCTCTTTTAAAAGGGATTTGTTCATACTTTGAAAGGAGATGCTATTATACCTGACAAATTAAATTTACACTTTACTAAATTTTCCAGATGTGTTTGTAAAAATATTTTACATTTCTTGCTTTCTCTGTTCAAGTATTCAAGGACTAAAATCTTACAGTATTTGTGTTTCATATGCCATAAATATCTGAGCTGTGCAAGCAGGAAAGATAATATTTATTTACAATGATCGTGCATTTTTTCCCATGTTTCTCAGTTTCTAAGTCACTGAAGAGTTTACCCTTTTATACTAATCAACTATTTTGTAGAGATACTTTTTCATTAACAGAGAGACAGATTGTCTTTGCCTCAGCACTGCAGCCCACTCCAAGCAGATGACTAAAGAATCATGGAGAGCATATGCTTGGCTATGACAGTGAATGCTACACAAGCATTTTTCCTACTGTTGTGAAATGTGGCTGTTAACATCTCTACATTTTTCTCAGTACACTCAAAGACTTATTCAGTTGCTAATGCTGTTTGAGTCATAGAATATCTTTGCCTACCACATGGAAACAGGAGGAAACACATGGAACATATGCTTTTATAAGGAGGCTCTAAGAGAATATACAAATAGCAATGGTGGAATTCTAGCAATACCATAGAACTATGGAAAAAGCTTTCACTGGGGAAAAAATCATTATACTTTGACTTTTAGAGTTCAAATTATATATACACAGCTTTAAATTTAGTTTTTGGAAACAATCTAACAGATTAGAAATTCTGCTTTTAATTACTGAAGGATTTATATAATCCTGTCTTTAAAATAGACTGCCTTTAAAAATGTAGGTCCATTCACTTTGCACAGAGACTTGGATATTTGTGCTTACTGGGAGTCATGTATGCTGCATTTACTTTGAAATATGATGGTGATTTAGGACTATATATATAGAAATGCTGAATGAACAGATAGTGTCTCAGAAAACAGTAAAACCTCATCATTTTAAGTTGTGAACATGGATAAACAGACAATTGATAATCCTTAAGGATGCATTTTATTAATATAGAAGTCATGCTGACTATGTAGTGTAAGCACTGAGAGATGACATTGTTCTCATGTATTACTCACATGATCCAGTGATCCCTGAAAACAAGGCAAAGACATGGTTGACTGTAATGTTGGAACAGGTCTGGATGTCCTCTGAGGACACAGGATAACCTGGCAACATTTTTAACCATCTTTAAAAATTCTGCTTTGATAAAATTCATTTATTTCCAGTCTTTAAGTGAGATCCCAGTAGTTCAGTTCTATAGGATAGACTAGATCTAAATTCTGTATAGGTCCGATAATCTTTCCTAATAAAATCTTTGTGGTTCCCTGCCCCCAAGTGTGTAACAGAACAAAGACATCAGAAGTAAATCACCGTTGTAGAGTGTGAGGGGCATCAAAGCAGCTCTTTGACCACTGACCTGTTCGGTACTGCTTTTTGTACTGTAATGTTCTTCAGCTTTTATCATATGATGGCTTGATCCGAGGTCATTGAGATAAAAAGTCATTTTTTGGGGATGAAACTCTGAAAGAGAGTGCAGTCATGCAGGTCACTTCACTTTCAGTCATAAATCAAACAAAGCATTCTGTGGCAAAAATAAAAAAAATCTCATATTGCTCAAGATTATTTACCCTGCTTATACAAGATAATCAATTCCAACCTCAGAGGGAGGTCACTGCCTGTGGTCATACTTTTAAAGATATTATACTGGCGTCTAGCAGGGGCATGTAACACTGCAGAGCTTGCAGGATTATTTCTGTAACATTTAGAATAAGCAATAGAGCCCATTTTAACCATGTTATTTTAAAACTAATTTTTGCAACCTAATAAATGATTAAAGCCCAATCTATATGCATTGGTAGGCACTTTCCTGAAACTTTTAGGTGACTATCACATACTTAATTTTGCCTACCTACAGTATTTTACTGTGTGATTCAGCAAAATAATTAAGCTTACGTAGTTGTGTAGATTTCACTGTGATCATGCACATTCTTAGGATTTGATATACACTCCATTAACTTGGGGAACTGAAATCCAAATATTAATCTTACAGGGTTGCACTCATCCCAATGTCTCTTGGATTTGAGTTACAGACATTTTTGGCATAGCTTTCCCCACAGGATCAATCTTAGAAAGATGTCCTAGGGTGACTTTATATGAAAAAGTTGCAATTGAAGAATTTCTATTCAACAAAACAAAGAAAACCAAACCAGGAACCCTTTTTCAGAAAATTACAATCACGTAAGGATACGGTAAAATTTAAGCAGGACATTCAATGCCAGTGAGTTCTTTTTCAGAAGATTCATCTGGATACTCTTGTTCCCCAAATTATTTTTTCTAAAGTCTCAAAGGTGCAATGATGGGCAGAAAAATATTCCACTTCCCACAGAACTAATTTCCAGTACAAAAGAGTTAGTTTTCTGAGTTTAGTCTGAGTGTTATTTCAGATAAATACACAGTGCTTTGCCTGTTCATCACAGCAACCCATGTCTGTATACCCTGTTCTATGGTCTTTTCTTCAGTCTTCTACTTTCCAAAATTCCTTCAAAAAATTCCTGCAATACTTCATTCAGAGTGGGCTAAATTGTAGTTTTAATATAAATTAATATTCAACTTCTTAGAGTGTTGATAGAAATATTTGAAAATGAGGTCTGCATTTTCCTTTGCGGAATAGGGCTACTCATGTAGTTTACATACTTAGTCTCACATGATCTTATCAGGGGCAGCTAATAATCTGCCAAATCTGTTGATAGCAATCAATTGATTAATTCATTGCTGATATTTTAAATTTTCCCTTTTCTCAACTAACTTGGCACACCTCAGTGGCTAATCTGAAAGCTTCATATGATTATGTACTAAACAGTACAATTTTAAGGTTATGCTAAATGTACCAACCACAAATTCAAAGTTTCTCATTCACTGCTTGTAATATTAAACATGCAATTTCTTTTCTGATATATCTACATATATTAAGAATTAGTGTACTGAAATCAATAGAATGGTCTGTTTTTAATACGTGTAGCAGCAGAATCTAATTCAAATATTTTCATGTCATTTCAGTTCTTTTCTCTGAGATTTGTGTCTCACTTAAATTTTGAAAAGCAGAAAGTCAAACTCAAATGGCTAGTAAATTCTGTGTGCTAAATTCTATAAATAAACTATGAGGATGAAAATATTTGAGCTAGTAATCTTCCATGCAAATTGAATTCAATCTAGGCAAAATAACCCTCACAAAAACTCTGTTGAGAAATACTGAAGTATTGAAGTTTCAATCCTTACTAATAAGATTGAAATGGGGGGTTATTTCTTCGTTTTACAGGAGATTTTTTAAATGTCACTGATTTTTTTTCAGTTATGGATAATAATAACAATTGCATCATTCAGTTGTAGTAGCATTAGTAAGTCTTCCTTTTAAGGCTGCCACATAGAAATCTTTTGTTCTGAAAAAAAGCCCTACAATTTTCCAAAGCTGTATGCCAAAATATGAAGAATATCACCTCTTTTTTTCTGTCTTATCCAATAAGTCTCAAACCACAGTTCAGTGGTTTCCTTGTTCTTTCATCAGTGATAGCAGAATATACATGATTATTATAGGAAGAGTAAAGGGCTCGTTGTACAGAGTTCATAGCCTTATGTATGTTCACAGCTTTTTTTATGTTCTTCGACATAATGAAGCTGGATGTATCTGAGGGCATTGCCTTGAGAATGAACTCCTAAAGGGACTGACCAGGGCTGTGTGGCTGAGGCCTCCCATAGCCTGAATAAATCATGTAGCTTTTCCCAGGCCTCTCTGGCAAAGTATTTTCTGGAGGATAAATGGAAGCTGATGTGCCAGTTGGCACTGAGTTTCCAAAATGAATAAAACACTACCTGGTGTTTTTTAACTTCTTGTAGTCTGTTTTATCAATCACCAGAAAACATTTCAAATTAGCCTGTCACATTCTATAGACAACTGAGAGACAAATTCTCTCAAATACAGTGTATTAGGCTAAATAATATAACATATTGTTTAAAAAATCAATAAATCAGAGTAAGTGGATTTGGTGTCTCACAGATCCAAACAAAAAGTACATTATAAATCAAATTAAGCACTAAAACTCGGTGAGAAAATTCCACCACATAACAGTAATTACTCATGTAGTTGCTTTGTCCTCCCTTGCCAGTATTTCCTATTTGAAAATTATACCATCAAGAAATAATGCTGATGGTTGTTTTCAGAGGCTTTTTGTCATATCTGCTTTCTAAATCTAAGCAAATCATAAAATTCACAGGAAATGAACAATGGCATCTTTCTAAAATCTAAGTATAAAAAAGAGATAACTTATAAGTATACTATTTTTCAGTGAAGTGTGCAGTCTTCTTAAGGCAAGAGGTATTCAAGATTGATTGCATAATTTTAAAAAAATTGCAATATTAAAAAATATTTTTAAAACATAAGAAAACTGCAGTGTTGTGTGTGTTCCACCAGGAATGCCTCTTGAGAAGGGGTTGAATTCACCATCACAGATGTTCACTAACAGAAAATTTCCTTTTCCCAAATTAAAGTCTCTTTCTTTATAATCCTCTAAATAAGGTTTTTTCCTCGGAAGTACCTCACTGAGGATGACTCCACCCTGTGATGAGATCTGCTATGAGGAAGTGATTTCTGTGCAGATCTTGGACTACTGTCAAGAAGGCTTTTTGGATTTCCTAGGTATGAAATTAATTGAGTTGTAAAAATCCACAGGAAAGCTAGTAATAAAACAATTGAGAATATGGAGATTAAATTAATTAAAAGAAAGGCTTGAGCTTCCACTATTCAGTTTCTTCACTTCAATGGAAAATTAGCCAGGTCAGTTTCTTCACTTAAGTGGAAAATAAGCCTAATACTAGAAGGTCAGTGTATTACATTTTTTCGCAGTTTTGGAGACAGCACACTACTGAACGCACAAAAGGTCATCAACAACAGCCAACATTTATTCATGGATGCTCCCTTTCATAGAGGGCTCAAAATTCCCACACTTGCACCCCTGGCTGGTCGGGGTCCCAGCACCACCCAGCTCACTGGCCAGCTAAATGTCTGTATTCAAGATTGAATGGGAATGGCTGGGGTCCCCGGTTTGAGTTCAAATCCAACCTATCATTGTCTCATCTGGAGGCTTGTTTACTTCTACTCTTTAATGAACTAGGCTAGCCTAATTGGGGTTCTGTTATGGCCAAATTTATCTGTGCAACTTCAGACCAGCTGTAGCTGTCACAATTCCCTCTTTTCTGTTTAAAAATTGCAAAGGGCCTTTGTTATCCTCCTACATGGGCCCTTTGCAGCCAGGGTGACAAAGACATGATGAGCCTAGTTCCAGTAAGGCTTTCCACCCAACTCAACAAACCTAGCTCCCCCAGCCAGTGATGTATCCCATTTATCACCAGAGCTGCAACACATATCCCAGAGCTGTTAGGTGAGATCACTAGCAGTATAATCTTTCAGGCTAGCATGCCACAGGTTACCCGCTTACAAGTTACAAAATACAACTTAATACTACAAACAAGAAACCATTCAACTTTTAGAACCCTCAGAAAAACCAACTAACAAAAGAAACTATTTGTAAACAAATAAAATCCTTAAATAAATTGTCATTTTAAGAGTCCCAGATTTCCACACAGTAGGTGCACAAGTTGTTTCAGTCATTGCTTCATGGCATCTGCTGAAGTGCCCTCAGGAGGGTGTTGCTTGTGGTCCTGGGCGGGATGTAGAGTAGGGCATACACATCTGTCAGGTATCCATTGCATTCCAGTATCCATGGAGACACAAGCGTATCCATGTCCCCAATTAATAAGATCCCAAGGACCTTCCCATCTATTGGTGATAAGGTCTCACACAATTACCCTGGGTTTGGGCAACTGGGCATCACTGGATGATTGTAATGATGAGAAGTGATTTAAAATTACAGGATTCTGGGATTTTTCTAATACTGTGAAATGGTTTAGGGTATACATAGCTTTAACCACTCTACTCTGTGGCGTCTCACTACACATTCCCCCTTTCAGTTTATCAAGGATATGTTTTAAAGTGCCATGTGCACATTCTACGATGGCTTTTTCTGTTCCTGAGCAGGGAATACCAGTGTGGTGTAAGACACCCCAGAGCTGTAGGAATTGTCTTTTGTGAGGCATATTCAGAGCCATTGTCTGTTTTAATGGTATGAGGAATACCTAAAGCAGCAAAGGCTGATCGCCAATGTGTGATGGTGTCCCAACTCTTTTCTTCTGTGTCTACTAAAGCCCATATAGCCAATGAAAAGGTATAGGTTGACACATGCACCTATTTTAAACATTCAGGGATATATGTGGCATCAGTTTGCCAGATTTGAAAAGCATGAAGTCCACGAGGGTTTACCCTCAACTGCAGTGTTGCAGTGTGGCCTTGGCAGTCAGGACAGATGTTGATTATATTACAAGACTCTGTGTTTGACAGCTGGAATTGTTGCTGTAGGGCTCAAAAACCTTGAGTGAAAAAATCTTGTGATGCCTTTGCTTGTGCAAGCATGTCTGGCTGTGGTGATGTCCAAGAGGGGCTAGCTAGCCAATCTGCTTGATTGGCCTGGATAGTATGGCACAAATTTTTCGTAAGTCAAATAGTGGTGCATTGTTAATTGCTCTTAATATTGCTCAGTCTAATCTCTGTGTAATAACAGCAACATAGGCAGAACAGTCATAACATTTAAAAGAACATGGGGAAAACTTTGGAAAGCCATAGCTGCAGTGTGTAGCTCGACTAACTGAGATGATCCACTCTCATAGCCTTCCAATGTTTGCCATCTACCTTCCTCTTTCCATGTTACAATGGCTTTCCAAGTTTTCCCAGTACCATTGGTGAATACTGCAACATCTCTTAGGAGTGTGTGACTATTTAGTGGTTTTAGAGACAGTGCAGTGGCCCCACTTAACTGCAGTAATTTATGGCTTGGTAAATGATAAGTAATTTGTCCTGAGAAATATTGCAAGGTGTTTTATAAAGCTGTGCTGTTGGCAAAGCACCATTCAAATTGTTCTTGTGTCAGAGGTATAATAATTTTGGAAGGATCTCTAGCATTTAATTGTAAACACATCTGACAGCATTTGATACTTAATTGTGCAATCAGCTTGAAGATAGTAGGTCCTGTTTTTTAGGTTGCTGAGGTAGGAACATCCACTCTAGAATATGCGATGAGTCAGGCCAGTGAACATCCCACTGTCCAATAATATCAGTAGCGTGAAAATCAACTATGAAAGTACAGTGCTATAAGTACAATAATGCATATCTCTGGGCGTATCTGGTGGACTAGTGTGTTTGTGATGGCTTGCTCTACTGTTTTGAGAGAAGCTTTTGCCTCTGGGGTTAATTTTCTGGGAGAAGTTAACTCAGGATCATTTTTTAGGGTGTTAAATAAGGGTGCCAATTGGGGAGTGGTTAATCCTAGATAGGGTGTAATCCAGTTTATTATGCCCAAAAGATTTTGTGGATCATTTGAAGTTTGAATTTTGGTTGAAAGTTGAATTGTTGGTGGCTGTATGGTCTGATCCGTTATTTTGATCCTAGGTATTTCCAGGGTGGTTGCTGCTGCACCTTTTCTGGTGCCACTTGCAGCCCAAGTGTTTTTAATGCTTTCATCAAGCTTGGCCGAATCTGTGAGAGGTCTTTTGTGGTTCTATGGTTTATCAAGATGTCATCCATGTCGTGGTAACAGTATGCCCCTGGAAGTTGTTTTCTCACTTATGAGAGTGCCTGTGCAACGTACCATTGACAAATTGTACATTTGACAGGCTGTTTTTCATTCCCTGTGGTAAAACTTTCCATTGATAACACTCAAGTGGTGCAACATTATTAATGGATGGCACTGTAAAAGCAAACTTTGGGGTATCATCAGGGTGTAATAGAATAGTAAAAAACCCAGTCTTTTAAGTCCACAATCAGAATGTCCCAGGTGGTAGGAGTTGACATACCAGGTTGCAAAGCACCCATGTTTTCCATGACAACATTGATTTTTCTTAAGTCATAGAGCAACCTCCATTTACCAGATTTTTTTTTATGACAAATACTAGAATGTTCCATGTGCTCATTGAAGGCTCCATGTACCCTTGAGCTAGCTGATATTGTACCAGGGATTTTAGAGCATCCAGTTTCTTTCTCAAGGGACCATTCTTGTACCCACAGAGGTTGTGTAATGAGCCATTTTAGAGCTAAAATTTTAGAGTGGGATACTTTATGCCCTTTAATACAATGACCCCCTTTAAAAATCCATCCCCACCCAGACTCCCCATGCTGACAGAACATCTCTCCCCCACAGGTTAAGTGGTGCAACAGTGATGTCTGATGGCTAAATTGTCACTGTCTGACCATCCAGATTTTTAACCAACACGGGTTTTCAACTCAAGTAGCTCTGTGTGGTCCCTTCAAGGCCAGCCTTGGCAGATCTTGCAGGTGTGGTAAACCACAGTGGAGGCCAAATGTTGGCAGAAATGATGGTAACATCTGCCCCTGTGTCAGTCATTCCACTGACCTTTATCTGCAAGGGACTTGCCCAAGGCATCGTAATGGTACAACCATATTAGGTCTTTGCTCACCTATGACCTCAGTCCAGTACACCTGAGACTCTCCTGTTGATCCAAAGCCTTGGTATTTTTGCACTCTAGAATCTGTTTTAGGGACAGAAGACTTAAAAGAAATGAGTTGAGCAATTCAGGTTTTTGCAGGGATAGTCATGGGTGGAGTAGGGGTTGATACCATGGCATGTATTTGTCCTGTAAGATCAGATCTATAACACCTGGATGCACAAAAATACTTTGTAGAGTGGCACTGGATCTTTCAATCAGCAGTGCACTCAGTCTTTTCCCTATGGGCCCCTGACCCTCAAGAGGGAAGGGGCTTTTTGTACCTTTAAAGTCTTACAGGTGTTGGGATTGAGGTGCAAACATCCATTCTAGCTGATCCTCTTGTTCTTCCAGTTAGCTGGTCAGACAAGCTTCCATAGGAAGGTGGGAAGATATTTGTGTTGTTGTGCATCTTCCTTTTGCGTTTGGTGTCCAGTTTCCGTGGTCCTTGAGAGATTTTCCATTAATAAGGAATTTGGATCTGCGTAGTCTGGTTTACATTTACACTCCTCTGTCCTTGAAATATCCCAGTAGGATGGACTTGTGGGGACAGTTTGCTTTCCTGTGGCCTTGTTGTCCACATCTGTACCAATGGGGTGTCAGTCTTACAGCAGATGTAAGAGAATTGGCTAACAAGTCTGTTATATGATTCAGTTCCAACCTTAGCACATGCATTAATCATTTCCTCTAGGCATAGATTCTCTTTGGATAATAAATATATAGCTTTTCTGCAGTCCTCATTTGGATTATCCTGTGCCAATTGTAATATTAATTGATTCCTTGCTTTGCTGTTTGCTATTTACTTTTCCATAGCATCCTGCAAATCTTCTATGAACCGCATATATAATTCCTTGGGACTTGTCTTATGCTTGACTGTCTTTGGGTTGGAAAAGACATGTTTGCAATTTTCATCAGGGCTCACATTCCTAAGTTTCTTTCCTGTGCTAGTATTGAGGGATTTAAACATGCTTGCATTTGTGGGCTTTCAGTGTGGGGGGCAGTCCTATGAGTTAAGAAATCGCTGCCCCAAAGCATGGGTCCTGCTGTGCACCTTCTGAGTTTTGCAGTCCTTGCTCCTTTGCATAACATCTCCAGGCAGATTCAAACATCACATATTACGCTGGAGTACAGAATAATTTTGCAATTTGCCTTGTGTCAAAAGGAGTTAATTCACTGGCAGTTAAAAATTGAACCATATGTGCAACTGCAGGAGACCTCAGTCCATGTTTAGTAGCCAATTGGCATAGCTCAGAGAGAACTTGCCAATTAAAAGGTACATGTCTATCAAGTGCTCTCCCATTACCTCACAGAACTGGGAATGCTGCAATTGTCTCAACCCCCTGCTGCTAGCCCTATGTTGGTAGCAAAGACATGGGCACAGAAGTTTGGTCAGCCCCTTGATATCTCCACCTGCAACCACCATTTGTATTACTGCTGTCCAGAAGCTAACTGGGTCATATATGGGGGTGGTATCCAACAGAAGCTGTGATGGGGCTGGCACCAACAGTGTTGTGAAGGCCTCTTCTTGGGGGCTGGCAGTGGGGCAGTGACTGGGGTTCCCTCTGTGGGGGTCTCGTGTAACCATCAGCAGTCTGGGTCGCTCAGGCTGTTCAAGAGACTCTGCAGGTGCAGTGGGGCCACTACGGTGGAGGGAGCGGGCTCCAGCAGCATGCTGCTGGCACTTCTGGTTTCCAGCACCCTTCTGGGTATGATGTTGGTTTGGCATCTGAGTATCTGCGATGATGCAGCTTCAGTGTCTGCCCACAAGTTGTGGCAGCAATTGGTTGTGCCCAGTGGAGGCAGGACCACAGGTACGATTTTGAAGCCAAGCCCATCAGCCCTGGGCAGAGGCAGTCTGGGTGTTTCTGTGGCAAAAGAGGGTAGCTCTGGTGTGAGCGATTTGGGAACCGCAGGTGTGCGCTCGGTGCAGGCGGCAGGATGGCAGCACAGCCCAGGGCAGCTGCGGCTCCACCACCTGCCACAGCTCCGCCACTCGGTCGGACTGCACTGCCCGGCACGGCAGGGCAGGGCAGGGCATGGTGCAGCTGCAGGGCATCTCTGCAGCCCTGCATGGTGGCATGAGATGGCCATCTCACCTGTCTGCTTCTCCCACGTGTCTGGTGTGGTGCCCATGCTTCCCACTGCCTCATCCAGCACCCTGTCTTTGCCACACATCTTGGTTTTTAACTGCCTCAACAAGTCCAAAAAAAGAGCTTCCAGGGCTTTATAAATTTTATGGTGGGTTTGTAGTCTTTGGCTTCATTGCCTTTGGATGCTGCTTCATTTATAAACCTCCCAGTCCACGCCCAAGTTTTTATATCAAGGGCAGCTTCTTTAGCTGTGTTCAACCCTCAGTTCTTAGTCCACATCAGCAAGGCTAACAAAGCCTTCTCTTCATATTCTACTCCCAATTTGTGTAAGAGGAGTTAAGTGTTCATACCTTCAAAACTGGGTGTTCTTCCATCAAAATCCATCCTCCCTTGTTTTCCAGTGGTGTTTTTCCTCTATTTTCAGGGGTATTTTTTTTATCCTTTTGCAAAGGAGTTCTGACTTAGTTGGCTTTTCTCGCCGCAGGCAGGGTCTAGACGCCACTGTTTTGGCAGCTTTTTTTGCTGTAAGCAGGCTCTACACGCTTTTGCTCTGTCTCCCCACTCTACCTGTGGAAGCTGTTGCATCATGTCAGAGGTTATCACTTATTATGTTTTGTCACAGTTTTGGAGATAGGCACATGACTGAATACACTGAAGGTCAGCCAGCATTTATTCATGGATGCCCCCTTTTATAGGGGGCTCAAAATTCCTGTGCTTACACACCTGATTTGTCAGGATCTCAACACTGCCCAACTCACTGGCCAGCTAAATGTCTGTGTTCAGGATTAAATGGGATTGGCTGGAGTCCCTGGTTTGAGTTCAAATCCATTGTCTCATCTGGGGGCTTGTTTACTTCTACTCTCTAATGTACTAGGCTAGCTGAATTGGGGTTCTGTTATGGCCAAATTTATCTGTGCAGCTTCAGACCAGTAGCTGTCATATCAGTGGATGAAATAAGGGCCTAATTCTGTGGGTAATAAGGGGACACAGATATCTTTTTCTCTCTTAAGAATGATAGCTCAAATCAGAGACTGCCAGCTTCCTCCTTTCCAGCTTAATAAATCTTAAATAATTTTTTTGGAAAATAGGAGCTGCTATCATCCTTTGCACCCTCCCAACTCCTGAATGGGGTGTTTGGTTTTTTCCTAACTTGACCAGCTTGAACGGCCCACAGTTGAAAGCCATTCTAGTAGGAGCATGGTGACCCACAGAAAGCTCCCCAAGAGGGACACAGCTTTCTGGTCTCTGTCTGTAGGGAGTGCCTGAGCCTGGTGTTAGTACCAGAGGACAGGACAAAAGACACCTGTGAGCAGGCTGATGATCTGCTCTGTCTGGTGCCAGAGCTTAAAGAGGAGGTTGACAAGCTGAGGACTATCATGAAGTGCGAAAGGGAAGTAGGTTGCTGGAGTCACACTCTTCCATCCCTGAGAAAAACTCATTGGATGGAAGACCAGCAGTAGTTGGAGAACTCCTCAATCAGAAAAAGGAGACCTAAAAGATGGCAGAGAATGGAAACAGGTCCCTGATAAAGGAGGTAGAAGAATCCCCTCCCAGCCTTTCTATCCTTCCCAGGCGCCTTACAGAACAGGTATGAAGCCCTGTATCTTGAGGGTCAGGCAGATGACAGTGAAGAAGGAGCTATATCTGTAAAGTCCGCTAGATCAACACAGACAACCAGACAGAACACAATTTCAAGTATTAAAATAGAAAGAAGGGTAGTTATGGTGGATGACTTAGGTCTGAGGGGAACAAAGGGCCTTTTATGCCAACCAGTCCCATCCACAGGGACCTCTGCTGCCTTTCTGGGGCCTAGGTAAGGGATATTACCAGCAGACTCCCCAGAATAATCTGGCCCTCTGTTTTACTCTTCAATGCTGGTTATCCAGGTTGGTAGTGATGAAGTTGGTAAGAGAAGCACCAGGGTAATTAAAAAGGGCTTCAAGGCACTGGGTCACCTGGTTGAAGGGACACAGGAGCACAGGTGGTATTCTCCTCAATTCCTTCAGTAGCAGGGATGAACTCCAAAGGGAGCAGGAAAGCCCACATGATCAATAAGTAGCTTAAAGGCTGGTACCACAAGTTGAATTTTCAGGATTTTGATCATGGGGTAGTTTATACAGCACCAGGTCTGTTGGAGACAAGATGGGGTTCACTTATCTAACAAAGGGAAAAGGATTCTAGCCCATGAATTGGCAGGGCTTCTTGAGAGGGCTTTAAATGGTGTTCGAAGGGGGAAGGAGAAGAGACCAGATTCAGGGGTAGCATCCCAGAGTCAGGGGTGAAATCATCAGCCCAGCTGAAGTGCATGTACATTAATGCACAGAGTGTGGGAAACAAACAGGAGGAGCAGGAAGCCATTGTGCAGCAGGAGAATTATGCCATAGTCACCGACACAGAAAGGTGGTGGGATAGCTTGCATGACTGGATGGCTACCTGCTCTTCAGAAGGGACAGGACAAGGAAGGGCAGGTGGTGAGTGTTCCGTATACTGGGGAGACTTTGAACAGTATAAAACTTGAGGGTAGTGATGATATGCTTGACTGCATATGGGTGAGGATCAGGGAGGAGGCTAGTGTGGCAGATACCTGGGTCAGAGACCTATTCAGGACATTGACTCAGAAAGTACCTTGGGAAGCAGCCTTTAAAAACAAAAGGGCCCATGAGGGCTGGACATATTTAATGAAAGAAATCTTGATGCAGGAGCAGGCTGTGCCTAAGTGCCAAAACATGAGCCAGCGGGGAAGACCAGCCTGACTAAGCAGGAGCCCTGCACAAGAACACAGGTTAGAAAAAAGAGGGTGTATCACCTTTGGAAAAAGAGGCAGGCAACACAGGAAGTATTTCAGGATGTCATTTGGCAATGCAGAAAGAAAATGAGAGAGGCGAAAGCCAGAACTTAATCTGGCCACTTCTGTAAAAGATAATAAATGTTTTTCTAAATACATTAATAACAAAAGGAGGGGCAAGGAAAATCTACATTCTTTATTGGATGTGGGGGGAAATACATACCAAAGATGAAGGAAAAGGCTGAGGTACTTAAATCCTTCTTTTCATCAGTCTTCAACTGTAAGACTGATGATCCTTAGGACAATTGGCTGCCTGAGCTGATATACAGGGATAGGGGGCAGAATGGACCCCCTGTAATCCATAATGAAGCCAGCGACCTTCTGAACTCTTTAGATGCTCACAAGCTTGTGGGACCAGATAGGATTTATCCTGTGGTAATGGCACAGTAGACACAATAACTTGCCAAGCCACTCTCTGTAATTTGCCATCAGTTCTGGCTGACCTGAGAGGTCTCGATTGACTGGAGGTTGACCAATGTGACATCCATCCACAAAAAGGGCCAGAAGGAAACAGCTTGACCTCAGTGCTAGGGAAGATTATGAAAGAAGATTATTGTACCTTGAGTGCGGTCACACAGCACATGCAGGATAACTGGGGGATCAGGCGACCCCCTGGTGTATGCAGACAAGGCTGTGGATGTTGTCTACCTGGACTTCAGAAAAGCCTTTGACATTGTTTCCCACAGCATAGTACTGGCATAGCTGGCAACCCATGGCTTGGACAGGAGCACTCTTTGCTGGGTTAGGAGCTGGCTGGATGGCCAGGCCCAGAGTGGTGGTGAGTGGTGCTGCATCCAGCTGGGGACTGTCACCAGTGGTGTCCCTCAGGGGTCTGTGCTGGGGCCAGTTCTGTTTAATATCTTTATTGATGATCCATATGTGGGTATTGAGTCTACTATTAGCAAATCCATGAATGACCTCCAAGTTGGGCAGGAGTGTTGATCTGCTGGAGGGCGGGAAGGCTCTGCAGAGGGATCTGGACAGGCTGGATCATGGGCTGAGGCCAGTGGTGGGACGTTCAACAAGGCCAAGTGCCAGGTCCTGCCCTTGGGTCACAACAGCCCCAGGCAGGGCCACAGGCTGGGACAGAGTGGCTGGAAAGGACCTGGGGGTGCTGGTGACAGTGACTGAACATGAGGCAGGGTGTGCCCAGGTGGCCAAGAAAGCCAGTGGCATCCTGGCCTGGATCAGCAATGGTGTGGGCAGCAGGAGCAGGGCAGGGATTGTCCCCCTGTGCTGGGCACTGCTGAGGCCACACCTGGAGTGCTGTGTCCAGTTCTGGGCCCTCACTGCAAGAAAGACACTGAGGGGCTGGAGAGAGTCCAGAGAACTGTGGTCTTTATTACTGAATATCAACATACAACTAGAGAGATTTTGACTAAAAATCATTATTTTGTTGTAAGTCAAAATTACAGTTTCATATTCATTCAAAATTAGTTTCATATTGCGATATCACTTACACCATTAACAGTGTAAGTGGTAGTTCATAGTGCAGTGTGAAGCAAACTAAAGGCTTAGAATGAGGACAACTTCAAAATATTTTTTTAAAGTAAAACCCACTTTGGTTTAAGCTCAGTTTGAAATCACAGACTATGAATAAAAATTGAGCTGGAAGAAATGTCCTTCTAAAATTTTGCTATAAACTTTCACTTTACCCTAGCTTTGTTTTGTTTAGGAAGCAATACATGCTGTAAATTGGTTAGGGATAGTAACATATACAATTAACTTTAGATTTATTTTACAAACACACTGAATATGGAAACTAATTACAGATTTTGTAAGGGAAAGAGAATTTATAAAAACAGACTATGCTGCTGGTTTAAGTTGTAAAAAATTAGCATATTGAAGGACACTTGCACATTCTTTTTTGTAACTCCCCTTTGCTCCCATACATTAATGTGTAATTCAAGTCTTGGGCATTATCTTCTCACGTATAACCTTAAAATATGCTCTGGTTATAGCATCTTTTGTTCATCTTGCCATGTTTACAGAATAGAGTAAATTAAGTCAATGGAGCTGCTCACAGGATTTTATTGAAGGGACAACAAAATCCCGCTACATTTTTGGTATGACACATTTTTTCCATTCTTATCCATAATTCATTTGTGCAAGTGGGCTTTTTTACATTTTAATAAACAACATGAAAGAAAGAGCTATTCTCATGACATTTGCACAACAACAAAGAATTGTTGAAATGTGTACAGTAGTCCTTTCTTGTGATATGTTTGGGCTGATTTCTCTGATTAAGGTGTTTAGTCACCCAGTAAATTCAATTATTTAATGTTAGAGCAGTCTTGGGTTTTTGTTGTCTAGCAAACCAAAATAGGAAGAAAAATATTTTATCAGGATAAAATTTGAATTGGGGATTATTTTAATTGTTTGTATACATTCCACTAAGGAAAATGACAAGGTCTGTATTGTCCAGGAATTCTTTCTCATCTGAAAAGTGATGTTCATACAAAAGAAGAGCAAGAAAAGAGAGCAGCTACTATGTTGCAGAAATAAACCTATATTGAATCCAAACCATTGAATCATTTTGCAAAAAAGTTATTGTAAATAAATTTCAAAAGCAACTGTTTATTAACAGAGTAGCTGTTCAAAACTTTCTTTTAGGAATTTTGATCACCACATCTAAGGTTTGGTTTTTTTTTGAGGGTCTTTTACTAATTGTGCTGCATCTGATGTACCATTTTTAACAAAACTAAGTAAACATAAAGAAAACTGAAACATTTTTAGGCAGCATGAATCAACAGGGATATATTAGTACACTGGGTGATGTACCAAGCATGGTTCTAGAGACCACTAAATAATGAATGCATAGTACGTCTGCTACCTCCCAGTGGTTAGGAATGGGAAGTGTCTCACTTATGAGCATTGACATGAAGGTATACTTCAAAATCAAGGGCTAACAAATTATTTGAATTTGATAATATTTATAAAAGCGCTACTTTTATTTTTACTGTAGTTGACAGGACTTGAAGATATGGAGACGGGAGTACTCTATTGCAAGACATGTCACTAAAAATTTAGTATTTCTGTCTGTTTAAATGCAAATAACTAAAGGCAATCTGTCTATTGCCACTTGCTTAATGGAAATTTCCTTCATATTCAGCAATCATGTTTTGCACTCTGTCTCCAGTCCTCACCTGCCCTTCAACCTCTCATGAAAAATGGAAGAGTTCAATGCACAAATGACTCCAAGGTCTTGAAAGCAATTAGTGATATTGAAACTGGTGGCTCTTTTAATTGCTTGGACCTACTTGATCACCCACCTCTCTTTTTTTCTTCTCAAAAATTATTGGGAGGTATTCACTGAACCAAAGAATCACAGAATAAGCTGAATTGGTGGGGACTTACAGGGATAATCAAATCTAGCTCCTGGTCCTTCAAAGAACCATCCCCAAGAGTCACATTATTTGCCTGTATGTTGTACAAATGCTTCCTGACCTCTCTCAGGCTTGGTGCTGTGTTCACTTCCTCTGGGGAGCCTGTTGCAGTGCCATTCTGCCCTCTGTGGACAGAAACTTTTTCTGATATCCTACCTAAACCTCCTCTGACACAACTCTAGGCCATTCCCTTGTGTCCTGTCACTGGTCACCATAGAGCAGAGATCAGTGCCTGCTCCTCGTCTTCCCCTCACAAGGAAGTTCTAACTGCAGTGAGGTCTCTCCTCAATCTCTTCTCCAGGTTGAACAGACCAAATTACCTCAGTTGCTGTCGCATGGGTTCCTCTCAAAGCCCTTCACCTTCTTTGTTGCCTTCCTTTGGACACTCTCTAATAGTTTCATCTCTCTCTTATCCTGTGGTACCCAAACCTGCTCCCAGCCCTGGAGGTGAGGCTGCCCTTGCCCAGAGCAGAGGGGACAATCCCCTCCCTTGCCAGGCTGGCCGTGCTTTCCCTGATGTCCCCAGGACACGCTTGGCCCTCCTGGCTGCCAGGGCGCTGCTGGCTCATGTTCAACTTGCCATGGCCCAGGAGCCCAGGGCCCTTTCCCTGGCACTGCTCTGCAACCTCTCATTGCCCAGTCTGTCTGTACATCCAGGGCTGCCCCAGCCCAGGTGCAGAATCCAGCCATTGCCCTTGTTAAATTTCATACAGTTGGTGATTGCACACTCCTCTAATTTGTTGAGGTTTCTCTGCAAGGCCTCCCTACCCTCGAGGAAGTCAACAGTTCTTTCAAAAATCAGATGAGAGAAGTTTTGTAATGACATCAATTGGCTCTTTGAGGATTCTTGGATGAATCCCATCAGATCCCATAGAGTTGTAGGGATCCAGCTGCAGCAGCTGATACTGCACAATTTCATTGTCAACTGGGAGCTGATCATTCTCTCAGCCATGATCCTCCACCTCAGGGCACTGAGACCCTCTTGTTCCATCATTCATGTTGAAGACAGAAAGAATTAATGTGTTAAGAGAAGGACTGGGATGTCTATCAAAGCGTGCTTACCATTTAAATTGTCACAGTGGAAACTGAGTATCCAGATGCAGAATGAAAAAGTTTTAATGATTTAGAAATAAACAGAAATGTCCATGTTCAATGTAAAAATTTTTAGCTCATAAAGATCCAGATGTGGCTATAATAACATTTTCGTGATGCTGTTGAAACTTAGGTGTTCAGTAGTCTTGAAATGCAACTGCTGGATGCTCAAGAACTTTTCCTAGCATCAAGTAAATTCCTAGCTAACATGTAATGTTGCATAAACAAGCTTGTCTCACAGAGCTGATCATTTTAGCAAAGGAATAATGCATCAATTGTTACTGTTGATAAACAAAATTCCACTTCGCTTTTGTTGTCAAATTTATGAATACTAAACATACAGGATTTAGCTTAGTTGAAATGAGTCTTTGAGATAGAGTAATAAATTACTTCTATTGTGCACTACTTCTAGTACCATTCTTCCTTCTGAATGTCCCTTTAATTTCCATGTCTGGCATGAGAAAGGGACTACACAACAACTTTGAGTGTGGCTTTGAGTTAAGGTTTGGGCTCATTTAGCTATGGTTAGCTGAGTTCTGTTTGGGTCCAGCTTGGGTGTGTTTTGGTGCCCATCACCATCCCCCACCCCACTTTGTTCTCTTTCATTTTCTTTTCTTCTTTTTCTGTTTTTGGGGGATTTTGTTTGTCTTAAGTTTTTTGTCCAGAAAGCTACAAATGCATTTCAGATTAAAAGATACATTTTAAAACTGTCACAGGCAGCTTCAGTTTGGTATCTCTATGAAAGCAAGATAGCTGGACATAATTTTTCAGGCTCAATAAGTAATAAATTAATAAAAGTAACTTAACAAGCAACAAAACCCAAATAATTTCTGCTTGTGCTGACTATTGCAGTTATGGCTTGAAGTAAATAATTTTGTGGTGGGTCTCTGCCTTATACTCAAAAGAATAAACATAAAAAATGCAGCATTATATAAATGAGATAAAAACAATAGTATTTCCTGATATTTTTCAGGCCCAGCTGCAGTCTTGAAAACTGGAGAATTAATCTTCTGCTAAACTCACCTTCTGCCACTTTTCTCTGTACTAGAAGCTATATGTGAGATATGTAAATGCCAGCCTCTTTTAATTAAATAATTATTCTTCAAATGCAACATAATATCATGAGCTGAGTATTTATGTTATTATACCTCTTCCCTTTCTACCACTCAGATTTTTGTAATTTGTGAACTTGCTTATTCAAATTTCCAGAGGGAAAATCTTGTCTGCCTTCTGTGCTTGGAACATATTGTGCATGACATTAATATTCTTAAAAGATCGTTAATTAACAATGAAAAAAATCTTGAAACACATGCAAGAACAGCATCTGACAAGTCAACATTTCGCAATTTGAGGATAAAAACATATCTAAATCACAGAAACTATTATGATAGACTAAAATAATAAGCAAATTAAAGTCTAGAGCGTTGAACCTTAGAACTGAGGAGAATGTTTAATTGTTTGTAAGCAGTTATCCAAAACTTCACTGAATCAAGAAAATGCTATTAGTGAAATATTGCACAAAAAAGCAAATCAACTTATGGAAGAACAAACCAACAGACAGACTTTTTTTACTTCATGAGCACAGAATGGCAATTTCAGAGAAATTAATATTCTTATGGGAAGGTGTTAGTGAGACAGTAATATCTGTACAATTTTTTTGCTTTGATATCCTACTCTGCTTATACAGACTTCATGCACTTTTGCTATCCTTATCACTTAAGCTTGAGTGCCTTCAAGTAATGGATTAAGGAAATTGATTACCATCTCTTACATGCTTATCCTTTAATTTTTTTTTCCCCTGGAGGGAAGCTCGTGCAGTTGGAAATTGTCTTCTGTATTTTTTTGTACGATTGATGTGCACAAATAGAGATATCAATCTGATTGATCTATATGTCAGCCCATTTGATAGGAAGCCAGATTGTGGGAGCACATTTTTGCAGTTGGGAAAGGAAATTGAGAGGTTTGTGACAATCAGTAGTTCCCATGGTCCTCTCCTCTGCAGTCATGGGACAGTCTGTGGGAGTGCCTTATCCTCTGAAAACAAAAACAAGTTCTGCCTTTAATACTAGCATTTCATTGTGGTATCAGAATGAAGTTTTTGGACATGGTCTTTATGAGGACCTCATGAGAATAAGTGGAAATTAGTGAAATACCAAAAAATTCGAAGTTGCATATATGGCTTAGAGGTCAGTGTCCAAATAGGAATATTTGACAAAACTTAAGACTTTTTTTTGTCTTCTAGATGCTGGGAACTTAATTTAAATGTATTTCTATTAATTTCTAGATCTGTAGTTCTAAATCAGAGTATAGACATGCAGCTAGGATTCATGCATTTAAATAGAGGATTAATTAATTTACTATTAGTACTATATTTTGCCACTCAATTGAATTACTAAGTAGGTAAAATCATTGTAAGTTTTAAATTCTTGTACTTGGTGAAAATAGAGCAAGGTGTTTGTATCTTCAGTACTTCTATAACTTGAAAACCATTTCTATTTCCTCAAGTACATCTCCCCATTTCTGTTCTGCATTGAAATATAAGGCTAAAATTTCCTCATACACTGGTGTAATTGTTCCAAACATTCTTGCTTAATGAAACTAGTTAAAGTTAAAATAAGTGAAGTTAAAATACAATTTTTTTATTTTTTATTTGTTTTTTTGAGTGGAGGAAAAAGGTGCAAGGGATTGATTGTTATCATCCTGTTCTTACATCGGGAATGATGTACAAGAATTTATTTTATATTTATAAGACTCTCATCTCTATTTCATTTACCTACCATGCTGATGGTCACAATAATATAAATGAAAAAACATGAAAATACAAGTCATAAAACTGGTAAAAGCACACGAACTACCTGAAGTAACATGTTGTGTTTAATTTTTGAGTTTCAAATCAATGCCATCCCATCACATTTATGATCATATCTTTAAATAATTAAAATATTTTTGTTTGAACCGGATAAATATTGAAATGCTGAAAAGTAAAAGTGGATAGTATCAAATAGCAGACACCTCTTAGGAATTGCATTGTATTATAGTTGGAGGCAACCTTTCCCTTAAGTACACCATAACAATAAAGATGAAAGGTGTTAAGCCTGATGGGATTATTTTTTTGCTGAGGCAGAAATTGGCAGAAGATGTAAACCATTTATACCATGCCTAGAGATACAGCCTACAATGATATCATGCCCCCAGTACAATCCTTCTTTTGTATTTAATGTATTTTCCTTTCTGGTGTGTTGGATTTCTATAGTTAGGTGACCACTCACTGGGATTCTTGTTCAGAGTCTCCAGCCAAGCCCTGATGTGGCCAGCTGGGACATCCATGCAGTGCTGTTACTGAGCAAACTGAATTCACAGAATCACAGGTGAACAGGTCAGGTTGGAAGGGACCACAATTGGTCATCTGGTCAAACCTCTCTCCCCATCCCAGACCACATGGCATAGGATTGTGTCCAGACAGTTACTGAATATCTTCCATGAGGAAAACTCCGAACCTTACTGGACAAACTGTTCCAGTGCTTCGTCAGTGCACAATAAAGAAGTTCTTTGTTACATTCTGGTGGAACTTCCTGTCCATCACTTTCTGCCTGTTGCCTCTTGTCTTATCACTCAGCATTACCTGTTTATAGACACTGATGAGGTCCCTTCTCAGTTGTCTGTTCTCAAGACTGAACAGGATGAATTCTCTCAGCCTTTCCTTTTCAGAGAGATGCTCACTCCCCTAATCATCTTGCTTTGTCCTCCTCTTTTGCCAGTGATGATTTGGTATACCTCTATGTCATCTTTTCTTCTTGTTAGTGTAGGTCATGGAGACCTGTTTTGTTTAGTCAATCCTTTTATGGAAGATTTTTTCCTTGTCTTTGATCATCTTTTTTGCCTCTCTGTCTTAGTTTTTCAGTTCTGCTGTAATATTCTTCAAACAGAAGAACCAATCCACAGGCATTGTTTGCAGGTGCTATACAGCTTTATATCCTACCATAATGATGTTTTCTGTTCTAATTCCTTCCTTGACTAGTCATAACATTTTTTTGCTTTTTCACTTCTGCTGCACACTGAGCTGTTTCTTTATGAACTTTTCATAAAATGGTTTCTTTAGTAAACCTTTAATTGTTCAAAAATTTATTTTCTGAGTGGTTTTATCTATCTAAAACCTATCACTGGGTCATACCCCAGCTTGCCATTGCTATGGCACGTACTAAGTTTTTAAAAACTATGTCCCTGGTGATGCACTTACTTACTAGATGGACTACCTTGCCATGTTGTTAACATAGAGCCTGTTAGAACTCAATCCCTAAAAAGATTTATGACAAGGAAAATGGTACAATCGTGGTAAATTGGATATTGATCAATGGGGCAGTGGCAGAAGCTCAGAACCCTTTCCTTAATCAGCACTGCCCTCTGATGATACCTTAGCAAGTAACTGCCTGTCAGTCTGATTAGAGAGGAAAGATTTCCTCCCACACCAGCCCAAAGCCCCCCTTGCATATAATGCTTGGTCTCCAGGATTTGCAGCTGCAAATTGCAATGGAGAATAGGTAACTCCAGATGTAAACACAAAACACAGTTACTGCAGGAAATAAATTTATAAACAAAGGAACCAGAAACAATGAATCCTTCTTTACAGAGAAGAGGCTTCATGAATCCTCTATTACTGACTGCTGGATGTCCTATTTTTGAAACCAAACTGTTCCTTGTTTATGATGAAATGAAATCATTTGATAGACAGATGACAGGCATGCTGTGTACTAGAAGAGCAGCTGTTTGCAGTATCATTAAAAATTCTGGCAAACACAAGGATATTGAAAGCAGCTGCTAGACACTTTCTAAAGTAATATTATTATGTTTCTATACTGATTCTGGGGAGTGCAATTCATTCAATTTCTTAAAAGTAAATCTTAGAATTCTATTTCAAGGCAGCTGAATTAGACTCCTACTTCTTAACTGACTTGTAAGAAAGTCTTCATTTTTCTGTGAATTTAGAAAATTATAACAAGTCCCAAAAATTTATTAGTAAACTCAAATATAATATCCCAATGTCTTAAAACAACAACAACAAAAACCAAAAACAAAACCACAAAAAACCAACCAACCAAAAAAAAAAAAAAAAAAACCCAAAAAAAAACCAACCCAAACCAAAAACCCAAAAAAATTTGGTATGAACTTTCTAACAATTTTAATACTTTTTTTTGTTTGTTTGCTTGCTGAAAGTGTTTCTCATCAGTAACAAAATGGTCAGATTATTTTGTGTACTTAACTCCTTGAGACGCCTGTGTGATTGGTAGAAAGGTATCTTTTATGCTTTGTTAGAAAAATAATTGTGTACTTAAAACCTCACTGTAGAAGACATGATCAAAAGTTAATGAGCATATTCTAACGATTCCAAAAGGAAAAGTCACTTAAATACTGCATGTACATGGGAACCGTGTATTGCTAAAAGGATAAATACCAATGGGAAATCTAGTTTGATGCATGTAGAATTATCTTTACATCTTTCTAGAAAAATAAAAGCAGATGCTGAAATATGCCTCCTCAAGGTCCCTATTCAAGATACCTTGAAGCAACCTTTCAACTGTGATTAGCTGTTTTTCTCCACATGTTCAGTTGGATATTATTTCCCCCAGCATTTTTTGCTTAGCTGTAGTTGGGGTGTAGGTCAGTAAGGCTGTAGTTAGAATGCCCTTAATTCAATATTTAATACTTGGTTCATTTTACTTTTCAAGTTTCACCTTCTGCCAAGCTATTTTCTCTAGCTTGGCATTACATTAACCACCGTTCTGTGACTTCCTTGAGGTTGGTTCACTTCTGCTTATAGCAGGTTGTACAAGGCTGTCTTAGGAGGTCTGACCTTGAAAAACTAATTCTTTCCAGGGATCTCATCTTGCACTTGCAAATTATTGTATTCATGATTATTCATGGGGTTGTACTTCCCAGCTGTCTCTATAGCTTAACAAATCAGTGCACCTGGGAAATCTCTGCTACAGCTTGCCTTCTTAAGAGAGCACCTGCAAAGCACAACTCTGATCTTTACCACCATCTCAAATTCTCCTCATTTTCTCTTTAATTTTCACTTCATGGAATTTTTCTTCCCTTATTTTACCCTTGAAGTGGATCTCTGGTTTATCTAGGCTCTTTTAGAGGTGTTATGGTTCACATTCCAAAGCAGGTAGAATTACTCTCTGGATGTGCCTTTTCCAGTGACTAAAGAGGAAGAGAGTCTAGCTAACCAGCCTACACTACATCTCTACAGTGTAGACAGAAAATGAAAGGAGAGACAAAGTCCCTACTTCAAATTTATATCTAAATGTCCTTTCTAATGGATAAATAGTTTGATTTTGAACATCTCTCTCTGCTAGTTCACAGTGTAACTTTTCTGGATTTTTATATCAAGGAGTTATAGTAGACTGTTTTGCTTGGAGATTACTTGGATTCCACATGAAAGCTTCCTTCCAAATCCACCTATTTCTGAAGACTTTTTCTAAGGCTTGCAGACCTTGTTGCAATGTGAGTGAGATGAGTGAGACAGCTGGAAGTAACCCAATACAGTTTAACAGCTTTTGCTCTGCTGTGAGACTGTAATGGTTCACCTCTACTAAGACGATAAATTATAATGTAAACCTGTTACTGCATGAATAAAAAAACATGTAAGTTAAAATCACAATATCTAGTTATCACATAATCTAATGTTCAGTTAATATGATCTACAGAACCTGTGGTGCAGTCCCACAATTACTGTCAAAGAGAATAGCATAGCCTCTGGTGGTTTTCCTTTTTCCAAGATGCTGGAGTGCTTCAAAATTATACTTAGGACTATATCAAGCTACTGACCAGTATAGAGTACAAACTCTGCCTAGACTGTAAACTCATAAATCCATGGAAATGGAATTTAAATTCTTAATACAGTTTAATGTTCTCAATATAATTTTTTCATAGAAAACAGTTTAAAAGATACTAACTTTTAGTAGATAAGGAACTGCTCCACAGTAATGGTAAGTTCTTTTAATGAGCTGCTATAGAAATACTGTATTAAAAAAAATCAACCTATTGGATTCCTGTGTTAGTTAACTTCTAAGCAGACATAAGAAACAAGGGAGAGAATGTTTTATTCATGTGATGTATGCAGTGTTCAGCTTTGAGAAACAGTAAGGGGAGAAAAAAGGTTAAACTGTTCTCTGTTTCCAAAATGAACATGTGAATATAAACAATTCTTGCTGTAATGGAGGAGTTTAAAAGCTCTTCAGATTACTTAAATGTCATGGAAAAAGAAAAACATAAGAAAAATCTCCTTTTCACTTTTTTAGCACATGAACCACGTTTGAAGGAAAATCCTGCATGAGCATCACCAGAGGTGTTACTAAAGGAGCATCAACCACTCTACAGGCAAGAGAGGGAAGAAATAATTTTGCTAAATTTGTTTCTGGATTCAGTGGTTTAAAGTAAATGACTGTTCCATGGCTTCTGGCAAAACACCTTTTTTATTGCAACTTCTTTTTGATGCTGTTTTCAAATGAGCAACAGCATCAAACTGACTACCAAAAGTTGGCAGAGCTTTTGCATATCTCTCCCTCTTACACTATGACAACAGGCTTTTTAAAGTAGTTTCAAGGAAGTCCATTCACATCTTATAGAAAGCAAGAGAAATTCTTCTTTTGCTACTCTGCAGATAAATGCTGCTCCTGGTGCAAAGTATAATCAGCAGAGATATTTCCCCTTATTATCAACTAATCTAGTCAATGTAACTTCTGGTTACCCGGATTTCAGGCAGAGGAAAAGTGAAATTCATGCTAACCAAGATAGATAATGTGTAAAAAAAAACACCCCATGTACCTCCCATGCAACTCCCAACAGGTTGTCTGTCTTGGTTGCAGACCTCCAGGCATGGCCTTCATTATCTTCACATCTGAATTGCAAATCTCAATTTCTTTCACATCGTATCAGTAATGGGTAATATGTTCTTCACAGCTTTTTTAACCTTCTGGTCCATGCACTGGGAAGCACTTGCAATTTAAACTGAAAGGATTTGTTTGAGGTATTAACCACACCACTGTTCAATATTTGTTAGTGAAAATCGAAGATGCAGCATTTTTGTTTGTATAGGGATCCCTAAAATAATAAAAAAGTTGGTTGAAAATGACATGTGGGGATATTGGACCTTACTTGTCCAAGCAGGACTATCTTCAGAGCTGGATTACCTTATTCAAAGACTTGCCCCTGGGAGGTTTGATAATCTCCAAGGGACAGAAATTACAGAAATCTTGAAGCAGACTTTTCTAACTTCTAGGCTACCATCCTAATGAAAAACTTGCTTTTCTGATACCCAAACTGAGTCTTCCAAGCAACAGTTTGTGCCCATCACCGCCCTTTAGCTCATCTGGCATTATCAAGGAAGACACATCTTTGCAAGTATCTTTAAAATAGTTTCAGGAGCCTGTATGATTTACAAAAAGCCAAAATCCTAAGGAGTTGTATATAATTTTGCATGCAAAGAGAATTGCAAAAAGAAAAAAAGAGAAATTATGAATGTGGAAAGATACACCACTACTTTTAAAGATAACTACATGGATGAAATTTTTGGTCAAAGGGATATCTGCAACACCATAGAGAGAGCCCTTTGTCTAATGGAATTAAAACTAATTAGAGCTATATAACAGCTATAAATAGAGAAATGTTATTTTAAATATTGGCTTTCAATACAGGTTGGTATTGTATTTATTTCATTCATGCAATCATGTATTATGAAAGCTAACATACTTTAAAGAATATTTTCAGAGTGTTCTGTAGCTAATGGCATGTTCCTGAGCAAAGGGGATTAAGGTGTAAAATTGAAGCCAAAGTTAAAAGAAAGTGACTGCTCTGAATGCTATTTAAAGGAATTTATAGAAATGAAGGCAACTCAACATTTCATATTGCTGAGTGTTGAAGATGCTATTTTTAGTGTGCTCTGGTGAATTGGTGTGAAACTCTTGGCAGCTGATACTAATTGTAATGAAAAGATACTTGTAAAGTGGTGTGGGGTACAGCTGTGTATGCAATTCACTTTCTGAATATGTGGAGAAGAGTCACCTCAGGGAAGGCATGAAGGAAAGGCTGCTCAGGAAGAAGAATAAAAATACTCAGCCCTTGGAAGGCAGATGAATGACTTCAGTGAGTTAAATATATATAACAGCACAGAAATTGGTGTTTAAAAAAAATGGTCATTGCTATTTACAGACTACAAAACCACAAAGTATTATGGCATTAAGCCATTTGAACATACATCTAGGTCTAAGATCTTTACTTGATTTTTCTTAAACAGGTTTCTTTTATAGGTTTTGCTTGAATGGAATGAATAGTTGTAACTTCCTGAACTCTAAAACATTATTATTTTTTTAATCAGGTTTTGATTGGGATTTTTCATGTATTACTTTGGCACATATATATTTCAACAAAGTGCTAGTAGAGCCAAACTTCCATGTATTTGAAGCCCCCAAATGGAATTATTTAAATTTTAGTTAGAATTTACATTTTCATTCTGCTGCAAATCTTTAAAGTGATATATAAGATGCCAGGTTTTTCTAAAAGCACTACAGTCCTGTAACATCTGCAGCTACAATAATGAAAGTAAGGATCAGCTATGATTACAGCTTCCTTTCATTGCAATGATTTATATTAAAATTACAGTATGAAATCTGTGCATAGATTAAACTGAGTCTCATAAGGTCCAAGTCTCTCATTCACAAGATCCTGATCTCTCATTCAGGCAAAGAGTGCTTACTTAAACAAGAGGAAAACTTGCAAAGAATGCACAAGTTGCCTAAAGCTTACATTTCCAGTTATAAGAAAGCCCAGAGCAAAAATTCCCCACTGAAAATGTTTATATTTTGTTCATTTTGTGCTGACTGATTTTCAAGAGCCAAGTATCTTGAAGAATTAAATGTGTGAAGTATAGGATGAAAAAGCGACCTCAAAGCAATGACCATTCTTGCTGCACATGAGGCCACATATTTAAGATCTTTCCAAATATACGGAAACTACAATGAAAGCAACAGTCCTGGATTATTGCCTTCTCCTGCAAAAGAATTTAAGTTCAAAATCCTGTCATCTGCAGACTAACTTCTAGTGCACCAAGAGGGAATCTGATCCTTCTGGAAAGTACTGATGGTCTTACTGTGTATACCACACATTGCATGAACACAGATATTATAAAGCAAAACATGACAGGATCATGGTGGATTATCTCCTTACATTCAGGATGAATGAATCTCCTTACATTCAGCCGGTGAGAGGATGAACTGTGACTTGAGGCTGGAGAATAGTCTTAGTGGAGTACAACCTGCCTGAGTCCATCTGAGATGAACAGTAGGTGGTTTAGTTTTTAATGAGGTAAAGTCTTGTTTGGCTAATTATGGTAAGAAATCTTAACTTGGAGATTTGGGATAAGGTAGAGGAAATGAAACTACTCATAACTGGTTGAGTTATATACTGAAAATCTCCATGAGAAGGTCTCCATGAGAAGACAGTGTTCTTTTTCTAAAACACGTAACCTTAGAAGGTTCTCTAGGCTCCTGCCCATAGTATTATAGATACTGATAAAATAAAGCTGAAATACTCCTGCTATACAAGCTGAAGCAGTATCATGTTATCTCACAACCCAGTTGCTCTTTTAGTATCTCACCTGCATAGTTTCCAATTATTCCAGCAGATTTTGTGTGTTACGAAAATTTAGTTCAATGCAGAACAATTCAAGAACTTTTAATCACAGGCATTGCTCATGAACAAATTTGTCTGTCTAGGCAGCAAGTCTGACACAACCTGAATTGGGTTGGCTCACATATATGTTCTTCCATATTGGTTGGAGTTTTTTTTTTGTTTCGTTCATTGGTTGGAGTTTTGGGGTGGTGCTTGGTGGTTACGGTGGTGTTTTTATTTACTTTAATGGTTTAATCTCTTAAATTATCCTGAAGACAATTTTCCAACAAAAATCAGTGGCAGTTAGTGCCGCATCTGCAATCTGAAAAAGATGTATTGTACAGGTTTTTTCCTAATAGAGTTCTAACAAGAGAGAAATTGTTAAATCAAATCAAATAATGTACTTAATGAATTATTTGAGAAGAGTAAAACAGGCTGATTCCTTTGCAAATCCCAGAATGGAGTAGATGGGGAAACACAGTCACACTTCTAGCATGTGAGAAAGAATAATTAATTGCAAAAGAGAGATCAAAGGGTGAACTTAAGAGTGCTACTGCTGTAGCAAAAATAAGCTTAACTTTATTTTTTAGATATTGTTTGGGGAGTTATTTTAATGAACATAAGCAAATGTCATTACAAAGCTGTTATAGCTTTATTCTTTTCTTTGATTTTTGAATAGAAGTGCTCTATGTATTTGTAACTTGTGACCTAAAAGGACAAGGAGTTCTGAATCACACTGGGACCCTCCTTACTGGTACTGCTAATACGGTTGGAGTCTTGTACTGTAAAGGTGGTAAAGATGAAGTAGCAACAAATGACTAGGCTTAAGGAACAGGAAGGTAGATATGTACAGCCAAGTTAGATAAGAATATCTTGCAATTTCCCTCTGGATTATTGAAAGTGTCTACTATAGTTGACTAGGAAAGGAAAAGGCATCTCACATTTGACCACTTTAAAAACATAATGCTTTTCAGTGTCTCTTCAAAATCAGCACAGTAGGTATTTGGATGTATTCCATTTGCCTGGGCTTTGAAGTCTCTTCTTCAAAAGCAGTGAATTGCAGACTTTTAAAATATTGCTACAGATTACATAGATTAATAACCTGCTTCATATGGCTTTGACGATGTTGAGAAATCCTGATGGAAAATGTAACACTTCAGGATCATTATTCTGTATTACTTGTCATGTCTGATACAGAACACAAATATGGGGAGAGGAAAGCTGTGTTTCTGTCAGCAGTAACTGTTCCTGGCTGTAATTCCTTTTCTCTAAATGCTGGATATCTTCCTGTGTGTGACAACATCTCAAACTTGCTGATGGGGGGCAGCTTCTGACACTTGCTACTCCTGCAGGCAGCAGGTCTATCTGGGCTATGACCTGGGGCATGAGGCATGCTGGATGTGATCAGGATGTAAAAGTGGCTGAAAGGCAAAGGAAAGCTTCATTAGAGCTGCTAGTGAAATCATCAGTCAGTGTACTCCAAAAGGTGTCAGTTACAAAAAGAAATGTGTAAGCTTTGAAGATCCAGGTCAGTTTTCCTGCATTCACTGGGGTTCCCAGATGTCACTATGTCGTGGGAGTTTTGTTAGTTTTCTCTTAAAATTACAGGATAGTATTAAAATGCCATACCACTGCATTCCAGACTGGTGGCTCTAGAGCAAGATGCAAGAACACATAATCTTTGCCCATTCCAGTTTTGTTAACAATAACTAGGGGGGTTTATATTGAGAGTTCAGTACAGCATGTTTCAAGATAGATATATTCCCAGTTAACTGAGTGTGCATCTCTAGGGGATCTCTGAGATCAGCTGTAGACTAGAAACAGTCAGCAGTCTGCTATCTATGTTAATTTCAGGTTGAAAGATTCTCAGAAGGGAATTATATGTTGGTTTCCATGGGCCTGTGGTCAACAAGTCTCCTGATTCTTGCAGGTATTTGCTGAGTAAAGTGCAGGCTTTCTGCCATGTCATGTGCAAGGAAGAAAGTTGTGAGTTGGGGGTACTTTTTTTCTGAAAAAGAGAAAGTTCATTTTCATGTGATAAGATTCTTAGAAGTTAAAGCAATTGGATCAGCTTTACAGATTCAGCCTGTGTCATGAGGAATACGTGCCTGACAGGACAGAAGAGAGCAGTGAAGTCAATTTAATTTGGCACCTGTGAAATTTTGTTCACAAATCTTGGGCACAATAATTTGTAATAAACCCTGCAAAACAGAGTTTATTCCATGAAGAATGAAGTGTGTCATTTTCATTCTGAGAAGAAATGCTTTAAAAATGAGTAATTTAAATTATGACTGTCAGCAATTTTATGAGATGAAAACACACCATTTTTCTAGTAGCTTGGATATTCTTCTCATAATAGGTAATTTGGTTGGTGTTTGAGGTCCTTCATGTCCTACATATCAGAGAGGCTTCATTTGTTATGATGCAGAATATTCATGCTTCCAGCCAGACCAAACTTTCTCCACGAATTTCATTAAGTATGTGATGTATGAAATGGAAACTTAACTAAAGCTACATAAATGAAATGTAGAGTGTGTAGCATGATTATGAAGCTCTCAGATGCACAATGGTTCAATATTAGCTTGTAGCAGTAAAAATAGATTTAATCCTATAATATTTTACTTAAGTAAATTTTAGAGGTTCAGGCTTGTCTACATTACTTGAGTGCCAAGGATTTTCAATGTGTGTTGGTTCCTAGTTTATAAATTATAGATCATAGATGGGTAAACACAAAACATCGTAAGATACATGGGGCTTTGGGTATAAGCAGCTTTGGAATTAATGAGTCTCTGGTCATTTTGAGAATTTTGCTTAAGACATGGCCTATAGTTGTGTGATTCAATACAGTTAAATGCTAAAAGCTAGGTTATAAGAAGAGATGAATGATTTAACGCTCCTGTAAAAATAATAGACTCAGACTCTTCCTAACCTGAAATGTAATGATTGACAAATCAATAATATTGTGATTCCTGAGGCCATAAGTCTATTCTTGACTGCGAGTATTGACCTTAGTTTTCTAGAGACTTGCCACCCACAACTCTTGTAAACTAAAGCAGGTGTTTGAATTTTTAAATTCTTAACTCTTCAAATTAATGTTCACCTTTATGTTTTTCATAATTTTGACATTTCCTGCTTCATATACCTTCAAAAAATGTTTCAGACTAGAAAACTTTAAATCCATGACTCAAAATCCATGCCACTTTCTAGTAGTTCTCAGTGAAATTATTTTCACTCAGTAGAAGCAACTACTTTTTTTACAAAACACCGTCCACAGACTTTTTCCCCATAACAATCTAACAAATCTCAGTACACACAAAGACTTTATGGAAGAAAGTAATATATTGAAATTGGGCCCCTATAATTTAAATATCATTTACAACTAAGCGACTGCATTAAAAGTGAGGTCTGAATTTCACATTTGTCAGCATAGTAGTGTTAACTTATATGTGTTTTGATTTATATTATATTGGCTGCCGATAACACTGTACTTCCCTGTACAATCCATCTAAATAATTTTTAAATTTGGGAAACCCAGATGTAGATAAGTAATTGTGTGAAGCCGTTTTTTCAACTTCATATTTTTTCCTAAGGTTCACCTTGTTGGTCTTTCTCATTCTTGTATTGATTGCTGTAATAGCAGAAAGTATTTGTAGCCACAAGAAAAGCAGAATTATCTGAATTGAACTTCTCTGCATTTTTCAGAGTCAAAACAGATCATGTAATTGCTTTCTAAGCTTCCTTCTCAGTTGTTTCCTGTCACACTTGATTTTGCAGTGGATTCAGAGAAGATCACCGCAGTTTGCTGGAGTTGTCCTACAAAGTTGATTTGAGGCCATATTCTATTGCTTGTCAGAGTAAATCTTAGTAATGCTTGCTTCATGTTTGCATTTGTCCAATGCAGTGAAATGCCACAGAATCTTTTTTGCCTCTATGAATAGATGTTTGCAAATATGGTCTTGCATTTAAGATCTCTGAAAGTCAGTTTTTGTCTGTTAATTCCCTGAACAGTGTGTTCAGTCCTCTTTCAGCCTCTGCCCTGCAAGAGGTCACAGATAAGACCTGAGAAAAATACTTGATGAGAAAATACTTGATGAGAAAATCTCTTTAGACTCTTTACAGTGCCATCAGCATTTAATGTTTCTTAATCCTGCCCACTTCTCATTTACTTCCTATGCTCAATGAAAATACTTATCATAAAAACTAATACCGCTGCAAGGATTTTGCATATGTTCAGAAAACTGTATTTAACTGTAAAGTAATCAACTTAATTGTAATTTTGACAAAACTAAGTGGTAACCAAAATCTCTAGAAAAAAGTTCATTGCATCCATGATACTTCCGTTTGCTCATTTATTATACTTCAAGGCTATTTAAAATAAATATTTTGGTCCCAAATAAACAGACTAAGGTATCTTCCTCTGTGAACATTAATGTTAGGTTTCTCTCTATACTTTTATAATATTCAGGCTGCAAACATTCAAAACACTCTTGACATCCAGTCTATATCAATTCAGACTATTTGTCACATAGTGTTCCAGTTATGAGAATCTTTACATGGTTAGAAGAATATCTCCAATAGGATGAGTGAAACATTTGCAGGCCAGCTGGTCAGCTTTTAAGTTCTTGTTTTGAAAGGGGAGATGATCTATGTAGATGTTATAGAAGCATTATTCTCACCTTTTAAATTATTTGAGAAAAAAAGTAGTATTTTTTGTTCTGGTACTCTAGTAATCTCATTTTTCAGCTTGTCCTATCTCACATAAAGAGGCTTTGCATTGATCTAATGGTCATTTTTCTTTTGTTGGTATGATCAGAGCAAATAGTTCGTAGGAGTTATGAGAAATTATTTAATTTGATCTATTGCCTATGATTTTGTTGTATTTGAGATGTGTTGAGTGTGATAAAATAGACTAGTGTTTTCCAGATGTATTTAAAAGACTATTCAAATATAAGAAAAAAACCAATATAATTGTCATCTTATTAATAAATAAATCTCTTGCTTCCTAATGTCAAATTGTTGTTTTAGAATAGTTGCAAACCCTCCCTTGTCAATTTAACAATTTGACAGAGAAGAACTTAAGGATATCTAGATTTATAGAATTTTTCTTCTGCTGGCAAAATTCAATTAAAAAAATATTTCCATAAACTGTTACACGTATATCTCAATTCCAGGTAACAAGCCCCAAAGGATGAAAAGGGGGTTTTGACATAGTTTCCTACAATGCTGCTATTTGTGTTATTATCCAGTTTTGCAGAAAGTCAAGTTGTTCTCTTTCGTGAAATTAAGACAACTGTGTAGATTATCCAAATACAAATTTGAACATTTTCAAGAAAATACAATGAGCTAGGATTGAGTCTGTTGTACTAACTACATTGCATTAGATGATTTAATGACATAAAATCTGTGTGAGAGGGAATCTCTCAGGGTGTCTTGGTGTAATCAGTTTTCTGCCTTCTAGTTCTTCATGATTATATGTAATTTTATCACTGTCCTTGATATCCTCTTGCAAAATGAAACACCCTGTTCTCTCTTTGTGTGGAACACATTCTTTACTCTTGAAGCCATTCTCTGAAGATTCCCACTTATACCTCCTCTTTCATTTGATGAGAGTTGGAAGTATTGTACCTTAATAGCTGTGAAAAATAATTAACGTAGATCGATTTTTTTCTTATTCAGTGAAACCGTCTTATTTCTGGGGTTTTTTGGGGGGATTTTTTATTTGTTTTAAGTGATTCAGTATCAAGATGGTACATGATAATAAGCAGAAATCTTCTTTGATTGGCAGTCTAAAGCCCATTAACTGTGTCCTATTCAGACTTCATACATGCCTTCTTGTAGAAAAATGTTTTCTGTGGAAATAATTTCCTGTGGAAAGGCTGGTTTAATCTATTGAATTTAAAATATAGGCATGATGATGTGACTTGACTCACAAAGTTCAAGTATAAAGTATACAGATAATTAGGACACCTGACTCTAACTGTCATTTACAATGCCATCTGTTTTTTCATAATCATATCATGCATCTTGAGACATTTTTTCCTTCTGAGGAGGTCTCATTCCCTTATCTTGCTAACCCTCTGCATGCATATACAGAACAAGAAATAAATTTTTATCTTTCGTTTCTTTTTTGTATAATTGCTTTTCTTGCTGAATGTATCTGTAATAAAACATAATGCTCCAATTCAGACATTTCATTATCTGAAGTGTTTTGTTTTGAAGCTGGATAACTTAAATATTTCTCTTCTATAAGACTTTCTTTTGTTTTCTGTGCCCTTACTTATTTTGTTCTGATTAGGGATGATAGCCACTCACTTATTTTATCATATAGAAGAGGTAATTTAACTTCAATACTTCAGACAAACTCAATATATTAAGTACAATACAGATCTTGAAATGTCCAGGGCAAATTATATTTCTAGCTGAGGAGTAATGTGAAATACTTTGCATTTTTAGTTATGTATTCATCAATTTCTATAGAATACTTCGGGCCAGAATGACAAATTCTAGAGCAGGATTATTGAATGCATTAAAGTAAGTCTTAAATCTTTCTGAATCTTAGCTGCTGAAGATGGCAGCACAGTCTCTGAAAGTATGGGAAATGATCCAGGATGCTTGGATAGATATATAACCTAAGTTCCAGCATTCTTTTGAAAAAAGTGTGTTCTGTTTTTATTCAGTCTAAAATCCTAACCCACAACAGCAGTCTTACATGGACTGGGAGTGCTTCTAAAAATATCTCTTAACAATTTCCTCTGCTCATAAGCCTTATATGGTTCTAAGACTGTTGATATGCCTTTTGTTTGTTATCTCAATGGAATTTGCTTTATCTTTTGTATTTTTAATGCCATTTTGAATTGAGCAGATAATCCTGGCAGAGCATCTCTGACAGGATATCAGCTTGGCAATAGTGAAATGCTACCTTATGCCGGTAAATTCCTGAATTGCAGCAACCCTTTCAGAAAATCCTCAAGCCTTGCAAGACTTGAGAAATTGGTAATTTAACTTAGTTGCCTTAAGTGAAAGCTATTTGAGGACTTAGATTCATATAAATTTAGGTTTTGATAAAAGCATTGCATATATGCCCAACACCTTCATCCCTCTGCCCATTCACAAATTACAATCTTCTTCATGGATAGTGTAGGCACAGTCAGGCAATTCATATTGTAAAGACCATTTTGGTTGGATTTTTTTCCTTTCTGTTCTTTGAGAAGAACTGCACCTTATTTTTATTGTTTAAGTGAAGTTTATGTGTGGTGGGTTATAGAGTATAAATTGAAGTCTTCTCCCAAAAATGTGAGTAGGAGACACTGTTCCTGTCCAGAAAACAGCTAAGCTTACTTGTGGAGTGTGGGAGCTTGGCAGGTAACTGCAATGTAGAGGTGGGAGACTGCAGGGAGCAAACAGACAGGCTTCAGGGGCAAAAGGGTAGGAGGAACACTCTAGGTCTGAAAAGGACAGAGAAATATTTCCTACTACTTGCTTACTGATTTAATCTTGGAAAAGCTTGAAAAGGGAAGCTCTGCCTGCAGGGGCGTAACAGGTGAGAAGATAACTTGGCATCCTACAAAATTTAGATTTCAGCCCAGTGCAGACAAGGTAGGCCCTGTAAGCCAAAGCTCTCATCCTCCCCGGAAACTGACCATGGACCTTCTTTTGTGTGCATGTGCCTCAGCAAGCTATTTCTTCATCCTGGTTCTAGGAGCCTGATCAGCCCTTTCAGATCACAAGGCCTTGAGATGGTTTCCAGCTCAGTAAACACAACTGAAAGATACTTCATGAAAAACAGCTTCTTGGTCACCTGTGGAAAACCACCTGGCTTCCTGGTCACTGGGTGTTTAGGTGATCTTCTCAAAGTTCTCCTGCTCTTGATATATTTTTTTTTTTATTATTTTTTTATTATTATTATTTTTTTTTTTTTTTGACAGTTACTTTTGCTGCAGCTCATGAAATTCAGTTAGTACCTCACACCATAGTGGCCTACTACTACTCTTTAGCCTTTTAAACAGTGACAGTAGCAGTTGAGGAAAAGAAGTGATAAAATGACAGACATCCCTTAAAACAAAGGCTTTTAGTATCTCTGTAACTTCACAGTGAGCAGTAGGCTGAGATTCCAGGTGGATGTAACAGATTAAATATAACATTGAAAATTTCTACCAGTTTTCTAGTACTGAACTATTGTATCCCTTAAGCTTTTTAGTAGTGATTGGCTTGGTCTTTATGTGAAATCTACTGTTGAAACATTCCTCTGACTTACCAAATATCTTAGATTCTTTTTCAGCAATGTGTAATAACTATCACTAGATTAATATACATCAAAAACACTAGCATAAACCCAAAATGCTTCTGTTGGTTTCAGAGTGCTCAGTGAAGCCAAATCTTGAAAGAGAAATATAATATGTTGTCTAGTAATTTGAAACCTGCTGTATTTTTAAATTAAAAGTCTTAATGTCTTGTTAAATATTAGGAACAAGTTTCCCCTTGAGGTGAAACATTCCATTAAAATCCAAAGTATGACGTGTTTTTCTTTATTGAATATAGGTGTTTTGACTTTCACAGTTCATATTGAAGCCTTTTTTTTCTGAAAAATATCTCAGATATCTTTTTCTAAATCTATAGTATACCTATGTTTTTATAGATATAGATACATATTCTCTACATATGTTTAGATGTAGATATTTAAATATTTTACATAGATGAATGTATATATCTATAAAATACACATGTATATTTAAATAGATATCTCTAGATATAATTATAGATCTCTAAATAGAAAAATAAATATCCAGTATATTAAATCACGTATATTTCTACTACCTATTTACTGATACTTTATATGTGGATATGTCTATATTTACATATCAATATATCTACGTATTTTCTGTTTATATTTACCTATACAGAGAGAAAAATACTATCTAAATGTGAATAGGTATAGAGATAGTTTTCAAAATGTATTTTTTTCACCCCATAACATTGATCGTTTAGTTAGCAATGTGTAACATAGAGCAATGTGCCACATGAGCTACATTTATCACTAGATGGCCAGAAACAGTGGGAGAAGTTATTGCCCAAACCTGTGTTAGCTCTAATTGGTTCTTCCTACAGCAGGTCCACTTTCTGCATGTTCTCAATTCTCTTGACGCTACAAGCTAACATGGAGCTACTGGGACACTAGCTAGTACTGGCATGAGTTGTGTTGTCCAAAGTAAAGAGTAACGTGGAGACTTTGCTTTGGACAGAGAAAAAACAGGGCAGCAATTTATAAATGCTTAAATACCGTGGCTAGGAAAAGTTTGTCTAATTTAAACAAAACTCTTGTTTCTTCCTTCAAAGAGATAGTTGATTTAGCTTGGTTTCTTCTAGTGATGAAAGCAGTCAAGACCAACCAAGGAAAATACAGCTTCTGATGTTGGAATGCCATATACAGGATTGTTCTGTCACTTACTCAAGAAGGTTTTGTGTAGATATTCCAGCGTGTAGCTCCCCCAAATTGTAACATATCAAGCTGCAAAAAAATATTTGCTAATTTCTTTCCTTGGTTAGGGTGATCTGCTCCTTATTCTTAGCCTTTCTGATGAATTGGGTGTAGATGAATAGGCCTTTTCTTATTTTCCAGGCCTGACAGAGCAGACTCTTTCTTATCTCTTAGATTCTTATAGAAGAACGCTGGAAGGATAAAACAATGTGAAAATCAGTGAGTCACAATCTATAATTTAAACATAATTCACCATGACTCATTCATGAAATGCTTTTGCAGTTTCATGTGACAAAACAATAACCATAAGCATAATCATCACTGCCTACTCAATCTTCAATCTTTAAAGCTATGCAACTCTGTGATTCAAATGGTTTTGGAGAGCCTTAGCAGATATAAATTGTCACAAAACCACCAGAAGCAAAAGAACTCAATGACTTAGAGCAGCTGTGTAGTCACACTTTTTTAAGGGTTCAGCTGACACAAAGAGCTTCAGTTGTTACACAGACCCCTTTCCACTCCTTATGCAAGAAGGTGGTGAGAGTGAGTGTTCTGGGATGGGCAGCCTTATCCATACTGCTCTCTCAAGACCTGGCTCTGTGCTTCCAGAAGATAACAGACCTCCAGTAGTTGCAGCCTCAGTATTGCAGCCAGGATTTTCCCTCTTATCCCAGAGGCAGATTTGCCCAGGAATAAGGTCTGTGGGTATGCCTGCTAATAGATGTTGTGGCTACACTGACGTCTGCAGAATAAATAGCAGTTGCACACCTCTTTTAATGAGTAGTGTCTCTTGTTATAAGGCCTTGATTTGGGGCTTTATGTTCTCTGTGTTTCTTGCATGACCTAGCTTAAAACACAAAAGGGAAACTTAAAAAAACTGGATAAATGAGTGTTCAATACAGGGAGCGTTGGAAGGGATTAAAATAGTTATATCAATGCTTCCACTAAATTAAAGGAGCTACAGCAAATTATTGCATTACAAGCTTTCAAGTAAAAAGGAATGCAGAAAAGTACTATGGAATTTTAATAAAAGTCCAGTTTTCCAAAAGATTCCAAGGTAAAGAAGGACTTCTGCAACAGTGGCTTCTTTTGTTACCGGAGATGGAAGACATAACATTTTTCTCATCACCTACTATAAATCCAAAATGCTAGACACCAGACAGAGCCTTCCCAATAGTTGTTAGCAGTGGTGTCCTTGTAAAGGAAATTTGCATATAGTGTCTTGGATTAGCAATCTGATTTATTCAATCATTGGCACCAATATATTGCAATATATTAAATGGCACATTATCAATCATGGTTCTCAACATCTGTCACATTAAGAACTTCATCAATTATAGAAAGCAGCCTTCTCAGAAGGAGATTTTTCAATTGACACTGAATGATAAAATGAATCTAACTTTAAAGATGGAATTTTTTTTCTAACCGGCTTCGTGTGACCTTTCAGATTTCTTCAGAAAGTCTTTGGCAAGTTAACTTTGCATCTTAAACTTACTCTGTGCACCAAAACCAGAAAATATGGCTCTCTACTTCTGAATAAAATGTGTTGCTAAATAATATAATGAGGTCTGGTATTGGTGCCATTGGTTGAGGGCCTTGGTGCTATTGCATCTTTCATAAACCAGTTCAAAGCAGAATTTCTTTCAAAATGGCCTATGAATTTTAAAGTTCATTTATTCTCATATTTAACTAGCATAATTTAACTGATTAGACAGTATTATTATGTATTTATTGTTGTTTATAACATTTATTCAGCTAATTTTATAATCAGGCATTGACAGGGGACAAATATGTTAAACAAAGTGGTATCAAAAATTTACTGTTTAGACCTTAAAATTTATTCCAGACATTAAATATAATATGCCATCAGAATATTAAAAAAATCCCTAATTTTCAATCGTTGACTAAAAGTGATCCTAGAAAATTGTCTAATACTCCCATAAGCAACACCAGCACTAATTTATAATTCTCTCACAATACATGTGAAGGATCTGTGGTAGTTAAGATATTGTGGTATATCCATGATATCCACAGGGAATCTGCACCCGATGTCTGTCTTGAAAGAAGTATTTCTAATATCTAGACTGAATATTTTTAACTAAAATCCATTACTATTTTTTATCCTCCTGTGATCATGAACTGATTGCTTCCTGTCTTTAGATACATAAAAACATTCTAAAAGAGGCTTATGTAAGCTTTGAATAGCCTGGGATAACTCTTCTAAAGAAGGGAAGAAACTTTGATGCAGGATCTGCTTTTGTCCCTGATCAGTCTTCTTACTTTTCTCCTGTTCTGTCAAGTTGATCTACACTTTTGAAAGTTAAAATAGAGGTCTGAGTGTTGCTAGGTAAAGCACATAGCTAAACTTGTGTATATTTCAGATAGTGATTATGGTCTTCTTACTTTGGCAATTTTATTTTTACATGGAAATTAAAAGAGAGAATGCTTTTTTGTGTGTGTATATAATATACTTATTCCAATACACTTCTCCAGCTAAAAATGATAACTTAAATGTGCAAGGTATATTGCATTATATATTACTATCTATTATTGTAATTTTATGTAATA
>VWZU01014198.1:33111-58162 GCA_013397095.1 Sterrhoptilus dennistouni | reverse complement strand
CTGGTTTGGACATCTCTAACATGTATAAATTTAATCTTATATTAAGAAAAAGGACACAGACTTTAAACTTGGGACTTGTATAAGGCTTAACAAAGATGTAAAGATATATATTTACTGGGGATGAAATAATCTGGAGCGGCAATTTAGGTGAGCACTGGGGCACTGACTGCCTCAGCAAGGGCTGTGCAGCCCTGGGGTCCTGGGGACAGTGGGATGAGCAAGAGCCACACTGAGGCTTGCAGCAGCAATGCCATCCCCATCCAGTGCTTCAGTAGCAGGGTCACAGGCAGCAGATTGAGGGGTGTGATGGTCCACCTCCACCTGGCACTTCCTGGGATGCCACAGAAAAAACTTTGCTGCCTTCCAGCTGTAGAAATACAACTGGACCACACTGAGTGGAGTGCCACTGAGGTGGAACACAGCTGCAGTCTTATAATACCTACAAGGTGATGACACAGAAGGTGGAGGTACTGTCTTCACAAGAGCACAGCATGACAGGACAAGAGGCAGCAGCATAGGTTGCTTCAGCGATAATTCTCTCTATAGAAAAGATTTATTTTTTCTCTGTGAGAAGTTAAACATTGAAATAGATCCAACAAAGTGGAATGGGTGAGTTCAGACAACGTGAGAAGTAACCATGCAACAAGGTTTTTTAGGTTTGATTTGGTTTCTGGTTTTGTTGCAATCAAAGAGAGAAACTGAAATGAGGCATGAAACGTGAAACTGTCTAGGAGTTGCTCAAGTAAATCTGAGTTTTGTTTTTTAAAGTGGTCTTGTGAGATTTTCTTTGTGAAGGAAAACAGTCAGACTTTGGACTTCTTATACCAGTTTATATGAAACTGGCAGTACAAATAGCTATGTACAATGTTAAGCATTCACTACTACAGATTTATTTTATATTACTGGCAAAGTTGCTTAATGTACTGTTAAAAGTCAGAATTTTGTTGATTTAGGGGGTTTTTTTGGTGGTGGGAAGGTTTTTTATTTTTTGATTTTGTTTGTTGAATTTGGCTTTGTCTCTGTCTTAATACTCCTTGACTTAATTGTCTTTATCATCACATCCTCAAGTGGACTATAAATGGCTGTATTACTGCTTGCCTTGATTATTTATCTATTTTTTAAATGTTTTTAATTGCCTGAGCTATATATTTGTTTGGGTAGAATAGGTACAAACTTCGTATTCATTTAATTTTAGTACATTTATGCACTTTCTCCCATACCTGGGGACAAGTTCAGATTTGTTTATAGCAGTCCAATTAAAAAATAAGGTGATATAGTTCCCCTTCCCTGTGTGACATTGATTCACATTCAATTCACGTGAATAGTGATAAATTGCCAATGGTGAAATAAGCAGATACTTCCAATCAGAACATTTTAATGTAAAATTTAGCACCACTACTTGACTCAGCAGACTGAGGCTTGAATGTGAGTTAGAGTGAATTTACATTTCCATCACTGAGTTTGTCCCCTGGTACCAAGGTTGCATTACTATTTTATTGGCAACACAATTTCAGACTCTTGGGGTATTAATAACACTAGAACTCATTTTAATGTATTTTCAGATAAAAAGTCATTGCTAAAAGGCCTCATGACTTTGGGCCAGTCACCTGCAAAATGTTTGCTGGATTATTGCTGTGGTACACTGAACTGTTACAGTTGAACAGGTTAAAAAATGTCATAATCAAGAAATCAGACGCTTTTAAGAGGCTTCTCCACACTGCAGATTACCTACAGAGCCTTTTAGTTACACCACCTGAAAAAATGCTGAAAATGGTCTGACTGGCAACATGAGATGCCTTAATTGTGAAGTTCTGTGCCCATATATCAGTCATGTATTCCTCAATTTAATAAATTCATCACCATTTTTGATATTTCCAGACTTATTCTCAGTTCACTACTGTTACCCTCACCCTTTGAACAGTTGAAAAATTTAACCTGCTTATTTTGGTTTGTCCTTTTTCCGTGCAAATAGCTATCAGTTTGATATTTGGGGAGAGGGTGTGTGTCTAACCATTAGAGCAAATGCACCTACAACTCTGATGTGTATGCAGTAGGAATTGGGTCTATATCTGTGCTCTCTCAAGGGTACATGGCTTTTGTGTTTGAAAGCATAAGCCAATAGGGTAGATATAACCTCTTCCCTCCAGGAGGAACTGGGTACTGCTAGCAAAGACAACAATGTGTAGCCAGCATCATGGCAGAGTATATTAATCTACCTCTGGTTCTTTCTCTAGATGCAATTTTGCACCTGGAGAAAGAATTCCATTCGGTCAAGGTGCATGACAAGTTTTATTTTCCCAGGTGGAGCCCTACCCATGTTTCTTGAAAATTAGGTTGAATTCTCCAGGTATCCCAACAGGATTCTGTTGTTCCCTGGTTTTGGTTAAGCATTCTTTCCAATATCAAATCCTTACACTTCTTCTCAGGCTGTCTCCACCAGTTATATTTAACCTGCTGTGACATACAGCCTTGTCAAGTAGCCAGAGTGCTGTCTCCAAGAGACGTGTATTAAATGTATTAAGACTATGTATTAAATGTTTTCTGAACACTTTTTGAGCTGTTTTGTTTCTGGGCCTAATGACATTTAAAACTGCATATGTTTTTACTCATTTTCCTTGCCTCATCTGCTCTGAGGGACTGATCCTTCTGTTTTAGTTTGCTGACAAATGTAAAAATTCATTACATGGGTTCCTGATTATGATTTTTTCCTTCTAATGCCCAAATTACTTGTCCTGTTCTGTTTTGAATTATCTTAAGGCTTTTTAATACCTACTATGGCTGTGGCTATTAATTGATCTGCTCTATAGGGTGTTGATAGCATTATTAGGTACTCCTAACCGCTCCATTAGCTGTATCTGGGGCAAGACCAAAAAGCTGAGATCTTTTTAAGTTGGGTTGCAAGTCCCTCTAAGAAAAGCAAACTGGAATATTCTTCTTCCTTGCCCTACAGCTATCATTCCAAAGGTTTTAAGTAGTGTTATCTTCTATTTTTAGGTATTGTCTCTTGATTTCTAGAGAGAAGAATTGTGGATTACTGCCACTTTGGATGACATGCTTTAGAAAATGCTGTGAGGTATTAAAGCCTGCTAGCCTTCTTAAGGGCTGATTTATCTAAATACCCAGTTGCAAATGTCACACTAGTTTGTGGAACAATTCAGGGGTTCAAAATAAATCTTTCACTTTTTCAATTCTTTGGCTTTCATAAAATAAGGTGTGAAAATACAAAATGTGGATCAAATATCACTCCCGTAGCAAGTGAAAACTCAAAATGTTTATTTTTAATTTCTCCTCTCTCTTTACTATACTTAGAGAGTTCTACCAAACAGACAGACAAATATTGAGGGAATAAATATAAAGGAGATCAACTTAGTTCTGAATCAAATCGTTCTGACCATTAGAATTAGCTAAATTTCCTGTTGTGTTAGAATGAGTTTAATGCCAAGTGCTATCTCAACAGATTAGATTGCAATGAACTGAAACTGTCTATGGCTTTCCTAAAAGAAGGGCCCTAATTCTGCTGCTGGAAAACTTGGCAGCCACCATGGGAGTTGTTTCAGGAAGGAGCAACCTTCAGGGGTCTCTGGTTCTGTTGATGGTTCTTGCTTTTTGTGTAAAACCTCTCAGACAACCTTTGCAACCTGCTGACAAACCACTCCTAATTCTGCCATCTAACTCCTAACTGGAGCTGGGCAGAAATCATTCTTCTTCACCTCTCTTACTGCAAATACTAAACACTAGATACACAAATTGTTTGTAGGCTTCTTAGCAGCAGAGATAAGAACAAACCTTCTCTCCTGCTCTTACCATCCCTAAGGAACTGGGGTGGAATATGGAGGAGGAGGAGACGATGGGGGCTCTTGGTTCACAGTTTGTTGCTCTACTCACTGTTTTCCTGGGAGTAGTGCCTGTCAAGAGGACAAGTGACTTGTCTCATTAGTACAGTGGGAGCAGTTTGCACCAAGTCTGCTTGCCAGTTTTCTCACGTAGTTGCTGGAGCTGTTACCATTCTGTTGCTGATTGTGATACAGTCAGCTTACTCCTGCTCCAGGCTGGCTTCAGAGAGAAGCAGACACATGATTTTTTTTATAGTCACTTTGTTAGGACATCCCACGAGTTGTTAGTGTCAACAGCAGCCCCAATTAACCATGTTTTCTATGGCTGCTGCCCTGAAGGCTGGAGTAGCAAGTGACTTCCCTGCCAGCCCTAGGCTAAGATCGTAGCTGTGATAAAGCTGCATCCTTGGAATATCCTCAGTTTTCTTCCACAAAACTGAACTTGTTCCCATATGGTTTGTTCTTTCAGCTTTTAAAATAGTAATGTGTATACAAGCTTAATAAAACTTGCCTTCTATATATAGATAAGACTTGATTTTCTTTCCTGAAGGTAGACTACTACTAGAAGATTGAATCTCATATGGAATGTATTTTGGGCAGTATCACTCTGTGCTTGTCCTCTTTCTAATTTTTTCATAAATGTTTCCTGTTGTCAGACATGAAATATTGAGCTAGATGAACCTTCAGTGTGACCTTGCATTGCTGTAAAAAAATTTAGCAGATGGAAAAAGGAACATGAGGTTTGATTATCAGCCATAAAACACTGAACTCATTGGAAAATTGATGGAATATAATTGATATTCTAAATACTTTTACGGGTATGCAGTCAGATTGAATACTCTAGTTAAATCTCAGTTTCCACACGTGGAAAATTATAGTAGAAAGTAGTGGTTATGGAAGCAGTACTTTTTCTTTATTAAACTAAATGAAAAGACAACTGCAATGTTGACCTTGACTGTAGGGTCCTATTAAAGCACTGTCTAAATTATAGTCTGGTTCAGAAAGTTCACTCCCATCAAAGAATAGAAATCTTTAAAGAGATTTTTAAACTAGGTTCTTCAACACTCATTTCTTGTTCTGTAGATTGTTATGAAACACTAGTCTGTAACCTGAAAAGAAAGGACAGATTCAGGTCAAATAAACATAAGGCAAAACTGAGTTGTAAAATATTTAATTCGTAACAGTGTAGAAACATTTCCTGACTGAATTCCAGATATTGCACATATAGCTGGCATTTACTGTTGTGTCTATATTACACCATATAAATTATATGGTCTGTTAACCTGCATGCACTCTTACTAAAAAATAATTTTTAAAAATACATTATCCTTTAAGTATAGATCATAAAGGATATAGTTCATAAAGGGTATAGTTCATATGATAGTTAATAAATGCAGGATTTAACTAGTCAGCACTGATTTGTATGCATTTTAAACTGCTCATAAATGCAGTCCTGGCTCTGGTAGATAGGCTTTAAATTATTGAGCCTAACAGAGGCAGGTTCAAGAAGTATTTTTCAAGTTCTTGACTTCTTGCAGGAACTGTCATGTTTTAAATAATATCAGTTTTCTGATGCTTACTTGGTGTCTCCATTAAATGAAAGAAAAATTAAAAATTCCTTAACTCCACTATGAAATATAATCATCTGGACTTGTCTGATTTCTCACACTGCCACAACAGCCAGATTCATGGTCACTGCTATTAGAAAATAAAATGTTAATATCTGTAGGTAGAGCTGCAGCTCACTAAGTGAGTGGAAGTAGTTGAAAACTGTCTGCATTTAACCATGTAATTTTCCTGCTTCAGTAAGTAATGTTTGTAAAATCAACTTTATATATGCTAATATTAAAACAACCATAGTCATTGTTTAAACAGTAGAATTAAAGGTTTTTGAACACAAAACTGTGAATCACATATCTTCCTCTCCTTTTTTCCATGTAGCTTAACAAGTCTGTGAGTTTTTGGAATTTTTTCCATACTTTTGCTTAACTGGTATACATAGTTTTAATATATCCCCTCAAATGATATTGTGAAGTTATATGAAACTGACAAGAAACTCTAACTCTCTTTTAAGTCGACCACTAAGTATCCTGGTGTCTGTTGCCATAATCTAGTCAAGACCTCTTTCCTACGTGTGTCCAAATAGAGTTATGTGGGAGTACAGTCACATGTTAACACACTGGAGGTACTGTTAAGGGAAGGATGCTAGCTACCAAAATAGCAATACCCTTTTTTCTAGAAAATACTTGGTCATGTAGCACAACCTGCTGTCTGCAATGAAAGGGCATTTCATGCCAAAAAAAAGGCTACTTTTCTTGTCTTGGGATTTATTTTTTTTTTCTAGATACAAATACCTCATTCCCCTGTTTCTGGTAAATGTTAATTTTTGCATGCCATTGAAGAGCAAATACACATGCTCCCATGAAAAACAGCAATACCTCTTCCTTGCAGCATTCAGAACATTCACTTTTGTCCCTTAATTTTGTGCTCATGTGCTTGCTCAAACTTTGTAGCTGGGAACATAGTATCTTGCCAATAACAGATGGTGATGAATGGAAATACAGAATGTATTTCACTGAATCATTTGTTCATTAGTTACAGTTTGGATACAATTATTCTTGACTCCTGCATATCTCTTGGGAATCCAGTTTTTCATTTACATATTTTTCACAAAATTCTCCTGGGTCCCTGTTAAAAACAAGATAAAGTACTCTGTAAAAGACATCTACATTCAAGCTTCTGTGACAAGCTTTTTTAGATGGTTACTGGGAAGGTTTATCTTCTGTTTCTCCACAATATATACATGCTGAATTAATTTTCCTATATCGAAAGAAAGCTGAGAGTCATTGATCACTCTTGATGATGTTAGGGAAATCCCCAGGAGATAAGTTACATCACAATAAAAATACATTGCTGTCCTACAGACATTTTGCACAAACAGTGAGTATTTCAACCTCTGAAATTAAGCCTTATTCACATCTTCAATGTATCATAAATAAAACATTCCGTATCACTGCTTTGTACCTTTAAAAAACAAAAAAGAAAATGAAAAAAAATTAATACTTCATGGTTGTCCAAAATAGCTGATTCCTCCATCTGCTACAGATAGGCTGGAGTAGAGATATGTGAATCCTGCTAGCTCAGTTTTTATTTGTACTGCAGCTCCTGTAGTAACTGAACAACTCCCAGATTAGGAAACCAGTAAGCACACGAAAAAATGTCATTCTGGTAATTTCTCTCACTAGCCAAATGATACAAATATCTTAGTTTTTCCTCCTTATTTTGGGCTGAATAGAAAGATTTTTGGGGATTGTAATTTTAATCTCATTTTCCTTCTTTTTTTTCCCCATTGTGTCCATTAGTTCTGTATCCTACTGTTATAAAATAGCAAATTCAGAAAGAGATTCACCTTGCAAATGGCTCTGAGATTAGCAATTTTTTTTTCAATTTTTGCAATTATGTGTTATAATAATGTTTTGATTTGATTTATGACATAAAGTGTCTCTTGCTATATCACAAACAGTTTTTTAGGCTGAAAAAATTACTGCAGAAACTATCATTGCTAATGGATATCATCATCATCATGGCAATGCTTTGCTATGGTTTCAGGCCATCTTCATAAAGAACCTTGGAAATTTCAAAGGAACTTGTAAGAAATATTTTATACCCTCCTATATGAGGAAACAGCATTATGAGTCACTGAAGTGCTCATATCATAAATGATGAGAATATACATTACTATGTTTGGTAGTACATGTTGGTGCACAAAACAAACTAAGGGATGGAAATAATTTGTGGTATCACATTTGTGGTTCCGTGAAGACTGTGGGATGTGAACAGCTGGCAGCCACTGGGGTTGTCCAGCTCCACATTTTGGCTAATGTTTGGTTTCCTGTTACTTGCCTTTCTGTGCTCTTGTATGGTGCATAATAAATCAGATTTCTGGGATGAAGGCGTGAAGTACCTTTAAATTCTTAGTGCCTCTTTAGGCACATAATTGCAAGTTGTGCATAAAGGAACAAAATGCACTGGAGAGCAAGCTTTGATCCTTGCAACTCTCAGGATTTTCTCTAATGCATTGAATTAGTCAACTGTTCCTTCAGGTAGTTTATCATAGATTCACTGAATCATGGATTGGAAAAGACCTTTAAGATCGTCAACTCCAACTCTTAATTTAAGACTGTCAAGCCCAGCACTAAACCACATCCCTAATGCCGTATTTCCATCCATATTTCCATTTAAATACCACTAGGAGTGGTGACTCAACCACTTCCCTACTGTATTTTAGAGTATGTGAATCAATGTGAAAGAGCAAATGAAGACGAGGTTTTTGAAGGGGATGTACATGTTAAGGTTCTGGAACGAATTTTTTTCAACAAAGCTTCCAATCATCAACTGTGCTTCAGAATTTCCATGAGGTCCTTGCTTCTCCTGCATATAAATGAATGGCAGGAGAAAACAAAATGGTTTTTAAAAAGGATCTAATAAATAAAAAATGCCTTAAATCACAGTATGTAAAAACACACTTTATGAATACAATATTTTAAATCTTGAACTATTTTTGTGTGCATATGCAAATAAAGTGGTTCCTAATAGAGTACTATTTACTTGGCATATTTAAGTGCTTGCTTCCTAGTCTGTGACTTTAAATGGTACACACTTGTCAGAACTGCTTCAGGTTTCAGTAACTTCTTGGTGAAAATGGCTGAGATCATAACACCTCATATCTTTGTTTGTAATATATTATCCTTATGCATTAGACTGACTCAAAAGCTAATCCATTTAGATGTAATTCCATTTTATTACAATAAAACAGCTCCAGCTCATCAGAACATATAAAACTCATGGTAGTCTTACAGTTACAGCTCTGCATGAGAAAAAATGTATATATGCATAAACTGCTTGAATCTTAATACCAACACTAAGTCGTGATCTCTCAAAGATGTAAAAATTATGGGATACAAAGTATATTCAGGTAGATTAATGCCATGGAAGTATTCTTTTTATCATAATTTCATTAATACATTTATCATAATAAATTGACATAAAAGCTCGAGTTCTCTTCAATACATCTGAATATTCACATTGCTGTTACTGCAACTGCCCTGTTGCCAAGCCCTTCACCTGGAGAGTGGTCCAGAACAACCTAAAGTGTATCCTGCACCACACAGTGTCTGTTCTGTACGTATTTTGCTGAACTTGCTCCTCAGAACAATTGTATGGGTTTATGGTGGTTGTCTAGTCACCAAATGAAAACAGCTTGAGAGAACAGAGAAATAATAGACAGATTCTGGGCATCTCATTGAAATTGTCATACAAAGTCATATCTAAAAATAAGATATTGTTTAAAATTATGTGAAAGACTCCATTTTTAGTAGAGGTAGAAGTACAGCAAGACTTTAAACTCCTTCTTATCTCGTGTAGAACTTTTGGGCAGAATTTTGGGCAGATTTTTTTTTGGGGGGGGGGGGTAGGGGGAAGACAGCAATGTGCAATTGGGGCTTGTATTTAAGTTCAAGAGACAGACGATAACTTCACTCTTAAAGTCACATTATGACAAAAGGCCAGACTGTGGGTTATCTTCTGAATGACAAACTCCATGTTACTACTCATTAATGGGTAAAAATTATCAGGTTATAGTAACCCTGCACTTGACCCCTTCACTAATGACAGAGTGACTTGTGCCGACTAATGGTGGATACTCACTGATCTTTATCTGAATGACTAAGAAGTTTACTCAAAGTTACCTTAGCCTGTCAACTGGGGTATCATGCCTCATGCCTAAAGTAGTATTTAACATGTCCATTGCCACATTAGGCTTCAGAAGGTGTGCTGATGGGTCTTAATTACCACATGTCCTTTCCCTATGATGTGCATAATAATCCACTGGTTAAGTACACTACATGATCTGGTAACGTGCAGTCATCTCATCTGAAGTGTCTATTCCCCCAGAAGTCTTCCACTGGCACGAAGAGCCACCCTTCATCTGAACAGTGGGGCTCAGATTGCACAGGAAAAAGATCCTGGCTCATTAAAATATATTTTTTCATCTGTATGTAAATGCTGTACTTTCAGGACCTGAAAATATATGGAATTATTCAGAGCTGTTGGTAGGGGGAATGAATGGATGATTTAATTGGTCTCTTCTATGTCTAATTCTTAAGACTTCATGAATACAGATGAAAATATAAATTAGGAAATATGAAAAAATTAATTTTTCACTCTTGTCTTTTGTTAGTTTTATACTTTTCAGTCAAGGGCATAAAAAATTCCTAATTATGATAACAAAAGGTGTTTTAATCAAGATCTTATGGGCAGGGTGAAGGTGAAAAATAAGACTGAATTTATCTTTTAGTCTTCTCCCCCGCCTCTACTTTTCTCTACTTCAGACATGCATTTTATATCCACTCTAACTTGCAGATATTTTGAAGTACAGTAAAGCTTTTCCATATGACAACCAGTGCAAAAGTATTATTTATTTTTTCTAACTCTGAGACACAAGCTCAGGAAGGAATGTAATTATTATTCAGTTTTTAGATGTAAGAATAACTTTTTTGCTCTTAAGGGGATTGCTGACAAGTTTAAGAAGTAGAACAGTTACCCAAGTAATTAATTTTCTTAGTAAACTGTCATTATCTGTCTGATGGAGTCATCTACCTTTCAGATTTTTTGAGCATATTTAGTGTCTAATTTATCCCAATGAATAAAGCTCTAGATTTGTCATAACACTCTTCCCTTTTTTGTCTTGAGTATAGCCTCTCCACATAATTCATACAGTGGGAGCTACTGGAGAAGTGTGTTATTTGGTATAAGTAGTCTGAAAGAAATTGTCATTCATTTAAGGAAAACAATTAAAGAGGATATGATTTGTTTATTTTTCTTGATGGTTAAACCTCTATGTGTTTATGTAGAGGGGTTTGTCTGCTTTAATTGCATATGTCTGTATCTGGATGACAAGTTCAGGATTGACTGTCTGTCTATGTTCTTTGTACTTCATAGTGAAAAACCTTCCTATTAAATTTTGAGCACCATTGATACTTCTGGGTATTGTAAAATAGGCTTCCTGAATCTTGTTTTTTATTCTCTTGACACTTGCTTACAGTAGAGATGGAATAATACATTCCTCATTTGAAATGGAATGCATTTCTATTACACTTATCTTACTTCACTACTTTTGAACCCATTATATATTATCCTTTGTCTCATGGTTTTTTTATATGGAAGATGGAGTCATCATGGATAGCAGTGTCCTTTCTCTGACAACATCACAGAGAATGCAGTCAGCATGTGCACTGTAAAATTTACTTTTCATTGTCACTTCCCCAGCAGTATGATCTTCCTTTGCTTTATGCTTTATTACATATTCTTCAGAAAGAAAGCCATAGCACACTCTAACACTGTAATTTCTATGTAAATGGGAGTTATCTTTGCAAATAAAACCAATGTTTTAGTGTTTAAAGGCTGCATAAGGCACCAAGTAGATGCAATGCATTAAATTGGCAGATCCTTCAGTATTTTCCCGTGTTAAATATTTCCTTTATTCTTTTCATATGGAATTCCTTCAATGCTTAACTATTCTGCTTTTAATTTTATTGATACATGTGCAACTAATTCTCCTCTTACATTGTCAAACAGGGCATTACAATTGTGAGTCCACTACAGTTGTGAGCATTATTGAGTTGTGATTGTTAAATCAAATGGTCACTTTAATTTTTAATACTTGATAGATATCTGAAATAGGACTTGTTAATATGTGCATTAATGATTTACATCTATATAAAAACATAATATAAACTTAAAGTAAAACTCCTGTGAGTTATATAATAATTACTGCACCAACTTCAAAGTTTTTGAAATAAATCACAGATAACTTCAACTATTGAGCCTTACCACCTAGATTTTTGAGCAGTAATTATTATCATGATCTTTTTTGGCTGTTCAAAAGATGGAAAAAAAAGAACAGAGGATCTGTCTCCTGTTTCACTAAACAGAACTTGACAGGCTCAGAACTTCTGTCTGGGTAGGATCTTTTATGTGCTGCTACTTTCTGTGGCAGGAACAGTTCATGTTCATTTTTCTTTCCTTTTGCATGTCATCTGCATCTCAGAAAATATTTCTAGCATTTATTGTCTACATCAATACCACATTTCATAGGCTATTGCAGAACTATATTCTCTTATATCTGTGATTTAATATGCCATCAGCCTTTTTTTCCCCCATCACCTTTCTTCTTCAATGCAACAAACTCTTCACTTACAAGGAAAATGCGGGAGCAGTGCATGCATATTGCTTGTCAAAAAAAGGAAAAGGAAAATAATGCTGCCCAATTAATCAGGAAAATAATGTAGAATTTATTTCCAGGACGTGAGAGAATCTAAAACTCTACCGTATTTACACTGTCTTTGCCTGACTTGCAAGATGAAGGACAAAATATTCACTCTGGCTCTGCATAAATGGGTGCAGCTTTTAAGGTGGTGCTATTCAGAGATCTAGTTCATAGAGCAATGCTTAAACATTGATATCTCAGGTTTTCAACCTAAGAACAAGAGCAACACAATCCTCATGGCTGTGCAAAAAGTATTTTATGTGCAGGTCAAGTGTAGTTGATTTATATAGCCCAACCTAGAAACTTCACTTGATGAAGAGTGAAGAGAGCACAATCCTTCCTCTCCACCTCCTCAGGCATCAGACTGGGACAGTGAGCACCAGTTCTGTACTGCTGTTTCTCTTCAGCATCATGGGTAAACACCTACTCACACTCTTAAGCAGACAAACAAAAGTACCACAATGAAGTGATGTAGACAGCCAGTTTTTATAAATGCTTCTCTTAGAGCAGAATGTTCTTGCTGCATCTGAGAATGCAGAGGACAAAGAGGAGCTGTTTTCATCAGAAACCTGCAGAGCCTATACTTTCTGATGGCCTTAAATAACATGGAAAATGAAATGGGGCCTTTTGTCACAGGGTGTTTTGGGCACAGACAAATTTATTAAGCACTACATTACCAGAGGTCTTTAAATTGCTGAAGAAAGCAAAGAGTAATGAGTACGGAGTACTCAATACCCGGACAGCTGGTGGATGTCCCATTCTTGGTACCACTCAAGGTCAGGCTAACTGAAGATGTGTGCAGCCTAATCTAGTCAAAGATGTCCCTGCTGGTTGCAGGAATATTGGACTAGAATATCTTTACAGGTCCCTTCCAACAGCAACCATTCTAAGACTTCTCAGAAAAGCAAGTTGGAGATGCAGTAGCTCCCCAGAATGTCACCTTGCAAAGTACTGACTTGCAATCTGCGGGTTGTTTGGCATTCCCACCCCTCCAAGCAGTGCTCAGACAACATCAAGATGTGAAGCCTCATTAAACATGTGAAGTTCTTGCTAGGACTGAGACCACACCAAGTTTGCCTGGAGCTTCTAGCTGTACCAGTTTCAGACTGGCTTAATATGTGAATTACATATTAATGTAATTATTTACAGCTTAATGTAATTAATTAGAGCTTAATGCTGTAATTCACTTGAGCTAAATGACTAATTTGCAAGGCTTAGAATGTGCCAGAGCAGCATGATTATGAAGCCTTAAGCTGTTCTTTCATACAAAAAATGCAAACAGGTACAAACAAGTATTAAATATATTTTACTGTTATGTTCTGTAAATACTTCTGAAAACATTAAGTTGAGAACAGTGTGACTATGTGTAGGCTTCCTATAAAACTTGCAGACTGCCGAGTGATAATTAGTCTTTATGTCATGAAAAAAAGCCTTGTCTTTTCAAGGATCTGAAAATACTCTGCAGTGCACATGTACAGAACTTTAAAAAAATTATTTCTTCAGCCCCTCATGAGATAGCATGTAAGGAATTTTGTATGAAGATAAAAGTGCAGCTGTCTTTAGGAGTGAATGCTGTATTCCTAAAGAATACCAAAATTCTTTAGGAGAAGATTGTCAAGCCTTTCTCTTATTCTCAGACTCACTGAATGAGTTTCAATTGCCTGTCTCGCTGCAAAGCCCCTGTGTCTAAGGTAAAGTGTGCAGGAAAGGCGAGATCATTCCCTAGCCTTTATTTCAGTGTAGCCACTCTCACCTGAAACATAATAGCCTTGCCTTGTCTAGGCTATGTGATAATGTGTTCTGGTGTTCACTGGTTTTGTGCTACAGCAATTGCTGCATCAGCTCTCCTAGTCAAAGAAGAGCTAATTCTAAATAAATTCAAATGTTTGTTTTCTTATTATCTCTCTTCTGTAACGGGAGAGTGCAGCTCTGACAGCCTTCTTAAAATCAGAGCATTGTTCCTTAAATCAAAAGAACAAAGCTTTCAGGGAAGAAGGTACAACAGAGCCACAGCAGGGATTCTCTAACCTGAAGTGTTGGTAGCATTAACATAATTGAGCTGTTTTTGAAGTTCACGTGTCTCAGCAGAGATCTGGCGGGCACAACTGCCTGTGGGTGTCTTGCAGCACTGCTGCTGAGGGAATACATGCCAGAACCTGTGTTGTCTTGCCCCACTGGACCAAAACCAGTTCTTTAGGTTAAGTGAAGGGCTGATGGAATTCTTGCTCTTCAATTTTGAGTAGGCATATTTTGATAATGTTTTTAAACCAGACTAGTCCACCACAAAGGCCCTGATAACAATTGTCAGCATACGGCATTTATGGACAGCTACCAAGAATGCTCAACGATACTTGCAATACTATATTCTGTCAAGTACTCAAGAAAAGTGAGTCCTTGGGGTTATCTAATGGAATTACCACATACAGCTATGTTACAATGCCTAGTTTTTTCCTTTCTGTCTGACAGCAACAAAAAGGAAAAGATACATTAGGAAAATTCAGAGAGACTTCAGCTTGAGAGACACTAGGAAAAAATTCAAAGGCAACCTTATGTGTAATTTCTTAATATTGCAATTATACATACATATTGGACAGTTGCACATGAAGTAACTAATTGGCTGCTTGTGCGTCTCATAAGTAGCTATCTCCTGTCTTCCTGCAATCACTGTAAATCAACATGAAAATTAAATCCAGAGCTTACAATCTGTTATTCCAGCATGTAAGATGTGTTGGTCTCAAATGTCTTCCTGAAAACTGGTCTGGTCTGCTGGAGATAACCAACAGCTTTGACCAGGTAGTGGAAGCATATCAGCCATGACCCCTTCAGTTCTGATAGTTGTAAGGATTGTGCTCATACTAATGATTATCACATCAGCATTGTTACGCTCATTATTACCAGCTTTATTCACTGACTATTTAAATTTGCATTAAAGAATCACCTATATTCTTTGGAAGTTTCTGGGATGCATAAGAAAAACCTAAGGCTGGGTGTAGCCTTTTCAAGTTCTGCCTTTACATAAATCCATCATTAGCTCACTGTTCTTAAAACAAACAAACAAACAAACAAGCAAAAAAACACCAAAACCAAAACAAACCCAAAACAACAAACCCACCAAGGATGAGATTTTGGAGCTCAGATGATTTTCTTACTACACAAATACAGTGATTTCAGAACAAAATGAGTTTGTAGGGTCTAACTGAGCCTGTACATGTATACATGTATATAATTGTCTTCAGGGCAGTCTTGGGTATCTCTAAGTCTCAGATCACAAAATACTATAGCTTTTTATTACTAAATGGATGTAGGAGAACTTGCAATTTTCTATTCCTTTCACATTCTTTTTGAGCTGTAGAGAGCAGTTGGCAAAACCATGTGGACTCTGAAGATCCTAAAGGTTCCCTGAGCATCTACATATACTGTGGGAAATCCCCTACCTCTGGGTCCTGAAGCAGATAACATTACATATGTGATGTGGACTTTGACCTCCTTCTTGTAAAGAAACTTGTGGCTCAAACACTGGCACTATTGCTTTTTGGGGGAGAAGGGACTGATGCTCATAAAGAAAGAAGTTATACTCTGGACAGCCTAAATAATGGTCTTTGATTTTAAACAAGTAACCTTAGACTAATTTTAACAATTTAACAAAAGCTTTCAGTGCTTTCATTTCTATGTAGGCAAAGAGACATTTTTGTCCTAAAAGGCCTCCTTCTTAGTGTCATTCAAGTAGCAAAAAATATGAAATAAAATCTTATTTCCAAGCCCTTATAGCTACAATGCTTGATAGAAATGGGAGAAATGCAATTTTCTGCTGATTTTTGTGAGATAGCAGGAAGTCCTACGAAAATCACTTGGTCTGAAATTTTTTACTTGAACTACAGGTGGGAAAAGAGTTTGAAATTTTTAAACTCTTCTGCCTCTAAGTAGCCCCTTCGTCCAACATAGCTGAAGGATTTCAGCAGTTGAAATGAGTTTCAACTGTCTTCTAAATGTTTAATATTTAAACCATATCCGTAAAGGTAGGAAGCTCAGGGTTTTTTAAACTGTGAACAACTGTATGTAAGCAAATATATTTGTTTGCAATGGTGCTGTAGGATCACAGAATAGCTGAGGCTGGAAGAGATATCTGGAGGTCAGCAAGTACAATTGCCCTGCTCCAGGGCACAGTCTACTAGTGAGTCACTCAGATTGCATCTCCATTTTTTTTTTTTTTTTGTTCACTCTGGTTTGATTTTTTCAAGGGAAAAAAAGGATTAAAGGTTTTAAATAGTAGTACTTTGAATGAAACAAGACCCTTGTGAAAAGAATGTGTGAATTAGAGGAGAATGAGACCTTTACTAGTGAACTCTGAATCTCTTGCTTTTCATTATATTTGATTATGCTCATGAGATTATTTAGGTATCTTTATTTTGAATTCATGGTGTAATGGATAGTGACAATTCTGTACTAATGGTGTGAACAAAAGTATCCATATTTATTGTGGTGAGTAGTTTCAGCTTTGCAATTGCTGAATATACAGCCTAGCAGTTCAAGGACCTGTTTGAGGATAACTTGAAACCAGACTGAGGTTGTTAGCGCTCATATTTAAAGTACACAGAAGTGATCCTGGACATCTGATATTACCTGTTATTTGCCTTGTACCTCCTGGCATAAAAAAGTGGACTTAGCCACAGGATACCCTTTCATTCTTCTGTTCCTGAGGCTTCTCAGGTCACTGATACTGTTGTCAATAACAATGTGATGATATATTTGGTAAGATGAGGATTTTAAATGCCCTATATTGTCCTCTTCCCATGATAAATGCGAAGACATCTTATGGATGAATTCCATCTCTTCTTTATGACTGCATAGGTTGTCTTTGCTTGCTGAGGGTGAAGTTTTGTTTCAGCACATTATTTTTCCTTTTCGTAGCTTCTCAGTGTCTTGGTTTATCTGCTCAGTTGATTAAAAAACCCAGTTTTTATTTACAGCTCTGTTTCTAACTTTCTGTCACTTACAGACTGTTCTTTTAACATGTATAGGTTGCTATTGTCCAAATTTTTAGGCAATCTCTTAACATTTACTGTGTTCATGATCCTTTGAAGTATTTCAGTATATTCAACCAGTGTATGTCTTATTTTAAAGTAAGGGACAAGAATTTTTTAGCAACAGCATCATTGTAAGTGAGTTCGCAGTACTTTATTTAAAAGAAGCTTGAGAATTTAATATTGATATGATTACTCTTTTATAGAATCATGGAAAAAAAGAACAAAAAAAAATATGGAAAAACTTGTTTAAAATTAAGGGGCAGTAAGAGGCTCACAGCATTGACCTAAACTGTTCTATGAATTCATGAACTTGGCCACTGTGGAAGAAGGAGGTAGAACCTGACAAATCTAGTTTCAAATTTTTACTTTTTTTAAAGCCTACCATGTACTAGTGTGTTGGAAAAACTATCCTCTCAGCTAAAATGGGATAATCCCCATGCCGGAGAGCAAGGATTACAGAATCTAAATAGTGCAGTTTTAGATTTCTTGTTGAATGTTATCAGTAGCGTAACATTAGAGATTTCCCAAGAAGATTGTAAAATATTAATGGTTTGTTAACTGAAGAACAAACCTTGTTCACCTTGTTCACAATGTGAGTCTGTTTTGTCAGAGAGGATAAGATCTAAGTACCAGTTTTTGATATTTCAACTTTTTCATCATTATAAGACCAATGAGGCCATCTGAGGGGGGAAAAAGAGCCACAAATTACTGTAAGATGTACATGTGAAAAATCTTTCTAGGCTGGAACACTGCACATGCATGGATGTCTTGTACAACTCTACTGAGGCTGTTCCTTACTTAACAACACAAAAATGCTTAATATTTGAGAAAAATATCAAGTCAATGGGAAAAAATGTCTTCGGAAATCTTTAAAAGAAGTTCCAGGCCATGAATGAAAAAATACTGCAGATAATGTTGTCCCTTGAAATTGAAATCTCTAACATCTTGATAGATACAGTAAGGTAAGTAAATTTTTACTTAGAGCAAACCTACACAACTATGACACACTTCAAGTAGATGTCACTAATCTATTATTTTTTAACTCTGTCTTCCAAATCAGTAAATAAAACATCCTTTTGATCTCCACAGAATAGAAAAGAAATAAAAGGATGAACACTGGTCTCAAGAAAGCCCTTTTCATTAAGGATTAAAGGCCAACAGTATGAAGACTGAACAAGCTTCTTTTTCATTCTTTTTAAGCTCTTCTAGTTAGGTTATCTGGTGTTTGATGAGCAACCTATCAGTTTTCCCTCTGTGGTAGTACTGGAAGAGTGTTTTTCACACAATTTTTGAGAGTTCAATACTTTTTCCATCAGCTGTGGCTGAACTTGGCCAGCATTTTCAAAGGTTATCACAAGATCTTGGATACACATTTCCACAAAATTAGCTCTCATAGGAAAATCAAATAGTAACTTCAGTGAGTAAAGAACTCACTGTACTAGCTATGACACTCCTGGGTGATGGAAAACACTGAAAGAAACCCCCCCAAAAACCCAAGTGAAAACAGAATGGAATATCTATTTACACACCATAATTATTCAGATGAGTTTACATTGATAGTGGTAGTAGATGGCTTAAACCAGTTATTAAAGATTCTTATTTGGATTGCTAAACTGAACTAATTGTTTTGGCTACAACAGATTGCAATTGACCAGGACTCAATCTACACAAAATTAAAATACTTTGTTAAAAGACAATCTACTGGATAATTCATACTGTATTCACACTATGCAATATTTGGAATTTACATCAGTAAATGTAAATTTACTGCTAGTACATTTTTAATCCATCATATTCAGCTCTTCCCCCCCCCCAAAAAAAAAAAAAAAAATTAAATTAAATAAAAAATTAAACGTAACATTTAACCACGGAGAATTTTAATATTAGGCAAATTTTAAAGTTAGGTTAAAATGAAAGTCCTCTGTATCTAAGCCTCAAAGTGGTGAATGAAGTAACTGTAGTTTTTTTTTAAATTATATATATCTCATCTAGAATGTGATGTCAAAGGATGAACATAAACAGTGCTTAGAAAAGTTGATGATCTGGGAGTTGTTGCTGTCAAAAGGAAAACTGAAGCCCTGGGAATTATGCCAGACATGAAGTAAGTGTAAGAGGAGACTGAATTCTGCGTGTCTGTACGCAGGGAGATGAAAGAGTTCACATTAACAAACCATGGCTATATCTCTGTAGGGCAGCCTTTCCACAATACAAGCATTAGCACCTAATCCTGCAGTGAGGGAGTTGATGATTTAATACTTTATTTCTTGCTGATATTTTGGTTTTTTCTTTCCTCTTGCTTCCTTTTAAAGGGTGTCTCCATTTGTAAAAGTAGGCAGTTACAAGATCTTTGTAAGTTTGTACCTGAGGAAATGTGGGTGTTTCTGAACCTGCAAGGGCTGTGGAATAAGAGAAAAGACCCAGTTCATCACCTGCCTGACTCTGGCAGAGTTAAATTTTGAGTGTTCTTTTTTAAAAGGGCCCACATGCTAGAGAGGCAAATCTGGTACTGACTCTGGGATAACTTGCCAGAAGTCTCTCTGATGGCAGCTAGAAAATAGCCTTTTTCTTTTGCTACAGCTCTCAATTTACAGTTGAGAATTGAATTCCTGCCCCAGTTTGACATGACTGTGGATCATCTCTGTAGCTTGATGGTTACTGCTATTTCTGCCTACTTACTGTTTTGCTTAAAGGCAGTGGAGCAAAGGGAGGCAAACTGCCCCTAATTACTATCAGAAGAGTGTGACCATGAAAATATTTTAGTCATTTTTCCTTGAATAATAATATAAAATAGTATATGTGGATAACAAAGTTTTGCAAGACTGAAACCCACATGTTTGTTGCTATCAATTTTGATGTCTGCCACTTTTAAAGAGCTGGTAGATGTACAATGTCATTGAGGGAATTAAGTCTATTGGAGCATTTTGGTCTCAGTTGGTCATCTTGTTTTCTTCAGGCTTCTTCTATCACTATGTGAAAGTGATGCCACTATGCCAGGTCCTGATCTTCTTGACAAAGTAATTTTGTTGATGATCTAATTCAGATACTCTGATTTATCTTGAAATATATAATTAAATTCTGTAGATATGAAAACTGGATGTATTAAACCACACTCCCCCCCGCCCCCAGTAGATATAAACATGGACACACCAAAACAAATGTAATATAATAAAAAATTATTTTCAGACTAGTATAAAATACTGCTGGCACTAAACCTAAAATGGGCATGTATTTGCAACTGGCATGATATAATTAGCAGGGCACTTCAATATAAGTGGCGTCCTTAAGATTTTTGTGATTTCATCATAATACTTTAATTTTTTTACAATCTCCAAGAGTAAATAGAAAATTAATCCTAAGAAATGATGATGAAATGCCTCTTCCTTGCTCTATTCTCGACCTTGAAAATGTTAAAGAGAGAAAATAATTATTAATTATATTAAGGAGGGTCTAGGAGACCATGTATCTGAACACTCGCATTATTTTTGCAGAAACCTTTTTATAGCAGGTTCTTCCTTTCTCTCTCTCTCTCTCTGAATACTTGCCTATGTGTTTCTTATATTCAGGGATTATTCAGAATTAACTCTATAGAGAAATTAGTGCTCTGGAAACTCGGTTTGTGCATATCAACTTTCAATTTTAAAGAAATTGAGACAGCAACTACTTGTGATGATACAGTAGTATGTGCTTGGGGCTTTACTAAGCCCTCTTGATGACCTTTGTTAAAGTATCATGTGATTTTTCCTGAATGTGTGATGAGTTTTTCCTAATTATGTGAGAAATTACTGAACTACTCAGAAATTATTTAAAATATTGTCCTGAAATTGGCTGCAGAGAATGTTGATGGGCCCAATACTCTGACCCAATGTAAAAAACCCCACAAAAATAAAACTTTTGAAGTTGTTGCTCCAAGAGTAGAGAAGTTTGGCAGGAAGAAAACCCCCTTTAGGGTTGCTTGACCTAATTCTGTTAGAAGGTATTTTTCTAGTGATTCATAAGCAATGAAATAACAAGAGTTCCAAATTAAGATAACTTATTCATTACAAGGAGGTAACATTCCCACTGGAAAAATGAAGGCTAAGAAAACGAAACGTTTTTTGAGGAGATGCAGAAATAAATGTCACCTCTAACTGAAAGTACTAAATACTCAGATACTGGGTACTTTGTTGATAGGGCATCATACTGGGTTCTGATTTTACAGAAAATGTTATTTCTCAAAATTTCTCATCAAACTGAATTTTGAAAGATCATATTAAAACATCTGAGATATTTAAATATAATTTGTTTACATAATCCCTTTTGGTATTACATAGAAGAATCCTTTTTTTAAAGGATGTCTTAAATTCAAATGGAGACAGGAATTTTCATATCAAACCGAGAAATTTCAGCTTCATTGAAGACATCTTGATTTACTTTACCATTTTTAAGCTCTGAAGGGGATAGTAATGTGTTTGCAAACAAAGTATTTCAGCCTGAAAACTTTAGTCCAGTCTTTCTGCAGTTTTTGTTTACATTTCCCCTTCTACCTACTCTTAATAATGTTTTCAGATTTACGTAACTGTTCACAGCAGCACTGGCTCATAACTGATTTTATTTTTTTCCCAGTGATATGAAACAAATTAGCAAAAAATTTTGTGCTGCTTTGAAATAATATTCCATCATATTTTGCTTTGCTGCTAATTCTATTGAAAAACAGAAGTAAAACACTTCTTTTTCAATTCTCAGTTTTATGCAATTACTCTCATTTGAAGCACAGAAATGTAAATTAATTAATCTATATTTTGGTCTTCACAGACTACAAAGAGTAGATAATATGTGCTTTGGGTGTATATACATGTGCAAATGAGAAAAAGTCTGTGGACATGAGGAAAGCTTATCTATCCTTCCAATGAAATTTGCCTTTACTCTGAAGTCTTACCTGTGTGGTATGCAGCTTTGCCTTTCTGATGGCTTTATGGTTCAGATATTCAAGCAATAGTATGGAACCTTTTACACAAAAGTACATATGCAATCTATTATTCTGCCTTTTTTTCTTTTTACAAAAGAAAATAAAAATCCTGCAGCTCTAAGAGTTTAATTTCTGGGTCTATAAACATACTGTAGTAGAAACAGTCTCACAAAGGACATGTGAAGAGGTGATTTTTTTCCAAGTGAAGTCATAGAATCACTCAGGTTGGAAAAAAACTTTAAGATCATTCAGGTCCATAACCAATACTCTGAATTTGGAGATAAACAGGTTTCTTAATTAAAAAAAAAAAAATCTTTAGGTTTGCATTTGAGTCTCACTTTCTTCACTAGAAGAACACTATATTGGTATCTAATGTATTTCTGATATGTGTGTATTTGAGTGGAAAATGTATCAGGAAACCATGAATCTGAAGAAAATTTAATTCCTGATTTTAATCTGCTGTATTCTGACACCCTACTTATCTATTCCTTTTCAGATTAACACCTATCTTGTTCATTTTAGGAAGAACAGAAGCCTTGACAAGATATTGTGGAAGGCGATAGAAGCGCTTATATTTATTCATGTGCAGCTAATCTGCTCCTCAACCCTCAAGTTTTTTCCATGTTAGACCTGACATTTCTGGATGAAAGGTTCCTCTTTCTTATTGACAGCTTTCTCTAGAACTGTTTTTCCTCTTAGGAATGCTTCTATTCTGGTGACATCACTTCTGCTATCTGCCATGCATCTTTTCACAGACATTTTTTAAATGCAGAAAACATGGAGGGATTTTTGTTTTCCTAACTTGAGTGTATTATACAAATAATCATGCTAGGAATTTCAACAGTGTTTTAAATTATTTAATTATTTCAGCAGATTTAACATGGTCAAACAGATTTAACTTGCTAAATGGTCCATCACTTCAAAAACACAGGTTTCAATGTCTATTTACACAGTTGTGGATTAATATTGACAAAAGTGAAGCTCATTAATGTACTCCAATGTTATCTCTCTGGTGATGTGAACAGATAGCCACCTCCTTTGTGTTCTTCATTGCAAGGTAATGGTTTATTATTCACAGCTAAGTGCTGTTTCCCAACAGTCTGATAGAGATTGAAATTCTGAAGCTGGTGGATTACACTGTACAGATGCTGCAAACTGCAATGTTTGATGCCTGCTAAGAGGACATAGCACAAAATCTGTGATGCTTCTTTGATGTTTAGTTCAAAATTTTGTATATTTCTCCTTCTCTTCTGGGACACCAACATTTGTTATAAGTTATTCTATCAGCCAGGCCAACTAATTATCTTCATATTATCTCTCTGAAAATAATTCCAGATTGTTCCAGGAGATGCCAGAGAAGCTTTGTCTGTAAGCACTGGGTAAAAATGCATGTACAGATTTCTAAGACAGTTTTTCAGGTACTTGGGTGAATGTCTGACATGGGTTGTTAAAAATACCATGTGAAAAAATGCCGTGGTGTTTAAATGTGTGTGTGAACTTGTTAAATACAACATGGATCTGAAAAGTGAGGGATTCTGTACATTAGTGGAGTTAGAAGATGAAATTATCCTATATCAGTGTAGTAATAAAGGAAGATCAATTATGGTGCATAGAAAATGAGGTAAGATTTTGTTTAAAAACTTCTCTGAAATGGCCTTCAAAAAGCATGAAATTTAAAATAAAAAAAAAAAAGAGAGAGAGAGGGGGGAAAAGGGTCAAATCTATCCCAAAAAAACAGTGATGCTATTCAGAGTTGGTGTATAGTGTCCTCTATTCCCCCAAAATATAGTTTAGGTGAGAAAAAGACTGAAGGATACAACCCATCCTACAAATCTACAGTGTATTCAAGGGAGAAGATTCTTTTTTACGTCATTTGGGATATTCTATTTGAAACATCTCCTTAATAAAATATGGGTTTGGGTGCAAAGAATTTGTTTTAAGGTTTAAATCATCTTCAATACTCTCAAGATACTTTAAAAAAGGATGAAAGCACATCTGTCTCCAAGTTCCAGCTTAGACTTCTGACACTACTGTCATGCCAAAGAAATTTAGTGAAAAACAATAAATGACCCTCTAAGACAAGAGCAGGGGAAAAAATATTCTGTTCTTGCTGTCCTGGTATCTCTGTACATTTTCTGTCACTATGAGAAATAGTGTAAGAACTACCTCAGACTTTCTAATACCACTTTCTGAGGCAGCTTATTGTCTGTTTCATAATAAACTGGTTCTAACCTGAGATAGAGCCTCACATTTTTACTAAACATCTTGTTTCTTTTGAACTTGACAAGATTTCAGGACAACAGTGCAGACACTGAGAATCTGGTTCTATATGCCACCTTGTTTGAGAAAATTGATTATCTCTGCTCCCATAGGGAGAGAGACAATAGGCAGAGGAGGTGGAGTACTCCTAAAAATGAAAGTACCTGCAGAGAACACAGATGAGACATGAAGCTCTCTTTCTCCCCTGAAAACAAACAAACAATTAAACAAAACAACTTTAGTATGTACTGATGACTTGCATACTTTTGAAACTTGCTTTACAGTTATCAGGAGAAGACATATGATGCACTGAGGTTCGTATTCCATTTTGTGAAAATATGCAGTTACTCCAAAGGTGATCCTCTAGAAGAGAGTGCTCCCAGCCTGCTGAGCTGCCAAATTAGAAACAGGGCTTGTTGAATGGTATGCAATAATTAAACAGCATGGGGTTTTATATGAATATAACTGAATAGAAGGTGACATAAACAACAGTGACAGCAACATCCATGTGTAAGTAGAGAGCAGAAAGTAAATCATATCCTAACAGAAGACTTATGTTCATACAGGTATAGATCAGGTATCACATGGAAGCAATGGATAAAAGCTTCAGAAATTGCATTGTTACTAGAAGACAAAAGGAGTATAATGCAAGAAATCCAGGCTT